>LR749686.1:1480523-1622512 GCA_902729485.2 Mus minutoides
GCTATAGAAAGAAATAAAGGTGAATCAAGAGTTCTCCCAAGACGCCCACAGGCTCTTGCCAAACATCTCAGTAAGTTCACAATAAATGAGTCAGAGCTTTCACTGGCTTCAATGTTCCTCTCCAGGTCCCTGGAGAGAAGAAGAAAGTCTAGGGACTTATAGACCAGTGGGCTCAGTCAACGAAAAGCCAGGAGTCCTACTGCTCCTGGCAGCACACATTTCTCATTTGACTATGGCTCCCCAGGGGAGCGGCATCTAGGGACCTTTCTGAAAGGCAAACAGGAGCCGCCTTCTCCAGACCCTGGTGGATTACCCCTGACCTCTGCCATTCATCCCAGCTGCTGCCATGTAGGGTTTCTAAGAAAGACATGGTGGGGTGACATTTCCAGGAACTGAACTGGTTTCCTAGAGATGTCACACTCTGGAATGTTCCCAGTGGCTGTCAGGGGAATTCTGGAATGACTCAAGTGAAGACCTGAACCAGTAAAGGGTGAGCCTCGGCCTGAAACCACACTCTCCATCCCCCACCCTGTTAAAATGCGCCAGCATTGAAGGCTTGAGCTCCTCATCTGACCACCAGGAAGCCTCACTAGATAAACCAGAGGCACTTTCTACCCTAAGGCGGTCTCACACCTCCAACGCTCATTTGCATATGTGGTTGGCTTTATAATGAGCTTCAGCATAGCCCTCTGACAGAATCCAGTGTGACAGATGGCAGCTCCCTTTAAGACCTGATTGAGGTTCAACTTGATAGAGCATGATAGCCAGTGTGTCCGTTGACTGGTCATCAGACACAGCACTATTGTACACTGCAAGCTAGACTCAGGGTAGTGCAAAACGGGGTTGCTGAGGGAAGACTGGACTTCAGGGTGGAAGAGACACTAGTGCAGTGGGGAGCTTGCAGTCCTAGTGCAGTGGGAGTGGAAGAGGTGGGCCCCAGAGCTAGCTGGCCAACCAGTACAGTCTCTTGGGATCCAGCTGGAGATTCTGTCTAAAAAAAAAAAAAAAAGCTGGACAGTATCTGAAGATGACAACCAAAGTTGATCTCTGGCCTCTGCATGCATCCACACCCAAGTGCATCTGTAGTCACATAGCACTCACACACTAATGCACCCCCCCACACACATCCACGGGTACACACACATGCCCACCTACACACCCATGTGTATTTTCAGTCACTTAGCACACACACAGGCACATACACACACCCACGTGCATCTGCAATCAAATAGCACACACATATACACATGCACATACACATGCCCACTCATACACCAACGTGAATCCGCAATCACATAGCACACAGACACAGGCACACACACGCACGCACACACAAGCATACACACACAAGCGCACACACACATGTTCTCTCACGCAACCATGTGCATCTTCGCTTTCCCTGTGGGACCCCTGCACAGCAGAGATGAGAGTCCCACACTATCATAAACTGAGTTCTGTTCTGTGCAAACTGCTTTTACAGGGGCGCAGTCTCTCCTGTGCTAAGCGGAAACATAACCCCTCGCCCCGCCAATCTGTCTGTGTTCTCCTCCCCCCTGCACGGGGGGGGGGGGTTGTTGCTGCGTTCTTTCCAGAACTGCCTTCAGCAGGGAAGCAGGAGAGGGGACAAGAGAGGCTTATGGGCCACCACTCGTTCACTCTAAAGACCGAGCACCCGACGGGGTGGAAAAGGTCTTTGGGAGACAAGGCAGCAGACTCAAAGCTTTACTCTTATTTGTTTGTTTGTTTGTTTGGGTATAGAGGGGGTGAAACTCGGGGTTTCATGCATGCTCCCCAAGTGCTCTAAAAATAATCCTTAGCCCATTTCTTCTAATGCATCCTATTTGAAGGTAGATGTACCAATAGGAACGGGCCTTGTGGAAGAGTTTCTTCTTCTGTGGAATTGTGCAACATTTAAAGCCCACAGAGATTCGAGCGAGCCCACACACAGAGGCTGCGACTGGGAAAGAGGAAGGAGCTCTGCCCCCGGCGCAGCACCCCAACTTCGAGGCGCAGTACCCCTACTCTTCGAGTGTCGAGAAGCCTACCTGGGCCGGGACTTGCGCTGCGGCTGAGGTCTGCGCCAGCAAGGGCCTAAAGGGCGCGTCCTCTGGGAATGGAACAGCGGTTTCCAAGCGTTCGCCCCGGTCTGCGAGCTGCCCGTCCTCGAGGTGAGGCTGGTTCGGTGAACAGGCGTGGACCATACCCGAGAGTCGCTGGCATCGCAGCGGCCCCTGGTGGCCACCGGCGGACACACCTAACCCAGCCAGAGCCTAGAGGGTGTGTGGTTTGGGGGGCCCCAGTCCCAAGCCTCCTGGGTTGGCTTTGAGAACTCCACCCCCCCCCCCCACGCCCTCCCGCCTCGCACAAGTATAGAACTGCGAGCCAGAGCCCTGTTTGAGTGTCGTGGCCTCTGACCTGCCCAGGCCTCAGGGTGCTCATCTGTGAAGAGTGTTACAGTAAGGCCTTGAGGCAGGTTTACTGCAAAGCACAGTCTGTAAAAATACTTGCAATCTTCGGAATGCAAAATCCTTGGTGATGTCATCACTCAGTAATTACCACGGGTGGACAGCTGCTGGAACTCCTGTTCCACAGGTGACGGAGGCCCTGAGACTATTGCAAAGAAGCAAAGACATCTTATTTTCCAGTTTAACAGACAATTGCAGAGCTAAATATTTGTCATATCTAAATAGCTTGGTGTTGTATAATCTCAACACTCCAGAGGCTGAGGCAGGAGGATCATACTTAGTTCCAGGCCTGCCCAGCCAAATAATGAGACCCTGCCCCGCCCCCAAACCCAAACAAACAAACAAACAACAACAACCACAACCACCCCTGAAAACCAGGGACTGGAGAGATGGCTCAGTGGTTAAGTACACCGGCTGGTTTCTCAGCATCCATTTGGTGGCTCACAACCACCTGTAAGTCTAGCCTCTGTGGATCCAATGCCTTCTTCTGGCCTCTGCAGGCACCTGCATGCTTGTGGTACATAGACATACATTCAGGCAAACAGTCATACACATAAAGTAAAAAATAAATATATTTAAATAATACCCATAAAACCAAGCACAGAAGACACAGGAGGGAGATAAGAGGACAAAGAGGCTGGCCTGGTGTACACCTTTAATCTCAGCACAGACAGGTACAGACAGGTGGATCTCTGAATTCCAGACCAGCATGGTCTGCATAATGAGTTAGATACATGTATGAAATTGTAAAAGAATATTTTTAAATTTATATTTATTTTATGTGCATTAAGTGTTTTGCCTATGTATATGTCATGTGTACATGGTGCCTGAGATGGTCAGAAGAAAGCCTTGATCCCCTAAAACTGAAACTATGACTGGCTGTAAGCCAACATGTAGGCCCTGGGAATCAAACCTGATTCCTCTGCAAGAACACCAAGTACTCTTAACCACTGAGCCACCTCTCCAGCCCCCCAAATAAAATATCTAAAACAATAACAAAGAGCTGGTGAGATGGCTCAGCTGTTAAGAGCACTGACTGCTCTTCTGGAGGTCATGAGTTTAAATCCTAGCAACCACATGGTGGCTCACAACCATCCATAATGAGAAACAAATAAAAAAAACCTATGGACTGGAGTGAGCAGGGCCGGAGCAAGAGGGAGAAGGGAAGGGGAATAAATAAATAAATACATAAATAAATAACAAAAACAAACAAAAGGCTAGCTTTCCTATCAATTAACCCAGGAGAAAGCCTGGTCCTCATAGTGACCCTTGCTGACCCTTTTTGCAGCTATGAGGGACAAGGGTGGGGCTGCACAGACCCTGGGCTTCCTTCTAAGCTGTTCACTAATTTCCCCACACTTTATGTTTTCATCTGTAATTCAGGGATACTAATTCCAAAATCCTTAGGCCTGGGTGGAGTTCATGTGACTTTTTTCTCTCTGTTTTTTTTTTTTTTAAAACATTTATGATTTTGTATGTTGGTGTTTATTTATTTATTTATTTATTTATTTATTTATTTATTTATGTATATGCACATGTGCACATCCATGCCATATTAAACATAAGGAGGTCAGAGAAGAGTCTGTTCTCTCCTTCTACTACACAGGCCCTGGGAATTGAAGTCAGGTTGTCTGGGGTGGTAGCAGGCACCTTTACCAGCTGAACCATCTCATCAGTCCGCGTTCATGAGCTCTCTTAGGTAAGATCCTTAGCACAGAGGTTTGACTGGATATCAATGATTAACTCACGCTAGGCTTGTCCCTGAGCTCTGGAGGGTCTAAGAGAATCTGCCCAGGGACAAGACTTTGGAATGAAATAACCTAGCATATGGTCAATCTTCAGCTAATGCTCATTGGCATTCCACAAGTACAAGTCAAAAGAAAAAAATGAGGAGAGCACCGGCTGTCACCCAAATCTAGGATCTAACCCAGTGGTTCTCAACTGCAAGTTTAAATTTTCTCAACCCTGATTTTAATAATGGTTCTTAAGTGCTTTAACCTCCTTTCTAGCCCACCGCCCACCAGAGGTAATGGGAAAGAAAGGTTATTAGGATATGGAGAAAGTGGGCCTGTTTAGAAATTGTTCTTTGGAGCAAATCCCACCTGCATTGTCAGGAAATCAATAGTTTAGTTCATAGGTTAGCAGCGGCAGCTTGATCCACTTGCAAATACTTTACAAATACATCAGCCATCCAGTCCAGTAGTGTTGGAATAGCAAACATGAATCAGCAGTGGTAGCATGACCTAGCAGAAACAGCCAGACCTCAGCCGAATTGGCACGAATCAGTGGGAGCGACCAGGACCACCAGGGACACCAGGAGAAGTTCTCTGCCATGCCTCTCTCAACAAAGCAAAGATCAGCAGTGGTGCAAGACCAAGAGGCATTGCAAAGCTAGCGCTACAAGCTGCCCATTCATTGCCTTACCGAGTGAGTCTGTCTTAGCGAAACTCCATGGGAGTCTGAGCCAGCTGACATCACCCCGCCAAGTGGCCCAAGTCTTGGGAAGCAGCAAGAAGTGGCCAGTACACCACCAAAGTGTTTTGGTGTGTTTCTCTCTATGGAGTCATGACAAACGGAGCTCAATAATGCAATGTAAGGCGAACCAATACATGTGTGTCATTAGCACAGAATCCTTCATCACAGGTTCTTTCATGTGCTTGCTTTAGCAGAACATCCTCTCACCTGTGTCTGCTTCAGGAAAACACTCCTTCATGTGTTTGCCCCAACAAAACTCCATCTGACACAACTGCCTTCCCAAAGAAACCATAAATTTCCACTTACCTCAACCTTCCTGGCACTGCCACCCTTCAATACAGTGACCACTTCACTGTGACCCTTCAATACAGTGACCACTTCACTGCGACCCTTCAATACAGTGACCACTTCACTGCGACCCTTCAATACAGTGACCACTTCACTGCGACCCTTCAATACAGTGACCACTGCGACCCTTCAATGCAGTGACCACTTCACTGCGACCCTTCAATGCAGTGACCACTTCACTGTGACCCTTCAATGCAGTGACCACTTCACTGTGACCCTTCAATACAGTTCCAAATGTTGTGCTGACTCCCAACCATCAAATTATTTTTGTTATTACTTCATAACTGTAATTTTGCTACTGTTATGAATTGTAATGTAATATCTGATAGGCAGGGTGTCTGATCTGAGACACCCCCCCAAGGAGATCTCTACCCACAAGCTGAGAACCACTGATCGAACCAATCAGAACAGTTCAGTTCAATGGGTCTTCACTGCTTGCTTGCCTTCTCTCCTTCTTGTCCACTCACCACACTGAGCTGCCTCTGTCACGTGACTGTGCTGGTGACCATCCTGAGATGTGTGGACAGATCCCCAGCTTGCAGGTGCCAGGGCTTTTAGAGATGTAAGTGGTTTACTCCAGGGTACGGGGTTCAGTCTCTGTAGGAGTTCATTAGAAGCAGCCTAGAAAGACAGGCAGAATTATAGGCCGATGGGAAGGAGGGTCCTGACCCAGAGCCTGGCTACAGCCTCTGGTTGACTGAGAAACCAGAATGCTGGCATAATTAGCTAACAGCATTTGCCCTGAAGGTTGCCAACAGACAATATACTTCCAAGTATAGATGTTGTATGTTAAGATGTCTATGAAGCAGTCTTGAGGCCTGAATGTATATGAACTTAGGTAAGGCTTCATCTTTTTTTTTAAAGATTTATTTTATTTTTATTATATGTAAGTACTCTGTAGCTGTCCTCAGACACTCCAGAAGAGGGAGCCAGATCTCGTTACGGATGGTTGTGAGCCACCATGTGGTTGCTGGGATTTGAACTTATCACCTTCGGAAGAGCAGTCGGGTGCTCTTACCGGCTGAGCTATCTCACCAGCCCCTCAACCAGACATTTTTGGGGGAATCTCAAATGGATCATTGATTTGTTTACGGTACAGACACCCTATTGTCTGGCTTCCCTCTGATCTAGCCTTTTACTTTATCTGCTGCAATCCTGTCTGGTGCCCTCAGGATTCACCTGTGGTCTCATTTAGGCTTCCCAGCATCCCCTTGAAGATAACAGCTTCCAACCCACCACAGGGTGTAGGTAGCTGTGGTAAGAAGGGTGAGGTGGGACCCTCAGCTGTCACATCTATGCTCCTGGGTGTGCCATACCCTCTTCTCAAGCACTTTCTTGCTCTTAACTCTCTGGCTTGAAATCTATATTAAAATCTCTTTTAATACCAGCCGTGCTTCATACTGGCTGGTCCTGAAAGCCTTCCCTGTGTCAAAACCAAGAACCCTTAGTTTCCCTTGTGTAGCATAGGTGACGTGTGGTGTGCTAGACTTTAGGAATTGCCACCAGGCGTGAGGAAGACAGACTTAGAGAGACAGGATGAAGGCACAAGTCTCCCACCCCACCCCTTCCCTCATACCCGCCCTCACCTTGCCAGGCTCCAGCTCTCCAGAAGCTCTCCTGTGAGCTTTTCCGTCTGCTGCCTCCTCCTCAGGTGGTGGGAGAGGCTGGTGAGGGAAGCTCTTGAGCCTGTCTGAGCCTAAGTAGCTCCTGCAGGGGTGTGGATGGAGCCTGAGGAAGAGCTGCCAGCCTGAGACGTCAGAGAGGGGGCCAGTCAGAGTTCACCTGGAGAGGCAAGGCACTGCACCCAGTTGGGAGTTTCTTTTTATATCTCTGTATGTGTGCATGTGCCAGTATACCATGGCATCCTGTGGAGGTCAAAGGTAAGGATGGAGAGAAGATGAAGGCTTCTGGGGCTGTGCCATCGGGGCTGTGCCATCGGCCTCCCAGTTCCTTGGCCCCTGCTCTCCCTTCCTACTCTACTTCTATTTCTATTTCTAGTCCCTCCTCTTCTCACACTGGACCTGAAGCCAACCAAGAACAACAGAAAGCTCCATGACCTAATCCTTCTTCCTCCACCAAAGTCATACCAGCCCATATTCAGGCCTATATTTTATATCAATTACATTATATATTGTCTCTGATGTAAGTCCGTCCCTCTTAGTCTCTACACAGGTACTGATAGATTTGGCTTTAGAATCATGGGACTACTTGTTGGCTGCTACTAAAACAACCTACTTCTCACCTGGTGTTAGATTCTACACAGTACCCTGATTCTTTTCCTGGGAGGGGCTTAACTGTCCTCATAGCCCTCTGACTCTCCAGCGCATGCTTAATCATCGGGGCAGGCTTTTAGCGGGGAGGGGGGCAGAGAAACAGAAACAGAGACACAGAAAGACACACAGAGAGACATAGAGAAAGGGAGATACAGAAAGAGACACAGAGACAGACAGAGGGACACACACACACACACACACACACACGGGGCTGGGGTGGGGGACACAGAGAGAGCAAGCACGTCTTCTCTTGGTGCCATCCTCATTACCCCGGGTGTCTCCTCTCTGATTCCTCTCAATCTTCAGTCTCTTGAAAGGATCACAAAAGTACACTTTATAAAGAGTATAAAGAGGGGCCACATGTGGTGATATGCGGGTACATGGAAATTCAGCGACAACTAGAGCTACATAGTAAGACCTTGTCTCAAAAAACAGACAGAACAGAACCAAAAAGGCACAAGGAAGGGTTGAAGACTTAGCAGAGGTTACCCAGCATTCACGAAGCCCTGGGTTTGTGATCTCCATGGATACGTTGGTCGCGATGGCTCATATCTGTAATCCCACCACTTAGGAGGGGGGACAGAAGGATCAGAAGCTGACCATTATCTCCAGGCTGGGATGGAGCCAAGCTGCAGAATGAGTGTGTACATGCGCATTCACACAGAACACCAGCAGCTCTGGCAGGTACTTGGATACACCTTGCCTGTCAGTCACCCCTGACCACGCCCTGCCCAAGCCTAACTGAGGCATCTCTGCCCCTTTCTGTTTGTCTCTTTGACAGGATCCAAGCTCTACCCATGGCTCCCATTCTCTTCCACTCCTGCTCTGAGGTAAGACTGGTGGGGGGAGACCCCAAAGGCCCAGGATGTCCCTGATTCTATCTCTGCACCCACTTTAGTCTCCCAGATCCTCCAGGCCTCTCGGGACCTACAGTTGTGGATCAATTATTTGTGAAAACACTGTAGTCCTGGTGAATCAGTTTATCAGAGTGTTTTAGCTGCAAAGAATAAAACAATTTAAAAGAAGCAGACAACAAGGCAAGACCTTCACAGAGACTGCATGTCAGAGGGAGGGGGTCTGGGATGTGTTTGGAGTTCCAGGAACCCAGGCATCTCCACTGGTTTTTCAGGACTTTCTTCAAAGCTACAACATTTTCCTTTTGGTAACAAGGTGACTGCTATGGCTCCAAGTTCCCTTGAAGCAAGAAGAAAGGTGGCAGGGCACATTCTGTGAAGACAACCTCCCAGAGGCTTCCAGCAATCTCTGGCCACAGCTAGATCACAACACCAACTTTGCCTGACTGTGAGACGGCGGGATTGGACTGACCAGTCAGTGTGCATAAGGAAAATGGGTGAACGAATGAAGAAAACTAGGGTTCTCTTAGCAAGAGAAGAGGGAGCCATTGGGTCACCAACTGTCTTGCTCTGCTGTGGTGAGCACCCTCAGAACAAGGAAAACAGTGTGTGTGTCCATAGCCAGGGAGGGGGTGTGCTGAAAGGAAGGAACAGGGGGAGACTGGAGGAAACAGCAGGGAAGAGACAGGAAGTTCAATAAACACTTTGTGGCCAGGCTTAGAGTGCTCATCTGGAAGAATGCTTATGCCTCTGGACATTGCTCAGTACTTCAGGAATTGAAGTCTGACACAACGCTGTCCTTGCCCAGTCTGGGGCTCAGACCTGGATCAGACATAAGGAGGCCTTGGCTTTGTGAATCTACAGTGGGGCTACCCACTAATGTCTCACATAATGGGAGATTCCCCCCAACAGGAAGCAGTGGCTAGCTGCTCTAGAGAGATAAGCCTTGCGGCTAGACTCATCTGCAGGACCTGGGCTGAGCCTGGGCTGAGCCAGGGCTTCATGGCAGAAACCTGCCATTCCAGTTACTCCAGAGGCTGAGGCAGGAGGATCAAAAGCTCCACAACAAAACAAGTTAAAGACCTGGACAATTCAGTGAAACCCTGTCCCAAGAAGTAAAGGACCAGGGCCACGGGTCAGTGACAAGATCTTATTCGACACGGGCAAAGCGCTACATTCAATCTCCAGTACTACCACCAACAAAAATGGGCCCAAGAAATGTAGGTCAGGGTTCTTATCATCCCAATAATCTGCGTTCAATCCCTGGGAACTACCTGGTGGGGGAGGAAAAACAACTCCTGAAGTTGCCTCCACATGTGCCCCCACCCCCTTAAGTAAATCTAATCCTTTCTTTAAAGGAAATGCTTTCGAAGGAAGAGGTCAAATTTATCTGAAATCACCACGATTGATTACCAGGTGGCAGAGGCAAAAAGCAACGACTCTGTGCTTGCTGTTGCTTCCCCATGGAGTTTTAGCATCAGGCAGAGTATGGGAATGGAAGCATCTCATTCCCAGTGTGTTTGGCAGCCTGCAGCTTCCAGAAAGTTTGAGTAGCACTTTAAAAAACATGAGAAAGTGAGAAGACATAGACAGAAGTGTCGCCCAAGTGGAGGCTGTGCTGAAGAGAGGGGTTTCAAACCCTTAGGGTTGTGGGTGTGAATCCAAGGAGGTGGAGTCTGAAGTCCACGAGGACTGTAGGCGATGCCTTCTTGTCTCATCAACAGCCCTTGGGGAACTGCCACTGCTCTCTTGAGTATGTGGGTGACGCTGCCCACACTGGACAAGCCCTCAAAGAGAGCTCGGAAGAGGAAGGCAGGCAGCTCTCTGCTGGCCTTTTCTCTCACCACTTTAGAGACAGCTATCAGAACCTCTGAAGCCTGTGTATGGTGTTAGTGTGAAGACAAGGACAAATTGTCTTATTGCTATCTGCTGGGTAGTGTCCACAGGTCTGGACTGGGATTTCAGGCCATAGCCTGGGAACAGTGGTTCTGAGCAATGCCTAGGAGATGGATAGAGCCCAACGTGATGATTAATCTTGGTGGCCAACTTTATTGGACTGAGAGACAACTCAGTTAGTAAAGAACTCAGTTAGTAAAGTATGTCTCCAGATGTATCTGTGAGGGCATTTCCAGAGGAGATTGGATCAGACTCGAAGAGACTATTGGGAAGTGGCCGACGATGGTAGGAAGTGCTTTAGAGAAAACAGATCACTGGGTGAGGAGCTGTGGGAGTGCAGCTTGCCCTTACTCTTCTGGCAGCCGCCATGATGGGATCCACTCAGCTCTGTTGTGCCTGCTCTGTCTACTGTGCTGGCTTGAGACCTGCAAAGCTGTGAGAGAACAAATCTCCCTTTAAGTAGTAGCCATCAGATATTTTACAGCAGTGAGGAGATAACCAATCGATGGCACTCAAAAGTAACTGTCGATTCTGTGTGTCACCATCAGTGTGTATGTTCAATGTATATGTCACAGTTTCTCTTCATATTGCTGTGACAAAATATCAGGGCAAATGCAACTTAAGAGAGAAAGGGTTTATTTTTGACTCACAGATTGAAGTTTCAGTCCACCATAGTGGGGAAGCCACAGCAGTAGGATCCTGAGGCAACTGGCTACATTGTATCTACAGTCAAGTGTAGCGTCAGTACCAGGCTTGGTGGGTGCTAAGCCAGCTGCTAACTGAGAAAAGATATCAATGGTATCCCTCAGTCAACCCTATGTGCTACAATACTGCCTTTCCTTGCAAGGTGCGAGCACTGGGACAGTAGAAGTATGAAGGTTATAGAGGCATGGAGGCATGTTGGAAGAAATCTGTCCTTGCAGTCATAGACCTCCAGGGAAACTAGGGATGTTGAGCACACAGGTTTGTCCTCTAAAAAAAAAAGGACATAAAACCTGTCCTTCCATCCAGAAAGCTGGGAATTGGAGGTGACTAATAGCCTGGTGATCTGCGATATCTGTTGGGCCAGGACATATCAAGCTCCCACAATCAGGACTAGAGATGTCTAGTAGTCTAAATGACCCTTACATTATCTATATGGCCAGGAGCTCCCCTAAGATCCTATAACCAGCATTGAAGATACGAAAAAACCCAAATGACCTCCGTATTTGTCAAAATCTCTATGAACAAGACCAGGCCAGATCCTTTCTTAGATCCCTAAGCTAATATAAGAACCTATCTTTATACTTCATCTTCCTGGAAGAGATGGCATGTACTTTGACTTGAATTTCTATGTAATTACACTTTCTTGTGTACCGGGGACTGTATTATACCAGGAAAGTTTCCCCAGATTGTACCTTGTTTAAACATGCTGGCAATAAACCACCCCACAGACTCTAGAAGTTTGATCCAGCCGGATGAGTCAGGTTGAACCTGGATTTTATCCTCACCTCTGTGTGATTCATTTCCCTCCCTGCCTTCCATGACACCTGCAGGGACCCCCACAGAGATAACCAACTACTTTGGTATTGGGTCTGAAGCCTGCTCCCCAGAAAGGAATTCAAGCCTAGGACTGTAATCCCAGGCTCAGGAGGTCGCAGGAGCTAGAGAGGAACCGACTATTGTTGTTTTACTAAAATGGGCATGCTATCAAGCTGCCTTCTGAATATTTATGCTTACAGTCATAGATCAGGGCTGTCCTCAGTCTTGGCCAAAGAAGTTTTACCTGTGTTGGTCCGTAGTCAACGCAGAGACTCATAACTGGCAAAAATGTTGAGAATAAATTTCTATTTCACGTTCAGCACCTAAATGGGGCATTTGTATCAACCCTTGCTCCTAATGCTTGGAGAACATTGGGGAAGAGAGGTGGCAAGGATGTAACAGGATGGGGAGGAAGGGTGTGCCCTGCTGTCTTCAGGGCATGACCTAGGCATGGCACCCTCACTGACACTGTGGTCACCTGCTCTCGATCAAGTCAACAAGACCAGTCAGCACAACAGGACCCAGTGGGTCCTTAATTAGAACAAAAACGGAGGAGCAGATGTAAAGAGCAAGGCGGACATAACTGGGCATCCCACAGGGAAGTGAGGAGAGCTGTGTGAGCCTTATGTACACATATGAACTGGAAAAGAATAAATAAAAGATACTCTAATTTTTAAAATGACAGTGGGGACTGGGGAGGCAGCTCAGCAGCTAAGGGAACCACTTGCTGCTCTTCCAGAGAACCTGAATGTGGCCCCATGTCCAGCAGCACACAATCATCTGTAACTCCAGGTCCAGGGCATCTGTGCTGATAAGGGTGTTTGTTCTCTCGACACAAACTATAGAGTCATGTGGAAAAAAGAAACTGTTTTGGCTAGTTTTATGTTGGCTTGACACAAGACAGAGTTGTTTGGGAAGAGGGACTCTCAATTGAGAAAAAGACCCTACAAGATTTGCCTATCAGCAAGGTTTTGATTCATTTTCTTAGTTAGTGATTGACATAAGAGGATCTAGACCATTGTGGGTGATGTCTCTCCTGGAGGATGGTCTTGGATTTTATAAGAGAGCAGGCTGAGCAAGCCATGAGAAGCAAGCCAGTAAGCAGCACCATAGCTGGCTTATCGTGGTCTCTGTATCAGCTCTGGCCTTCAGGTTCCGGCCCTGTCTGAGTTCCTGCCCTGACTTCCCTCAAAGCTGCTCCTCTCCAGGTGATTCTAGATCTCAAGTTGACAACCGAGATTGACCATCGCTAGGTGCTCCTCTGTGGGACTGACCTTTATCCTCACACCCTAATGCTGCCTCTCATGACCAGTCTCACAGCCTGTTAAGGCACAGAGGGTCTAAGTGTTCTGGTGTGTGATTCAACTCCTGAGTGTTCCTGCAAGGAGAACATGTCCTGAGTGTCTACTCTTCCCAGAACGAAAATCATAGAGGAGCTGTGACTATGCCCCAGTATGAAGCACAGCTCCCCAGTTAAGACAGAAACCCTAACTAACGCAGAAGCCTTAATTAAGAAAATGCCTTGACTAGAATATCTAGCAGATAAGTCTGTAGGGCATTTTCTTAATACTGTTTGATGTGGCAGGGCCCAGTCCACTGAGGGCAGTGCTATCCCCTCACCTCTAAGCCGACATGACTGTCTTCTGAGACCACTGCTTGAGGATACAGTTCTTCTGGAAGTTAGAAAATACAAGCAGATGGTGACTTAAAATAAGACCAGTCAACCATGCAAGAAGGCACAGGTAAACACACTTGACACCAAGCCTGATGACCTGAGTTTGCTCTCTGGGACCAGCATGGTGGACAGAGAGAACTGAGTTCTGCAAGTTGTTGCACAAGCTACCCTGTGACCTCTTTGAGTCCACTACAACATAAGCACACACAATCAAAAAGAAGGCTGGGAAACCGATCAGTTCACAAAGCTCTTGCCATACACAAGAGGGGTTCAGATGCTCAGAACTCACATAGAACCCTGCTGTGCTTGACATCCCTGGAAGGTGAAAGTGGGATCCCCACAGCAAGCTGTCTGTCAAGACTAGCTGTATAGGTGAGCTTTGGATCTGATTGACAGACCCCACCTTATTGGATAAAGTAGAACAATGGTTATGTCACAACGTGCACCCATACACATACACACATGCAACACACACACACACACACACACAAGACTGACCAGACTATGTGGGCCTTGATCTCATTATTCTCCTACCTCAGCCTGCCAGGTATGACTGGAGATGCTTCAGGAAATGAGAGGCCTGACTCTTTCAGAGCTGAGTTGATCCTCTGGAGCTATCCTCTAAGGTCTTTCTTATAGCAACATCTAGATGTCTTATGCCCTCTGGCATGGCTCTAGAACATTCTGTTGATTTGACCAGCCACACTAAAGGATTCTGCATACAAGGAGGAGATGCCTGTGGGGAGGAGTAGCTGAATATTGTCATGGGAACTAGGAACCCAGTGAAAAGCTCCTGTTTCCACAGAGGCCGGAACTCTGGGGTAAAGTGCTCTCCTCTCTGGGAGAAGTGGATCTTGACAGGACTTAGAACTGACACATACATAATTCAGAACTGAAAGAGAAGGCGGGAGGCTTGGTGGTTTGATACATCTTTGATACTTTTACTTCCTCCGTTGCTGTGATGCTTAGAGCCCAAGATGGAAGCTACACTCTGCACCTTCCTCCCACAACTTCCAGCCACACCCTCACCCCTAGCTGAAAGCTACTCTATTTTTATATTTCTCTTGGGAAGTAGATTCCAAATTTTCCCCTAAGTCTTCCTGGCAGAGGAGCCACCGATTTCCAGTAAATTTAGGGTTAATTTACATCCAGTTTGCATAAATTAGCATGCCCCAGTTTTGGCCTCCAAAGTCCAAGAAAGGGAATTAACTTAAACTGGGACTCCCAGCTTTTGTGCCCCGAAGAAGTAGCAGATGAGCAGACCCTGGTCTTCAGTAGTCAGCAAGAGATTTCATTATCAGCCTGCCTACAGATCCCCTTCCTGGACCTACTGGGAAGGCAGCCAGAGAAGGTCCTTTTGTTTTCTGGATCTAAAGCTTCAATGCTGACTTGTTAGAGCCTCGGAGGGGGATCATAGTCACATGATGGGAAGAGCAGTTGAGTGTAGCAAAAGGAGTTGAGATGAATGGCAATCTTTAACTCTGAGTAGAGGCTGGAAGTGAGCAAGGAAAAAGAAAAGAACTGGATGAAGTCTGGAAGGAAAGGAAAGCTGGGGATGGGGGTGGGGTCGATGTGGAAGGAGGAAGAAAGGGCGTCTGGTGGGAGATAAGGCAGATCATGGGGTTGGAAGGAAAATAAGAAACACTGGAGAGATGCAGAGGAACAAGACTTGGGCAGAGAGACAAGCTGATGGGCAGGCACTGAATGGCTGCTTGAGAATGAGGAAGGGAGATAGATTTGTAGGGAGCTCAAGTTAAAGCGAGAGGATCTGGTCTGCTAATTTACTGAAAGCCATCCCTATTTTCTTTTGTTGGGCAAGCATTAGGTTGTTGTTTTTGGTTTTGTTTTTGTTTTTTTGATTGATTGGTTTGGTTTTTGTTGGGCCTAGACTCTACTCTAGGAATGACTGAGGTGTCCTTTAAATGACAGCAAAACTTCCAGGTGATAGCAAGTTGACACTCAGGAGGGTGGAGTCGTATCTTGGTACAGGGCTTACCACCTAGCATGCACAAAGCTCTGGATCAATTCCCAGGACCTCATAAAGTGGAGAGATGGGGGTAGAAGGATCAGAAGTTGGATATGAAGCAAGTTCAAGGCCATGTGGTTTGGAGTTTTCTCCCAGGTTAGAACTTTCCAATTTAAAAACTTCTTTTTAAAAAAAACTCAATTTATTTTATGTATGTGAGTACACTGTAGTTGTCTTCAGACACACCAGAAGAGAGCATCAGATCCCATCATGGATGGTTGTGAGCCACCATGTGGTTGCTGGCAATTGAATTCAGGACCTCTGGAAGTCAGTGCTCTTAACTGTTGAGCCATCTCTCCAGTCCTAGAAACTTCTTAAGGCAGAATGTAAGGGGGAAGGAAGCAAACCAACAGGAAGTTCAGGGGAGGCGAGACACTCCATCCTACAGGGGAGGCAGGACACTCCATCCTACAGGGGAGCTCCATTAAGACCAGAAGCAAGCAATTCAACCTAGCCCTAGCAAGACCACACCCCCTCATCTCCCCAAATAGCACCACCAGTTGGGAAACAAGTGTCCAGGACCCCCTCACTCCTGTGAGTTTTGTGACCAAGTGAGCAGGATTGCTATGCTTGGCTGCCAGCCTGGGACGAGTGCTCGTCCCCTGGAAGCACGTTTGTAGCCACTCTGCATGCTCACATTTTCTAGGAGCAGGAAACCCTTAGTCTCCTTTCCATGCATCAGAAGCTTCGTTGGATCAGGTCTTGACCCCAGGAACACCATTCTTGTTCCAGTTCAGACTAGGACAGTTCTTTCACTGTGATTATCTACTTCACAATTGCAACCTCTCTTTCAGCACCACAAGCTTGACACTCTCTGCTTCAAACTTCCTACTTGTTTTTCTCTCCCACTCTCCTTTACTTTACTTTTTCTTTTTCTGACCCATTTGCTCTTTTTCATTGTAGACCTGCATAAGAGTTACCTATAATATCCACTCCACAGACTCACTTTACACTGTCCTGAAACTTCCTCTACCAAATAAGTTAGTCCGCTGCTTTTTAAATTCAGTTTTTCAGGCAAGTTCTTGGGGTAGGAGCAGTAAAAAGTCTGATTCTTTACCTAAAATTTCACATGAATGGCCTCTGGCTTCCCTCAGTAAACTCCACAAGACAGGCTGCTACAGTCCACATTCCTCTCCAAACCACCAGATTGGCTAATAAGTTCTGGGCACAGCATTCAAACCTCTTCCACATCCTTCTGAAAAGCAGCATGCCCAGGTCCTTCACAGCACAGCGATCATCCACTTCCTGGTACCCAGCTCTGTGCTAGTTACCTTACTGTTGCAGTGATAAGTTGTCCTGATGAGTAGTGAGGTATGCACACACCCTCTGGGACTGCAAGCCAAAGAATACGCCAAAAGTCACATGCATTCATGCCTCTTTTTTTTAATCACAGCAACAGAAAAGCAAGGAAGACACGAGTTAACCAATGGCTGCAGCCCTTCTTTCTGGACAGCATCTTCCTGTTGGCTTGCTGGCTACTGAATTGCAGAGCTGCACCCAAGGAGGTTAGGAAACCCCTGAGAGGGTTCTTAGCAGGTCCTTCTCCACTGTTCAACGACTCAGTTAACGCCTACACAGTGCTCTCACCTCTGCCTCCAGTCCATACTTGTTCTTTCTTGTAAGATCCAACTGCTTGAACCAGATGTCATGGCAGGCGCCTTTCGTCCCAGCACTTTGGAGGCAGAAGCAGGTGAATATCTGAGTTCAAGTCTAGCCTGCTCTGCAGAGTGAGTTCCAGGATAGCTAGGACTACACAAAGAAACCCTGTCTCAAAGATCCAACTGCTCAGTGCTTTGAGATGTTAGGTGGCCCAAACCTGGAATTCCCACTGATGGCTGGAGCTTAGTCCTGTGTGGGAGTTATCAGAGACACGGGACCTTATCCTAATAGACGCTGTCTCTTGGGCTCAGCCACACAATCAGCCTCACTGACTACTGTATCATTCTAGATTCGGCCTACCTCAGCATCCCCAGATCCCTGCAGATTCCAAGGCTGGTTTGTGGGCTGCTGGTTGTTGTTAGAGATCCTAGTCTTTGGATTTAAGGATCAGGAATGAGGTGGCTGTTTGAATTGTTCCTCACTTGCTCTACCCATAATCTTCCATCTGTGTCTAGAATCTGAGGCTGGGACAGGTTCCAAGAAGCTAAGGATCCTATACTGGTGAGGTAGCAGATGCAAATAGAAACAAAGCCGGTTTGGTTACAGGCACTGGTTCCAAAGTGGACGGAAGCTGTGGACTTTCTTGGAGATCCACTATCACTGTGCTTTTGCTGTGCGCGGGGCCTTGGGAAAGTCCCTCCCTAAGCCCCAGCTCCCTCCTATGTAAAGCACATCTGGGCCTAGTCAAGGCCCTTCCAGGATGGATGTACTGTGATCTTGGTGTCCCAATGATCTCGCAACTTCCTAAGAACTAGCGTTTGAAGATTTGGAAGTGGGTGGGTGGAGCAGAGAAGGAAAGGTGCATCAGGAGGTGGGAGAAGAGTTAGAAAATAAAAAGGAAGGAAGAGGAAAGGAGAGAGGAACTTCAAGATGACCCTTGTAGGCCCCTCAGGGTGGAGGCAAATGGCATTTTCCAGAGTGGTAAGAATGAGGCCATCCAGATTGCTCAGACTACTCCCCGACCACGACCACCCCCACCTCCACAATCCACGTGACCTGCCCACTTCTCTACAAAGATCTGTGCAGTCCTTCTGTCTCCTTGTAATCCCGTGGAGGTCAGATCTGTTGAGAAGCCAGCCTGATGTTACAGACAACAAAATGTGGTGGGAGTTGTGCCAGAAGACTGAAGCTTGGCTAATGTTGTGCGACTTTTTCTGGGGAGATATTCACAATTGTCTACTCTCCCCAGATAGGGCACAGACCAAGGAAATCAGTTCACCCAAGCCCAGCCTAGTGACCATGTAACTGGAGGGCAGCTGCCTCACTGAACAGCCTACGCCAGCCTGGGTGGCAGCGCTGAGGACTCACTATGGCTGGCTGTGTCCCTGGAGCTCTCTGCACAACTTGCCGGTGGCTGGTGTGGGCTGAGACCCTCCACTTAAGCTCTTGTTTCTGCATATAGACTCCTGTTAGGGGGTCTTACAAATACGGAGATTCTACAGGTATGCCAAAGCTTTACTCCCTGAGCCTGTGAGTTTTGTTTACTTCCTAAATCTGTCTGTCCTCCCTCCCTCCCTCCCTCCCTCCCTCCTTCCTTCCTTCCTTCCTTCCTTCCTTCCTTCCTTCCTTCCTTTTTTCATTTATGTTCTTGGGGGAGGGACATGCCCCAGCACATGTGTGGGTGTGAGAGGGACAAGCTGTGGAAGTCCCTTCCCACCTTCCACAATGTAGGTTATAGGGATTATTGATAAATGCCCTTCTGGCCTGACCCACCTTTCTCACTTCCTAAGTCTTAGTAAGCCCTTCTCCAGGACAGAAGGTTTCAGACTAGTCAGTCACACGCAGTCAGAAACTGCTTCCCATGACCTGGAAACACATTCTCACAGAAGCCAAGTTAACCATTAGAGACCAACCGTCTGGAGAGGCCACACACAAGACTTCCTGTTGATAATCCCCATTAGCTGTTTCCCTCAAGGCTCTGGATGTGACTGAAGCTATCCTGGACTCTTCGGGTATGGAATTTCTTGCCTGCCAACTCTAGGCAGGCCATATGTCAGTGGTGCTGGGGATCAAAGCCAGGTTCTTTGGAAGAGCAGCCAATGCTCCTAACCCAGGAGCCATATTGTCACCCCTGGAAGCCAACTTTTAATTTTACCCACTAAGGAATTACAACAAAGGTACCTAGTCTTCTATATACATCATGGTGTTGTGTAAGAGATACCGTGCCTGGTGTAACCCTACAACAAAGGTACCTAGTCTTCTATATACATCATGGTATTGTGTAAGAGATACCGTGCCTGGTGTAACCCTACAACAAAGGTACCTAGTCTTCTATATACATCATGGTGTTGTGTAAGAGATACCGTGCCTGGTGTAACCCCAACTCAGTTCTTAGTACCCGTGTTAAGGGGCTCACAATCACCTCTAACTCTAACCCTAAAGGACCTGATACCCTGTGGTTCCAGTCATCTGCATTTATGTAGTGCACGTAAACTCAGACAGGCACACAAATATAAATGTCATTTTTTTAAAGTTTTATGAGGCTGTATATGTGGCTCAGTTGACAATCACACACAAAGGCCTGAGTTGGATCCCCAGTATGGCATAAACCAGTCATGGCGACACAGGCCTGTAACCCCAGAGCTCAGGAGAAAGCTGTGTTTTCTCGTTTCTTCCTGAATCATTGTGGTGCCAGTGGGAAAGAGAATGGGGTGAAGCAGTGAGCATCATATACCTGTGTGAGCGTGTCCACAGAGGTGCTTTGGAAGAGCATGGTGCAGCCTGGCATAGTATACTAGGCATAGGCTGAAGTTCCTGGCAGCCAGCATTGACAGGCCTTGTCCTTTGCCTGCCCTCAGGATGAGGAGTATCAATACCTTGGCAAACATGCGGAGAAGCATGTGTGGATGGAGATATGTATCTCTATATGGCACATCAAATGCTCCAGATTGGCAGAGGATGGAGCCTGTGATTCCCTTGTTTTTCTGATCCTGAGGAACCCAGCTGTACACACCCCTCACTCTTGAGTCACATGTCATATTTGTGGTCATGCAGATCGGGGGTGCCAGGTGTGTGGTATTCTGGGCTCTCCCCCCCCAGGGTATAGCTTTTCCTTGCTTCAGATGAATCTCTTCTCTCTGCACCGCTCACACCCTGATCACCACACCCAAAGCCCTGACATGCAACCATGGGCTGCCGTCGACCGGAATCTCTCAAGTCCTTCTGTTTGCCGGACCATGTCCTCTGCCGATTGTTCCTGCCCTCTCTCAGGCTTCCCCTTCACACTGAAGCCTCCCTCTAAACTGCCCACCGCTACACTTAGTTTTAGTTTGTGGTGCTGGAAATGGCCTGGAACCTACCAGACAAATGCTCTAATCTGAGCTATGCCTCAGCCTGGCTTGGTTTCTGTTACTGTGTGTGCTAGGCCACCTCCGTGGTTCCCACCTTGCCCACAACTGGTATTCAATAATCATTTCTCAGATGGCTTCCAGGCTGCAGAAGGAGTGTAATGCTAACCCCACCCCACCTATTGCTGAATGGGACTCTCCATCCCCATCAGGGCCCAGAACCTGCAGCTGCCTGGACAAGCCATACCCTCTTTGCCAGCTTCCCCAGTGTCACCTCTGCTGCTACCTGCTGTAGGGATGGTGTCCTTGACAGACAGGCTGATTGATTATCAGTGAATCAGCATTAGGCAAACTGTGGTATGGCAAAGGGAGAGGTGACTGTCCACAAACAACCATGCTGGCTCCCCTAGATCAAGCACCAAGGGGCAGTAACAGCATATGGCCACAAGGGGTTCTATTGAGCAACTCACCCCTGGAGGCTGCTAGAACTTCTAGCCTGGCCCTATTCCCTCCTTGTCTCTTAGAGGAATTTAGATTTCAAAGCACTCGCGCCCTCTCCTTCCTCCAACACTCCTCTGAATGCCCTATGTGGGTTTTTTGTCTGATTTTACTTCCAAGCTGTTTTATCCACCAACACACACGTCTTCCTCCGTTGAGGAAGGGAGACAACTAGGGAGCTAAGTGTTGTGCAAATGTTTGTAGTGGTTTTTGTTTTGATTATTTTTGTTTTGTGTCTGTCAGACTTGCACTGACCTATGTAGAAATCCTCAAATTAAAGAAATGTGGTGTGATTTTAGTAATTTCTACACTTTTCCAGTCAAAGGGTAGGTTGGCTAGGAGTGAACCTCCCTCAGGAGGGGAATGGCTTCCCAGGTTCCCTGGAGCTCTAGGTTAATAATTCCACTGTTGTTTGCCTCAGAGATACTGCCCTATCTAATCTGCATGCTCCCTCCTTTCTTGGGAAAACTTGACTCACTCAAGCAGTCTCTCCTGCTGGGGTCAAGAGCCTCCTTTGGCTACAGGGAAAGGTTGGAGTGGGTGGGCCTTGAGCTAGCTTCCTTTCTCAGCAGCAAGCCCTCAACCCCCAATGCCCACCATCCTCTTCCTACTCAGAGCTGAAGTCTGTGCTGGCCTCAAAAGCAGCTTTAAGGATTTGAACCTGGAAACCCAGTCTCCCAGACATGAGCTTTGCAAATTTGTTTTTTTTTTTAGAGCTATAGAAAGTTTTGAAGATTTGGTATGGAGAAACAATTCTGCAAGGCCTTTCAAGAGTTTATTTAGTGGAAAGGGAGGTCTGAAACTCCAGGCAGGAGGTCTGTTTACAGCTGAGGGCAGGGCAGGAGCTGAGGATTAGAAACCCAAGCCAGGGTGGTCTGGACCCTTCTTAGACAGGATCACTAACAGCTGAAACCCTACTGCGTTCAAAATTCAACACACACTGTCAGGCTATATCTAATCTTGTGACCCCACATTCCCCTTCTCCTCTTGATAGTGCCCATCCCTCCTGAGTTTCCCTGTCAGCGTCTGGTGGCCAGCCCAGTCTGGACTCATTCTCTCTTCTTGTTCCTCAAATAGGACTCTATCTAAGGAAGTGGGCTGGAGTGGCCTGTCCTGCAAAGGCCCCACTGGACAATGACTAAGTTACCCCCCTCAGCCTTTTTTTTTTCTAATAACCAGTTATGGTTTCTTGAATCTTAAGAAAAGGCTGCTACATAAGGAAAAAGATGTAAGATATGTTTGGGGAAGTTTTATTACAATGCCAACATTTGCAATACTAAAGTTGTAAAGAAAAAAAACAAAACAAGACAACAACAACAACAAAAAACGATCACCAATGTACTCACTCCTTAAATACAGCCATGAAAGATACTGGCCACCAAGTTTGATGGCCTGGGTTTGATTCCCCAGGACCCACATAATGGAAGGAGAGAACCAGTCTCCAAAACGTTGTCCTTTGACCTCCACATGCTGACCATGGGTGTGTAAATACACACACACACACACACACACACACACACACACACACACACACAGTCTTTGCTTTTCCTTTACCTTCTTGTCTTGTTTCTGAACTATCCTATCAATGCAATGATAACCTATTCTCCAATTTGCTCCTTTTCAACATTATGAGAAAAACGCTGCACTGCCTGAATAACCCACCTACTACATAGTATGAACTCTCATTTTGTTATTTGACCTGTTTCCAGTATTGGCACACTAAATCATTTTGCTAGGAATATACTAATAGCTGTCTCTAAAAACATATACACCTGACCCTAACACTCAAGCACAGACATGAGAGTCTCAGGTGCACGGGTGTGTGCAAAATTGCTAAGTCCAGACTGCCTTAATAACCAATGCTGATCCTCTCTCCCGTCCCCGACTAGACCCAGGACTGTATCACAAGCAGAGCAGCAGCCATAGCTGTGAGCACCCACATCAGAGAGGAGTCCTCATCCAGATACAGCCAGGAGTCTCACAATGACATCACAGAATTCACTATGAGGTCACTCCGGAACTTCCAGGTATGGAAATGCAGACAGCCCTTTTCAGGTAGTCCTTTATTTAAACTGCACTGAGAAAGCTGGAGTGGATTCCAGGGATTTGCCCTGGGAATCTGGGCCCTGGGTCCCTTTGCAGTTTTTGGCTCTGAGCTCAATGAGCTTCAAAGGTCACTGTCTCCATGACCTCGGATGTCACAGAATCAATGATCTCCAGGCCCTGGGCATCCTCTGCCTCCATGATGGCCTTTACGTCAGTTGTCTCTAATGTCTTAGTCATGATGCCCACTTCTTGGCCACGTGGTCCCAGGCCTTTTCCAGTCAAGTTGGCTCTGATGTTTCTGAGGAACAAGCTGATTCTGCCCATCCTCTTGCTCGTAGAGGCAGAGCTGGCAGTGGAGATGGTCCGGGCCAGTTTGTGAGAGCTTCGGGACTCCTTCGTGATGGGGACGTGGCTGACCCCTTTGTGCCACCTGTTGCGCTTGCTGCTGCCTTTGTCCTTCTTGTCATTGCCAACACACCTGTGACTGGCTGATTTCCGAAACTCCTTGTCCCCCGCTGTCTTGTGACCTTCTCCTGTCCTCTGGTGGCGCTCACTCCTGCTGCCAACTCTTTCCTTTGCTCTCTGGTCCCTTCTCAACCTCCTTTCCTTATGGGCTTTGGTGTTGGTCTCATAGGCTTTCCGGCGTCCAGTCTCTTTGCTTGAGTGGCTTTCGCTTGGCAAGGTCAAGGCGAGGACAACTGGGACTGGGTCATTTGCTGTTTCTTCAACAGACTTTCCTGTGGTCTCAATCCTGGGATTTGTTATAGTCAGGATCTCTTTTTGGGAGAGGCTGGCGGATGAATCAGGAATATACTCCAAGGACTTGCTTGTCATCCCTGCCAAGGCAATCTTCATGCTCGTTGGCGACATTTTGCCAGGGCTTGCTATGGTCAAATGGCTTTTGCTTCCTCTTGCTCCCACAGCAGCCTCCCCTACTGTAGCTTTGTTTATCTGTTCCAAGCCTTCAGGCATGTTTGCTGCCAAGCTCAAAGAGTCTACTAGGTCACACACTATTGCCTCTGATGCCAACTCTCTGGCAAGGACTTTTGAGCTTATTTTGGGCGTGGGTATCCTGGACACAATAGTGGATATGTGAGAATCATGATGGGTTTCCTCCCCACCAGCAAAAGCACAAGAGTCGATGGCACTCACATCTGTGGCCATAGGGAGGCTTTTGACGCTGACCTGGTCTGGCTCTCCTTTTTTTCGGTGGCCGCCTTTTTTTTTTTGGCGGTTGCCTTTTTTCCGACTCTGTGTCTGTGTCTTCAGTTCTTCATCCAGAAAAGGCATGTTCACCATGTCCCCTGCTGGGATGGCATAGGTACTGCTGTTACAGTCCACAGGTGGTCTCAGGAGGTCAATCAGTTTTTCCCAGTAGGAAAAGAGATCATCCTTGCTTTCGGGAGGGGGGCACAACTGCAGGTAGCAAGAACGGCCAGTAGCAAACTTGAGACGTAGCTGTTGTTGATCACGTTTGTGAACAGAAATCTTTACAAACTTCAAAGGCAGGAGCCTAGTGAGCTCCAAGGTCTTTCCAGCCTTGCGTTTTTTGCCTTTGATGCTGCTGGTGGACTGGCCACGTCCGGGAAGCTCATCGAATGGTGCTGGTCGGGCCAGCAGCATGACGTCAGGGAGTGGAAGGATGGGACTGGTGCACGCAATGCCCACAGTTACCATTCGGACACGATTGTGCACGTCGATCACTTCTCCACGTTTGGTTATCTGGATGAAGTCACTCTCAAATATCGGTGCGTACTTGAATATATCATACTCTCCTTTGTGTAACTGCTGCTGTAATTTCCCCATGGTGGTGTTGAACATGCTGACATCAGAACCACTCTGGGCTGTATAATATGGTAACAGAGACGCTCTCTTCATGGCCATTTTGTGTCAAGAAAGGTATGCTGGCAAGGTGGGTTCCTGCGTCTTTCTTGGTCTCCGCAGATGAGGGGAGCCACAGTGCTCCTGGGTCACAAAGGTGGCACTACAGCAGGCCTTCTCAACCCCACCCCACAAGCCCCCAGTTTGCCTCAGAGCCTCCAAGAGGCCTGGGCTGGGGGTGGGAAGGGGGCACAGATGATTGGCAAGGGGTGCTGTTGAGTGCCTGGACCCCAAGTCCAACCTCTCCAAAGATGCAGGGTAGACTCCAGGGAGGTTCTCTTCAGGGTCTACAACGCCTTTGACCTCCACCTGTAATTTTTTTTTAAAGCTCCCTGAGAGTCTACAAACTGCAGCCCTAGTGAGAGAGGTGACCACTAGAGCCTGAAGCCCCTGCTCAGCCATATTTATCCCCTTCTCCCTTTGTGACCTGTCGCTGGCACATCCCCCTTTGTCCCATCCCCCAGCTGCCCTCCAGGAGGACGGGACCAGGAGGGTACCAAGATGAAAAGGCATCAGATGGGAACATTGTATATAAGTACTTCCAAATGGGAACATTGTATATGAGTACTTTCTTCTCTTAGCCCAGACTGAAAAGATTCAAAGCCTGTGGGAATTCGAGGAGATGGGGAGATTGGAAACATCTGAGTTTATGGTTTCATTTTATTGGATACTGTTCTTGATTCTTCCAGGAAACCTCACTAAATGTTGATGCTGATAACCTTTCAGGACAGCTCTGGCCTCTACTAATTAGGATTATTGTTTACTCTCGCTGTACTATGTGTGATATTTCACATACCAGTGGAAGGATCCATGGATGTGTACTAGTTCACAGGACAAAGACACTAAAGGTTAATCACCTACACCCACAAACTATAATGTTCGAATCCAAGTCTTGCTCATTCTAAAATCCTTGTTTTAAATCACCACATGAGTTTGCCTCTTGAGAGAAACTTGGGTCAGTCAAATGTTTTCAAACTATACTGACTTTTTTTTTTTTTACTACATCATGGGAAATTGTATATAATGTGCATGCATGCATGTGTGTGTGTGTGTGTGTGTGTGTGTGTGTGTGTGTGTATGTATGCATATGTGTGCATATGTATGTCTGCATATGTGTGCCTGCATGTGTGTGCATTCACGTGCCTATGTATGTGCTTCTGTGTGCATGTGTGCCTGCATGTGTGTGCATTCATGTGCCTGTATGTGTGTGTGCTTATGTGTGCCTGTGTGTGTGTGTGTGTGTGTGTGTGTGTGTGTAGTATGATAAAGAAAGCAGGAAACTCACTTTAGACAGTCGGTGAGCTGAGGAGAGGGGGTTAATGTTCGAATCCAAGAGGCCACATTGTTTTTTCCTGTCAGTTTTGCTTTTGTGAGGAACCATTTACTCTCTTAAGGACCCCAGGTTTTGCTTCCAACTTTTCCACACAGTGTTTAGTGAAATGCACAGCATAAGGCCAGGGGTAAGGAATCAAGGTCCTCAAATTCCAAGAGCCCATCTAAGCCCTTCTGTCTGAACAGCCCTGCTGTGGGGGAGAGCTTTAGAAATCCATTTACATCATAGCCACATAGCTAGCCAGACTCAGGGTTTCCAAATTATTGTCACTTGGACCCCTACTCCAGGTTCTCCCAGTTGGTTTGAAGTCATATTCCAGACACCTGTTCCTTATGAATCAGCCTATCAATATCAGGCTGTGGAAGCATACAAACTTGTTTATTAATTGATAGGCTTCCTCGGCCATGATGAGGTATGGAGTGTTGACACGCTTCAACATGGCTGGGTCTTGACACTTTACTAAGTGAAAGAAGCCAGACACAGAAAGCCATGGGACAAGCCTGGAGAATGAAGAGCTGAGAAGTCTGCCAAAGAAAGCCATGGGACAAGCCTGGAGAATGAAGAGCTGAGAAGTCTGCCAAGTGCCAGATGTGGGACCTGGGGAGTGACAGATGTGTGGATGCCCATTAGTGGTGGCTATACAGCACCATGCATGTGCTCAAAGCATTTAGATGTTAAATAGTATGCTGTGTGTTTCCACTCACACACACAATGCAAACACCTTTAGAACTCTGGTTCACAAACTTTGCGGCTTTTGAAAGTGTAGCCTTCAACTTTGCATTGACTGTGTGACCTTGAGCAAGCTTCTGAGCCCCCACTTCCGTGTGTGTGGGATGAGCAGTGCCCCTAGGGAGCAAATGTCCTCCCACACCACTGTCTTGGGGCCACTTGGAGTCCCTGAGCTAGTGGGAGGTAGACCCCATGGGAGAGCCTGTCACTGAGGGTGCATCTTTAAGTGACATCATGGGATCCCTGTCCCCACCTTTCTCTTCCACTGTACCTCCTGGTTATGAGGTGATTTTGGACGATCACACATTCCCTACCAGGATTTTGATGTATCCATACAGGCCAGAGGAACAAGGCAAATCCATCATAGACTGACATCTCTAAACTGAACTGCACTGGCTGGTTTTGTGTGACAACTTGACACAAGCTGGAGTTATCACAGAGAAAGGACCCTCCCTTGAGGAAATGCCTCCATGAGATCCAGCTGTAAGGCATTTTCTCAATTAGTGATCAAGGGTGGGAAGGCCCATTGTGGGTGGTGCCATCCCTGGGCTAGTGTCCTGGGTTCTATAAGAAAGCAAGCTGAGCAAGCCAGGGGAAGCAAGTCAGTAAGTAACATCCCTCCATGGCCTCTGCATCAGCTCCTGCTTCCTGACCTGCTTGGGTTCCAGTTCTGACTTCCTTTGGTGATGAACAGCAATGTGGAGGTGAAGCTGAACAAATTCTTTCCTCCACAACTTGCTTCTTGATTATAATGTTTATGCAGGAATAGAAACCCTGACTAAGACATGAACCAAAATAAACTTTTGTCTTTTTCAATTTTTTTTCATTCACACTTGAGTGGTGTTTATACATGGACATGAAGGCCCAACATTGATTTTTCAGACACTCCAGGTCTGGCAATATGGCTAATCTGGCTAGACAGCTTACCCGTCTCTGTCTTAAATCTAGAATTACAGGCAGGTCACCATGTCCACCTGGCATTTACACAAGTTATGAGCTCGGGCCTTCATGTGGCAAGTACCTGAACCACTAAGCCATCCTTCCAGCCCTCTCTCTTAAAATATTTTTGCACATGTGTGCATGCGTGCATGTGCATGTGTGTGTGTGTGTGTGTTGGGTGCATGTGCATGCCACAGTACACATATGGTCAGAAGATAACTTATAGGAGTTGAGTCTCTCCTTTCATTATGTGGGACTGAACTCTGGTTAGACTTAGCAGCAAAAGCCTTAACTCCCTAAGGATCTCAGCATCCCAGCTTCTTTTTGTTTCTCTCAGGTATTGTTATGGTGACAGAATACTATATACATGCTATCATACATGCAATGTTGAGCATGTTGTCCCAGGAGATGATTGGTAGTTCTTATAAGCATCCAATCAGCCTCAACAAGCTTGCCAGCTCAGTGTCAATTTCTTCACAAGAACACTTATTTTAGTTTTATATTTTGGGACAGGATCACACTGAGTAGCCCTGGCTAGCTTGGAAATCACAACATAGACTAGTTGGCCTTGACCAGAGATCCACCAGGCACACACTACCTAGTCTGACCCCAAGAACAATTTTTAATGAGGCCAGAAGCTTCTGGAGTTAAGAGCCACAAGAACCTGGAAGAATGTTTGGTGTGTAAACCTGGCCTCCCTTCAAGCAGACCCAGATCCAAAGACAGCAGCACCTGAACCCAGAAGAGCCACTCAGACACTAGAGTAGCAATCAATCAAAGGCTCCTTCAAAGTTCTAGGGTGGTGGTGACAATGGTGCTGGTGGTGGTGGTGACGATGGTGCTGGTGGTGGTGGTGACAATGGTGCTGGTGGTGGTGGTGACGATGGTGCTGGTGGTGGTGGTGACGATGGTGCTGGTGGTGCTGGTGGTGGTGACGATGGTGCTGGTGGTGTGGTGGTGCTGGTGGTGGTGGTGACGATGGTGCTGGTGGTGTGGTGGTGTGGTGGTGGTGGTGCTGGTCGTAAGCTGGCCACGTTGGAAACAAGCCTTTGACCTCTTGACAGCATATGAAATGATGACAGTGGAACTCAAGTCCTGAGCCACGACCTTTCAAATCTTTACTCTGAAGTAAATACTGGGACAGATCCCAGGACAACACAAGAAGCAGAGAAGGAATGGTGGCTCCTGGGGGCCAATGAGATGTCAGCATGCCCTGCAAGAGGCAGCTGAAGAACTGAAGATGTGACCAACCAGGTGCCAACTCCTATAGCCCTGTCTAAGTTTATTCTTTCAGACTCCTGGCTTGCCTTCTTCAACTTGAAGCTTGGGAGTCAAAGGTCTGGGTGGCACATGCCAATGCAGTACTTTTTAAAGATCACGGGAAGCATCCCTCTGTCTCCTCTCTAACCCATTACCTTCCGTGGTTGTGTTCAAACTGTCTTGACTTTGTAGTAGCGTATCCACACAGCCAAGGGATTAGGGCAATGTTGTTTTGTTTCTTGTTGTCTTTATCCCCACCCCCTTCATTAAGATACAGATTAGCTAAAGATGTAGATGGCTCTTTACTGAGTAGAAACAGCCAGAGATACAATCATGCCTGTGACATAAGACAGTTTAAAGGCATCACATAACAGTTCAAACAAACAGGCACACAGAGCTGGCAAGCTGGCTCAGCTGGTCAGAGTGTTTGCCACCAAACTTGTTGACCTAAGTTGATTCACCAGGACTCACATGGTTAGAAGTAAAGAACTGACTCTCAAATATTGTCCCCAGACCTCCACTCAAGTGCTGTGGTTTGCCAGGGTAGGGAGGGCTTGGAGTATCCCTAGTACTACAAAGTGAGGGAGAAGGCTTGAGGAAGGGAGAGGGGCAGGGAGAAACCACTGGGCCAGGAAATTCTAGAAAATCAGGATTACCATTCTTGGAACAACTTCACCCATCCCCCATCTGGTCCCAAACTGTCCTCTCCACTTCTTTGTCCCCACCCCCTTTCCTTGATATTTGAAATATGTTCGTGCTATGAGTTTGACTCCAAGTTTCTCTCTATGGCATAGACATGCACCATCCACTTCCAAACTAAATGTAATTTATAAAAAGACTCAAGCTTTAAAACATGTGTATGTTGAGGCATATTTGTATGCTCAGAGAAACTGATGGCTGAAATATTTAACAAATTCAGATTTTACATCAAAATTCAATTGTAATCTGGACATGGTGGTGCACACCTTTAAACCAGCATTCTGGAAGCAGATCAGCACTTGGGAGTTGAAGGCCAGTCTGGTCTGTATATTATATTTCAGGTCACCTAGGGATACATACTGAGACTCTGACTCAAAGTAAACAAAAAACTACCTCAGTGCCAAACAGTTGGTGTGAAGGACACACCTGTAGTGTTGTTTCAGGTTTTGTCAACAGCCTGGGCACAGGGTTAGAAGTCACCACATGGGCTGCAGAGCTGGCTCAGTGCTTAAGAGCTCTTCTGGTCTCTGTAGGCAACTGCACTCGTGTCTACCCCCTACACACACGCACACACGATTAAAAATAAAAATAGAGTTGGTGAGATGGGTTACAACAGAACTTGGTGCTCTCGGAGAAGATCTGGGCTCCATTTCCAGCAACTAACTATGTGGTGGCTTGCAACCCTCTGTGACTCCAGTTCCAGGGGACCCAATGCCCTCTCTTCTGGCCCCCTCAGGCACTGCATGCATGTGGCACAAAGACATACATGCAGATAAAACACCCAAACACATAAAATAGACATTTTTAAAAAGCCAACTGCACTACCTAGTGGTCTCCCCATGAACAATGGATGCCATCCAGCCCTAAACCCTCAGTGCTGACCACTCCATGACAGAGAGAGAGGCCGTTTTACTATCTCAACACTTAGCAGAAACCAGCGCCACACTAATGTTTACCAGGTCTTGTTCTGATATTTATTATGTTGACAGGCTAGGAATACTGGGATAAATAAGTAATATTTTCTCTTACAGAAACCTGTAATGATACTATTGAGTGGGATTAAACACTGAGGATTCCACAGAAACATCATAATTTTAACAGTAGCCAAAGTCCTTGTGGCCAGAGGGAGACCTCCCAGCTGAAATGCTCTGGACCACATCTCAAAATAGCCACAAGACTAAAGTGCCACTAACATCCCACAATGCAGACGCCTGGCCCTGCACCTGGCTTCCAACCCTGGTCTCCACAGGCTGTGGCTGTGGTTATCTTTGGCTCTTCCTGCGCCGTCACTGAGTGTGGAGTCCTACACCCTTTGAAAGTTGGACTTTGTGCCTTCGTTCTGTGACGTTGTAACAGTTTGTAGCCAAGGACAAGCTTCTGTGCTCAGGGTTCTTCCTCTGTAGTGGGTACAGGGAAAGGTGTTGTCCATCCTCTGTTGGCACAAAGTGGCACAGCTGGTCATAAGCCAGTTTCACTCCCCTGGCACCAGCAAGTTCATGGGGCCACACAAATGCTTTTGAGGGGCACTGTCCACCATGGCAGATCCCCAGACTCTCAGAAATCAGATCTGATGAAACTCCTGGAAAAATCATGCCAATGTTGTGCAAGACAAACATCTAAATAGCACAACACCAGGCTCTGAAATGGATACCCTATGCACAGTCATTCTGGGACAGAACAGCATATTTTCTAGAAAGCATACCCTGGCCATTGGACAACCTCAATAATGAATGTTGCTCCATATTCCCTTGGAGGGACGTTGTCAGCCGAAGTGGAGGATATGGTCCCACCCCACCTATCAAGGTAGACACTTCTGCTTGAATCCCATTAGTGGGATCCTGCTTTGCATAGGACCCCAGCCTGGGGCCAGCTAGGTCATCTGAGAATGGCCGGGATGGTAAGGCCTAAATCCTGGAATTGGTGAGACAAAGGATACTCCTGCCTGCTCCACGGTTCACTCTGGGGGGCAGAGTGGGACAATGCAGTAGTCACCACAGGCCCTCCTGCCCCAAAGGCTCTTGGCTGCTGGGATTCTAGAAGTGCACAGGAAGCCAGTTTTCCAATGGCTTCAGGGTTTGGGGTGGAAAAGGAGAATTCAGTAAGGACTCCCCAATTGCCTCCATGCCACCTCTGCTTAGCTCTGCAATGTTCCTTCTTTTATCTGTTGGATAAAGAGGTTCCTCTCGTCTTCTGGTGTCCGTCCATTCTGAGCCCGGACGATACAGGTGGGCCGGTGCAGGTTGAGCATGTATATCAAATGCTGCTTCTCATTCTTCAGCTCCTCGATCTGGGCCTTCAGCTCAGCATTCACACTCTCCAGTTTCTCTGACTCCTGAGGGACAATCAACAGAGGACAATCAACAGAGGACAGTCAACAGAGGGAGCCAAGGAACAGGGAGGTGGGGGCCACCTGGAAACCTGGGGGCTCCTCAAACTGAGAGAGACCTGCTAGAGGAACCATCGTACCACAAAAATGGGAGGATTAAACTAGGTGGAAGGTGGTATGAACCCTGTAGAGGCCTCGGAAGTTGGGAGACGTGGAAAAGAAAGCTGAGAGCCAAAGGCAATAAGCAGGGTTTTATAGTTTTGTTGTATTTGGTAAAACCGCTGAGTAAAGTCTCTTTAACTATGTTGGTGTGACTCGAAAGTCTTGAAACAGCTGGGGGTTTTCAGACTAGTCTGTGCCACAGCATGCATGAGGAGGTCAGGGGTCACTTTTAGAAAAAGTTCTTTCCTTCCACAGTGGATTCTGGGTATCAAACTAGGGTGCCAGGTTTGCATGGCAAGCACCTTGCCAGCTCACTGGCCCTGGCTATATGTATGTACACATATGTATATATATATATATATATATATATATATATATATATACACACACACACACACACACACACACACACACACACACACACACACACACGTGTGTGTGTGTGGGGTGTGCATGTATAGATACAGACATCTCCAGAGCCACTTCTGCCATGCTAATAGCTTTGCTCCATCCTCTGTCTACAGCTGGCATTTCTGCCCCACCCACAAGGCTTTCCGTCCCATAGGAGAGGCTGGACCAGGCAGGACTCACTTTCTGCAGGCACTCTGTCTTCTCCTTTTTCTTGTTTCGACACTTGGCAGCAGCAATTTTATTTCTTTCCCGCCTCCTCCTTTTTCTCTCATCTTCTTCAGGGGCCACCTATAAAATCCAAAAGGCACACATTTAAGCAACCATGAACCCAAATATCAAGGCTGTGGGGGGGGTTGTTTGTTTTAATCATTTATGTGTACGTTTGCATATCTATATTTGTCTGTGTGTGTATCTGCCACATGCATTCATGGTGATCTCAGAGAGCAGAAGAGAGTGCTGGATCTTCAGGAGCTGGAGTTACAGGCTGCTGTGAGCCTTCTACTGCAAGCTCTGGGAACTCCAGTCCTCTGGAAGAGCAGCAGGTGTTCTTGACCCCCGAGCCATCTCTCCAGCCTCATAAGTTAGGTTTTTGTATGAATCCCCTCACACACATGTGCATGCAAACACTTGACAATGAATAACAAAATCTAAAGCCTGTTCAGTAAGATAGAATTATATTGGAAATTAGTAAACTAAAATCTGCTTTAAAAACCTAAAACCTGGGGCTGGAGAGATGACTCAGTAGTTAAGAGCACTGACTGCCCTTCCAGAGGTCCTGAGTTCAATTCCCAGCAATCACATGGTGGCTCACAACCATCTGTAATGAAATCTGATGCACTCTTCTGTCTGGTGTGTCTGAAAACAGCTTCAGTGTCTCATATAAATAAATCTTAAAAAAAAAAAAACCTTAAAACCTACTTTAAAATGCATTTGGATTTTGGAATAAGAATTTGAATTTTAAATTGATAACCACTGATGCTAATTATAATCAACACACACACACACACACACACACACACACACACACACACACGACTTTGTAAGTTGTCTTTCCCTCTGGATCATCCCCTAGTCACATTCCCCTGAGAGCAGTGCTGTTTGGGGAAGTTGTGGAACCTTTGAGGTGGGAGACATGGCTGGCAGGGGTGGATTGTTGAACAAGGGAGGAGAACTGTTGAACTCTGAACCTACTTCTATCTGAGCTTTGCTTCTTGAGCTAGAAAGATGTGCACGGGCTCTCACCACAGTGCACAGGCTCTCACCACTGTGCACAAGCTCTGATCACTGTGAACAAGCTCTCACCACCATACACAAGCTCTCACCACCAGGCACAAGATCTCACAATTGGGCACAAGTTTTCACCACTGGGCACGGGGCTTCTCTGGCTGCCTATCTTCCCTGCACAACAGACTGTATCCCCTCAACTGTGTGAGCCAAATCAAACTTCTTCCCGTGGCTTCTGTCAACCATGTGACCACAGTTCCAAAAAAACAACCAACATTTCTGACTTTACCAAGAGCATCCTGGTACATCCTTCCCATGAGGTCAGTGAGGTCCTGAAGAGGAGGGACTTGAGACCATTAATGGTAGCAAATGGTATTAATGCTATTGGTGGATAGAGTCCCGAACTACCTGCTGATTCAATCAACAAATCATACTGATTTCCTGTGCCTCCTCCTGAGTCAGAACTGGGGTGCTCAGAGGACAGAGCCATGTCCAGCTTTGGGGGCTATGGTTCTCCGTGGGTGCTTACCCTGACCCTGACTGTCTATGGACCGACGAGAAATGAGCACACCCAGCCATTACTCTGATAAAGCACATCTGGGATGAACTCTCTCTGTGGTCTGCTCAGTGCAGACCCTGCCAGCCTTGGGATGCCACGACTGGCCCACTCCTGACCTTTGCCCATTCTTTTGAATCAGAAGATGTGGATTGAAATGGAAGTATTTACAACCTACAGAGGCAAAGCCCAAGGAATCTAACCCCAAATTTCTATCCTTCATGCCTCAAGGCCATAGTCCCAGGAAGTACAAAAATCATACACACACACATACACACAGATACACACACACACACACACACACACACGCATCCATACACACACACATGCATGCATACACACACAGACATACAGACAGACTCACACATGCATGCATACACACACAGACATACAGACAGACTCACACATGCATGCATACACAGACAGACAGACAGACAGACAGACAGACACACACACACACACACACACACACACACACGGACATGGACACGGCTCAGTCGTTAAGAGCATTTGCTGCTCTTGTGGAGAACTTGGGTTTGGTTCCCAGCACCCACATGGTGGCTCTCAAGTGTAACTAGTTCCAGGGGATCCAAAACCACCTCCTGATCTCTGTGGGCAGCAGGCATGCACACAGTGCACATACATCCATGCAGACAAAACACTCACATACATAAAATTTAAAAAAATTAAAACAAAGAGTAAATCATGAAAATCAAAGAATAAGTAAAAAAAGAATTACACTGGTAATGTGGGAAATTGAAATTGTGTTTACTTTAAAAATTATTTGGATTTTGAAATAAGGTTTTGATATTTAAATTGGCCTTTGTGAGCCCGACAGTGGTGGCACATGCCTTTTATCCCAGCACCTGGGAGGCAGAGACAGATAGATCTATAAGTTCAAGGCTAGTTTGGTCTACAGGGTGAGTTCCAGGACAACCAAAGCAACATAGAGAAACCCTGTCTTGAAAACCAAAACCAACCAAATAAAACACTGATCCCTGTAATTCAGAACTGGACAAAGAATATTTTATAAATACATCCTTTCCCCTAGAGTCAGGAATAGCCTGGGAGCATCACCTGCCCACTCTTCTCCCTCTAAAGACCCCCAACTGCCCTTCCAGTCCACCCACCTGTCTAGCCTCCCTTCCCCATCTTTCCCTGCTACTGTGTCTTATTTCAAACTATATCATTAGAAGAAGAAAAAAATCTCCAGAATGTCCCAGGCTCTAACCTACACTCTCTAGTATTGGACTGGATACCTATGACTGTTTAGTGGTGCCCTCTCTGACCTCCTCTGAGCTAGCAGAAGCACAGCTAATGCCCCTAAAGGCATCCATAGCAACAGCATCATGAATAGTTCATTCCCATCTGCCAAATGCTAGGATCCAGCTTTCCCTCAGACTTCCACAAATGTCAGTCCTATGGACCAATCTCTTTTTACCCCCAATGCAATGCAATGTCTTACATTCTGCCACTGATCTGCAACCCCAGACCTTAAGCTCCTTTTAAACTCACATCTTTTGAGTCAGTTTAACTCCTTACCCCACGGTTGCCATCACACCCATTAACTAGACTTAAAATAACCCTAACTAGGAAAGCCTAGCAACGTTACAAGTGTTCATCTCAGATGCTCTTGAGACTACATAGCTACCAGCAGCCACAGCTCATGTCTGTTACTCCAGGTGTCGTATGCAAAGGTTTCTCAACACAGAACAGTGCATGTGTGTGAACATGTGTGAGCACAGAGCAAACAGATGGTGTACCACATCTGTGAGCATTGTTATCACGAAGGGTTCCTTGGTCCCTGGATCCACTGAGTGATGAAGACCGCCACCATATTCCTTGCTTCTTTAGAAAGCCTCTGCACAGACCATGGCCTCACCAAACTCACAGCTTCCAGCACCATCCACAGTCGGACACTTCCCAGCCCTGGATCTCTGGCCCAGGACTCCCAGCTTAAATCTGTGCCTGCCTATTTGACATCTTCCAAGGACATAAGTTCTGTTCTTGTCCCACCCGGCCTTCTACAGTCCCTGCAGTGAATGGACACTCTCATCTTTCCAAAAACCATAGCCATACCTAAGACAGCTGGCCTAGAGTAAGATCCAGAAGCCAGCCACCTTTCAGCACTATCTCCCAGACCTTCCTCTGGGTAAGTGTAGAGTCTCATAGTTTCATTTCTGAGCATTCTTCTCTGGCTTACTCATCCAGTGGCCTACCCAATATGGTGTCCAGGGCATCACATAAAGTATCAGACCAGGGAATCATATAAATGTATCAGACCATGGAATCACATAAATGTATCAGACCATGGAATCACATAAATGTATCAGACCAGCTCATTCTCTGTCCAAAAGCCTCCCAGTGACTTCCCTTCTACTCTTGACATGGCAGCGTCTGTGTGACCTGCTCCAGTTCACTCCCAGCCCACAGTCTCCCCATAATGAGAGAACCCTTCCCACACAACTCCCTCTCCTCAAGTCTTAGCTAGTAGACCATAACCAGGCAAGCTTTCCACAGTTTCCTAATCTAAAATGAAAATCTCACCTCAGGCTAATCTCAGAACCCATTTCTTTTCTTAAAAAAAATAATAAAGCTTACTTGTATGTGCATAAGCCTTTGCCTGTATGTGTCTGAGTTTGTGCAGTTGCCTGCTTCTGTGCACACGAGCCTTTGCCTATATGTGTCCAAGTTTGTGCAGTTGCCTACTTCTGTGCACATGAGCCTTTGCCTGTGTGTGTCTGCGTTTGTGCAGTTGCCTGCTTCTGTCTCCCTTTTGTTGTTGTTTTAAAAGAGACATAGTCTTTATTTTGCATGTATGAGTATTTGCCTGCGTTTATGTATTTGTGACATGTTTATGCAGTTGCCTGCAGAGGATGTTGGATTCCCTGAAATTGAAGGTACAGATAGGTGTGAGCCACCATGTGGGTACTGGGAATTGAACCTCTGCAGGAGCAGCAAGTGCTATTAACTGCTGAGTTCTCTCTCTCTCTCTCTCTCTAAAAGACAGTATTGAAATGTACCTCAGATTTCCCTCAAACTCACCACTCTCTTGATCTTCCTGTTTCAGCTTCTTGATATCACACACACACACACATGCACGCACGAATGCACATGTATGCACATACATACACATACACACATGCACATGCATGCACCTGCATGCACACACACACATGCACACACTCTATCTGCCCATTCTCAGGTGCACACTATACCTGCTCATTCATGTATTATATATAGTCTTTACCCCATTATCGTTAGACAATGGACTTTAACCTCCCAGAGGCCAGAGCTCTGGGTGACTCTTATCCCTAACTCTAAGCCTTCTGAATGTACTGGAATGTGGAGCATGTGTGAAAAGCATGAGCTGAAGAAATGATCACATGTTGCAGAACGCACCTCAGACTTGGTGACTGACATCTCCAGGGGTCTGTTGTTGATGGTAACTGACTCCAGCGCAGAGGACATCCGATGGCAGAGGTGCTTATTCTGGATGGCAAACCTCAGCTCTTCCTTGACAAAGGGTGTCAGGTTAGCAAAATCCTCAAATACCAGTGACCCAGGGGGTGAGAGGCAGGGGACAATGGCGGTCGCACTGACTTCTGAGGCAGAGACCTGGCCTGGATGTTGAAGCATCATTTTGCTGAAAGAAAAAAGAATAAGCACAAACTGCTTCAGGGGTCCTGGGGCATGGGGTCCAACCATGCCGAAGTACAGCCTACCTCAGAACCAAGTCCCACGAGCCTGAGGCTTCAGATTTCTTATTACTTCATACCCATGCCTTGCCCATGACTGGAGAAATTATAGGAAGTAAAGGAGAACATATTACTGTTGTTTTGCTAAACATATGTGTTGTAAAACTGCTTCCTAAATATTTATGTTCTGGCCCACAGATTAGCAATACCCTCAATCTTGGTCAGTTTCTTTTTGCAACAGGCAGCAGTTAATGCAGAGATTCATAACTGTGCAAGGTGCTGAGAATAAGTGGCTGTTCAGTGTCCCATCCTAAACAGCACCCACTCACACACACATTCATAGCTCAGGGAACATCGGGGCCAAAAGGAGGTAAGCTAGGGAGGGTAGGAGACTTCTGAGAAGTGCTGCTTTCTGGATGTGACATGGCAGTTTCTCTCACGAATCCAGGACTCTGGTTACTTGCACAGGACCTGTAGAGGGGAGATGCAGCCCTAACCCTAACTCAGGAGCTATTAGCAGTGAACCCTGACAGTTAAAGGGATCACTTATTCAGTAGTTAAGTTGCCCATGTACCAATAACTATCACCACACCCGTGCAAACAATGCTAATTAAATTCAATGGACCATCAAAAAAAAATGTTATGCTATCCTCACTGTGAGTAAGACAGATCCTTATAACACACGGCTCAGAGACACATCTAAAATAAAGCTCCAGGGGTTCTCTTTCCAGACTCTTCTGTGGCTGGTACACAGAGTACACAAATGTGGCCTCAGTCCTAAAAGGAAGGAAGGAAGGAAAAAAAAAGAGTACAGCGCCTTCTGCGATCCCATTTTCAGTCTCCTTTTCAAGAAGAATCGGGAAGACACTTGAATTGAGCCACATCTGTTAGCCAGTGGAAACTGGAAGCTGGGGCCCTGAATTCAACCACTCCGTGGCAGAACTTTCTCTTAGAGGAAACTGGGTTCGAATGAAGAAGGTAAGAGCAGTGGGGTGTGTTTCTTTGCCCCAGCCATCGGCGGGGAATGGCGGTGGTGGTAACTCAGGTCACAGAGGAACACGGAGCCCCTTCTTAACGAGAAGGCTGGCAAAGCAAAGGGCCTTGTCTCCCTTGAGCCTGTGAGTTTTACAGCCACTGTTGTAAAAACTAGTCCCATTTTAGACATGAACTAACTGAGATTTAGTCAGATCACATTAACATGGGATAGTATGGGCACTGGGATTTGTTTTGCGTGGTTTCAGAACTCACAGCCTTCCATAAAATCCCCATATCAGAATTTGTTTTTTTTTTAATTGAGATTTGAAGACCACTCAGTTATGTGTGGTGATAAGTACCCTAGTGGCTTTCTCTTCTGCAAAGGAAGACTGGTAATGAGTACCCTAATTCCCCAAGAGTGGTGTGAGCAGCTTGGGAAATAATACAAGAAATGCCCTGGAAAGCATTCTGCCACCAGGAGCTACTCTGGGTCTCCCAGGATCTCCCGCAGAGGGATGGCTGCTCTCCTGTGGAGACTCCCTGGGGTCTGGTCACCTTCTTGAGACCTTACTCAAGATCCCTTTCCCTGGAGATTAAGGTGGAGGCAGAAATTCCAGACCAGTGACTGTTGAGTCAAAAGAACTCAAGAGATGTATACAATTCTCTCCCAGACAGGAGTAAGAACTGAAGGTCTCTTAATTGGAAGCTGTAACCTTGTACCTGGGGGATATTTCTATGAAACATTCCTGAAGCCAGAGGCTCGGCATCCTCCTGTATGTTCTCCTTTGCATTTTATTGGAAAAAAAGACAAACAAACAAAAACCCCAACAGTCCAGGGGTGGAATTCAGGGCTGCCACTGGCCTGGCCGTCATTTGTAGGACTGAATAGTTCATCTATACTTAACTAGCTTGAGCCACACAGTTAAGCATGACCCTTTAGCAGTCCAGTTAAGTTTACTAACGAGCCCTTTGAGGTTAAAGTCCGCTGTTTAGGACTTCCCCAACAGCATTCTTAGTGTGAAGCCAGGAAGAAACTGAGGAATGTCAGTGGTATGGGATGTTTCTGTGAAAAGCTGGAGGTGGGGCTTACTTGGGGGACACAAGTGTGTTATAAAGCTATTAAGAAACTCTCATGGGGGCACACTCTGTAAGATTTGGGCTCTTGTCCTTTCTGGTTTGTCTTGCACAGAGGTCTCCAGAGAGCCAGACAGTCAGGCTCTGTATACCTCCATGGAAAGAAAGTTTAAAACTTCAGCTTGATTTCAGGAGCTGAGGTCCCAAAGAGGGGAGATTTGGGGTGAGCTGAGTGAACTTTCTACACTGATCATAAAACTGTCTTCCAGATTTGCTTCCAGATTCTGCTTTATGACTTCCAATCAGAAATTATGTCACACCAGTGGCAATCTCGTCGTTTTCAAGAAAATGAAACTTCCCTCACTTAACTGGAAATTCAGCTCCAAGATTTTTATCTCCTAGTAGCTTATGATGGCTTTGAATTTTCACTTTTGATTTCTACTTCCTTCCACCAAGCTGTCTGCAAACCATCCTGTAGTACTAGGGAACCAGTACTCCTTCCTGACTCTACATCCTGTCCTTTCTCCTGTTTGAAGGCTGGAGGCGGGAGGCTGGGCTTGAGGGTCAGAGATGGTGTTTCCAGGTCTGCCTCTGGTTCTCACTAGTTGGGAGTCAGAGGCTTTCTGACCTTCAGTTCCTATCTGAACTGAGGTTACCAGTTCCCTCCCAGGGCTGTGGGGAACAACACATCACATGCACAAACTTTAAAACGTAAGGAAATCAGCATCCACACATCCATTCTGACGTCACATCCTCCCTGCCCCTCAGGGACCCTGATCTAGTTCAGTTCAGTTTAGTTCTAGTCTTCAGAAATTGACTGGAAGCCTCAAGAATTTCAAGCCAGTCTGTCACAACAGGGGGTTGACTCCTGAGTTCCTAAGACACCAGGTGAATTACACCCAATTTGCTAACATCAGCACTCCTCCATTCGGGTTGGATTGGCCAAGATTGTGAGTTCTCACGTAGAAAACCATTTCTCTCTTGAAGTCTCTAGGGGGTCCTGGCTATGTCCCTCCTCCCTTGACAAGGAACCCCTGTAGCCATTGCCTTAAGGAATCACAGACTTTGGCTAAAGGAACTCAACAGGACACCCAGCATTAGAATTGTCTAGATCAAACCCCCATTTTGTCATTGAATAAACTGAGGCCCCGGAAGGAAAGCCTAACTAAACTCAGAGAGATGGGTGTGGTCCAGTCCAGCCAAGCTGCTCACACCCACCCTCTGCTCATTCTGCACTACCAGGAGGACCCATCAGTTAGTTCAATACATCAACCAAATAAGCCACCACAGAGAGAGCTGCCCACCAGGGAGGCAACTGAGTGCTGAAGAGACCCATCCCTGGCACCCCTCATAGAGCAGGCTCTGACAGAATGAAGACCAGAAGAAACTGGTGTACCAAGAAGGGATTTAGATAGCCACAGGTCTTGGGCAATGTCTTCTTCACTCTGGGAACCTGGTCAGCAGCCTCTGAAACCTCCTGATAGAAGCCCCAGCCCCACCCCACCCCCCACACCCCAGCCCCACCCCACCCCCAAGCAAGAGCTTGTATGTGGTAACATTATCTCACAACAAATGCAACATACAAAACATGTGCTCCCTTCTTGGTGATACACGCCTGTAATCTCAGCACTTGGGGACCGAGGCTAGAAGACTGCCATAAGTTTAAAACAAGCCCCAGTTATATAGAGAGACCTTGCCTCAAAAGAGTGGAACAACGGGAGGGGAGAATAAACCTTTTAAATAATCGGGTTTGGCAACTCCTTTAATTTATAAGAAAGCCGGTGAGCTACATGATGAAATCAAGGAAAATAAAATGGCTAAGAGGAAAATACAGAAATGGGAGTTGAAAATGGGCGTGGGGTCGGAGCAGGGAATCAATCTAATGGGAGAGAGCTAGGAGACAGATATAAGAGAAGCCACCTTTCCTATCCTGTCTCAGAGACCGGCTAGGAACGCTGGGTAGGGGAGCCTCCACACTCAACATCCCTCCCTGGCTCTTTTTACTTTAATTATTTCACTCTAGAAACAAATCTGTCAAAACCTGGCTATCTGAAGCACACAGTGCACAGAAAGGTGCTGGGCGTGGTGGCCTGTAATTTCAGCACTTGGGAGGCTGAGGCAGGAGGATTACCCGGAGTTTTTACGGGCAGACTGGATTACAGAGCAGACTGTCACAAGAATACAAAACAACCCCTCCGCACGTCCCTCCCTCCAAGTACAAGTGGTTCCACACCCTGGTCCCTCCACCCGCTTGATCCGATTTGGTTCCCTTCCAATACATAAAGAAACCCAAGGGCCAGTTAAAAGTCAGCCAGAGCACAGCAAGTCACAACAACAGCGAGTGAGGCTGGAAGTGACGTCTCAAGCCCAGCCGCCCGATGTTAGCGGGTGAGGAGACCTCTCGGCCTTCAGCCCCGGGACAGCGCCACACCAGCGCTCGCGGTCTCCAAACTTAGCCCAACTCACTTTCGCTCGCTCGCAGCGCTCTATGCGGTCCTGCGGCCCAGAGCTCTGCTCGGGGGAGCGCAAGGCGACCTCCAGCGGCTGTGCCGGATCTCAGTCCGAGCGTCCCGTCTTCATTCATTTAGCTCGATACCGGGAGCAGCGCTTCCACAAGCCGGGGCCACTTCGCCTGAACGCGGACTTAGGAGAGACCCGCTCCGAGTTCAGCGTCCCGACAAGAAGTGATGGATGAAAGAGGGGACCCCGATCCCCAGAGTGTGGGTCACCCCCGCGTACCAGCACCTACTCTCCACCCAGACGACCTCTCCTAGTTGCAAGCTGAGAGCGCTCAATCGCCTCTGTCCCTGGGCATCTTTCACGCCTCCAGTCAAAAGAGAAAGTTCGTTCTTTCACTTTACAAGAAACTTTTTCCCAGCTAGGAACGGCGGCGGCAAAGAGCAGCTCAGCCGAGCGACTGTGGCTCGGACACTAGGGCTTCGGTCCCCGGTGGCGCAAGGGTCCCGGGACTGATCACCAGAGGGGAACTTAGGGTGAGGAGGGTAGCGCTCCTCGGTGTGGCTCTAACTCACCTCCAGTCTTCGCTCGGGGCGGCCAGGGTCCAGAGAGCGGCCAGAGGCGGGCGGTCTGTCCCGCCGGCGGGCGAGCGCCAAGGACTCTGCCGGAGCGCGGGTTAGCCGATTGGCTCCACTGGGGAAGCACCGTGAGCGGCGTCTCGCTGAGTGAGACTGTGGCTGGGAGCGCGTTGCATCACCCCTTTTAAAGCCCTCGCGCTGGCAGGGAGCCCGCTTAACTCCAGGTTACCAGTCCCAGGCTGACGTAATGCTATTAATAGCTTCCAGAGAGAACTGGCCAGAGGAGGGGTGAAGGAGGGACGGGGGCGGGGCAAAAGGTGGGTGGAGACCGCGGACTTGGTGATGCAAGTGCGAGAAGGGGCGGTCGCGGCGCGTCCAGTGCGCCTCGCACGCTCGGGACACACACACCCGCCCGCCCTCTATCTCCATATCAGGCCGGGAGCCGCCTGGGCGTACCGCCAGATGTGCGTATTCGCCGCTGCGTGTTCCAGGCATGAGCCAATGGTGCCCAAGCCAGCGGCATGACTCCACCGCCCTGGCATCTCTCCCTCCGCTAGGTTGGGGAAGGGGGGAGAAGGGTGCTGGGAGGCGGATCCTGGCAGTGGCCCAGACTAGGTGAGGCTGGGAAGCGGGCACGACCTTTCTCTAAAATGCGTGGTCATTTTTCTAAAACTTCAGGAAAAGGCGCCTTCTCTGGCCAGCGGCCTAGCCTAAAGAGGGGGCGGGGAAGGGGTAGCGGTGACAATCTCCCGCGTGAAGGAGGTGCCCAAAGTTACACTCCGGTGAATCCACACCGTTACCCGCCACTGTGAGCCCCGCTGCCCGGGACCCCGCTGGCAGCTGTGGGTTAACGTAGACATTTGGCGGCCTCGTGCTCCCACGCCGCACACACGCAGGAGCCCCGGAACTCGCTAGAAACCCGAGGTGCTAGAACCGACGCGGTCAGATCGGTTTTTTTTGTTTTGTTTTGTTTTGTTTTGTTTTTTAAAGATTTATTTTATTTATTATATGTAAGTACATTGTAGCTGTCTTCAGACACTCCAGAAGAGGGAGCCAGATCTTGTTACGGATGGTTGTGAGCCACCATGTGGTTGCTGGGATTTGAACTTATCACCTTCGGAAGAGCAGTCAGGTGCTCTTACCCGCTGAGCCATCTCACCAGCCCCGGTTTTTGTTTTTAATAACAACCACAAAACGTTTTTAATGAACAGGGAATTCTTCACGAAAGCAAGAACGTAGAAAGAGGAAAGATTTGGAGAGATCAGAGCCACTTAGCGCAGAGATAAGAAGGGGCTGGATAAAGGCGACTCGGCTAGTCCGGGGAAATAGGACGCTTTGATCTCTACGCGCCCGGTCTGGGCGGGGTTGGGGGTCCGCCTGGACGTCAGAAGAGAAAAACCGTCTCCAGGTTTCGAGTGTCTGTCTGCAGGAACAGAGGGTTGTTCTAGGGAACCGGTGGCCGGGACTGAGCGCTCACCGCTTAAAGCCGGGACACGGAGCCCTCTTGTTCTCAAATCTGGTGGCGGGAAAGGCTGGGCGTAGGGCTCAATTTCTGACCAAGTCCTCAGCAGACCTGGGTTTGAACCTTGAAAATAGTTTCCCGGTTCTGACCCAGTGATTGCGAGGGTCTGGGCTGAGCGCAAGACCCCGGGCGGGGCTCCATAGCTAGAACTGCACAGGCTGCGGCCCAGGAATAGCGCATCTGCCTGGCAGTCGTTGGCGGGCACACGTGGGGCAGGACGCCGAGGTGTAAAGCAGAGGCACCTGCTAACACCTGCCTTTGAGAGGAAGGCGATCAGAAGGTCACAGGGAGGTAGTTTGGGGTGAGAAGCAGAATTGACCGGTGCCGCTGCCTCCAAGGCACTTGCCACCCGGACTGTTAGGGTCCTGAGGAAAGGTCGCCGACGGAAGTACAACGTAAGGAACTGATAGCCCCAGAGACAGACACTTCGGGCAAAATCAAGTTCTCTGTACCCGTGTACCTCCAGTCCAAGGCAGAGTCTCGCCCTTCACGGGCCCCTGCCCTCCATCGAGGCCCCCGGAGTCTCTCCGTCCTTGCTGGCCCGGGAAGCCTGGGGTGGTTCCATCCCCGGGATCCTCTCAGATCCTGCCAGGATCTGACGGGATTACAGTAGCGTCGCGCGGGAAGCGCCAGGCTAATGTTTTGCTTTGGGTTTTGCCTTGGTAACGGCTCTCGGGGGCCCCACCCTCCGTCTCCCACGCCCACACCCTGCTCTACACCTCCACAGCCCAGCCTCCAGCCGACCTGCGGGCAGGTAAACCCCGGGCATGTCGGCACAACCCCGAAGAATGTCAGGTGCCTAGAAATGAAAGTCGTTTGGGATCTCCTCGTACCTGCCCCATCTTTTTACAGGCTGCTCTGGAATAAATAAACACCACTGTGCGGTGTAACAGAGAGATGGGGGAACACACGAACCCTGCCCCAAGCCGCTGGAGACCCCGACAGAAATCTTTATTGTTTTATGGATTTCATTGGCATTCTATGGATGTGGGTCCTGTCTTCAAGTGGAAGGCACGGCCGACAGTCTCGAAACCCCAAGCAGTAAGACCAGCTCCCTCAGAACCGTGGAAGGGTAGCGTGGACAGAAGTCCGCAGGGCACCTGATCATGACCGTGGTGGCCTCCCCCACACCCGTCCTCCTGCTAGTCTAATCATTAGCTTTCAATCTCCAAGTCGCACCTGGATAGAAACTCTCAGTTGTTTACAGAGCTCTGGGTCTGACATCCTCCGCCTCTCTCTCTTATTGAAATCCTAAAAGCGATAAGACTCTCCAGGGAGAAGTCGTCCCCCCCAACCCCCCCCACCCCCACTTGGATGAAACGCCTATCCCAGGCAAACAAAAGTCACTTTCTGCGGGACTCAGTCCCCTAGGCTCCCAGGAGAATTGTAAAGCGCCTGAGAAAAACGGGAAGGAAGAGCCTCAAGGTCTGGACCAAAGGAAGTGGTTAACATCTGAGTCCCCTCGCTTCTCACGTTACCCTGACTTAATGTCCCCAGTGTGCAGCGTGCTCATTCGCCCAGACGCACTCAGAGGAGCAAGAAGAGCTCCTAGCACCCAAATCGCTCCCCGACACAAAGGCAAAAGAATGCCTGTCCAGCCGTAGCAGGAAGCCCCTGACTAACGGGATTTCAGGGGTTAATCCCCAGTCAAAGAGGGTTAAGCAGAAACTTGAATGTTGTGGAGTTTTTCCGCCAGAGAACCGCCCAGGGAGCCCGTGTGCAGATCAGCCCCGGTCTGTTTTGCTGAGTGAGATAAGAATTGAGGACTTCAGGCTGAGGCATGTACCAAAGGAAGAGGGAAAATTAAAAGGGGAGGAGAAGGAACCAGGCAGCTAAAAACAGTCCCCTCGTGGCAACCAAACTAAACACAAAAACATTACAGGGAGCCAAAAGCAAAAAAGGAAAAAAGAAAGTTCAGAGATATTTAAAGGTTTTTGCAATTCAGAGGGTGATCCCTTCCTCATTCCTCTGCCTCTTTAACTCTGTTCTCCAGACTCTGAGGCAGTATTTGCTCTGAGACTCCAGAAACAAGTTAAGGCGTCCAGGGGAGCTTGAGCTGACTGGCTGGCCTGTCTGTGCAAGGGTCTTGACCCTACTTCTTGACCTTGGAAAGGGAGTCGGAGGATTTCTCCTGAACCCCTGCTCTCAGCCAATCAGAGAATTACTAATTACCAATTTATGTCTCTAAGGAAGACGCTTGATTGGCTCATGAATACCGTACTCGGAAGCCATGCCCGTAGCTCTGTCCTCTGGTTCTCCCACACTGAAAAGGGTGTACAAACAGTAACACTTAGTGCCTGAGGAGGACCTCAGTTGGAGTCTTCCGTAGTAGTGTCTGTAGGGCTTTCTAGGTTACCCTCTGTCCCCTCATCATCCAGAATCTGAAAGACCCTGAGTGACAGTCTCAACAGGAGTAAACCTTGTTCTTCACACACAACCACTAACCAGACACTCTGGGTTTCTGGGTGCTGGATGACAGTGGCAAATGGTGGCAGCAACCCACCCTGGGCTGGGCTGGGCTGGGCTGGGCTGGGCTGGGCTGGGCTGGGCTGGGCTGGGCTTTCAGTGCTGCTCTGATCCTGCCTTGGTCATCTTGAGAAGGGTAGGCCATCTTCCCAGGGTTTCCATTGTATTGTTTTAGGGGTCCCTGGGCTGGGCTGAGGGGCTCCTGAAATGGAGACTCTCTTCCCCAAGCCACCCAACTTGTTCTGTAGATTTCTGAGAGCCAAAAGACGTGACTGTGGGGAAAGCTGTTGCATGGCCCAATGACTAACTCATTTCTCTGGAAACTACAGCTGAGAAGCTCTGTCAGATCAGATTCTAGGGCACAGCCTATCCTCTATTTCCCACCCCCCCAACACTTCCAAACTTTAACTCATGTGGGTACCCAGTCACAGAGGCACTTACCCAAGGCAGGGATTGGATCTTTTGAGGACATCTTGTATGCAGACATTGACTTTAGACCACAGGGCCAAATCTAGGTAGCAGCTGTCTCCACTTCAGAGAGGAGATCCACCAGCCCCAGAAATTTGAGATGAGGTCAGGGAAGCCCTGGTGTTAGCAGGACATAGTAAGTCTGAGACCTGCCCACTAGTTTGACCTCCAGCAACTGGGTGGCTGTGTAAATCATAAAGGTTCTGCTTTAGCTTGGCAATCCACAAAATGAGATTATTTAACATTATTTCCCCACAGAGCATTGCTATAAATATCAGATGATATGATAGACGTGGAAGTGAATTGAAAATGGTGCTGACGGGTATCTAGCTGGACACAGCTGTGCGTGCTCGTGGAACTAAGATGAGAACATGAACATTTAAGGCACAGCAGTTAGAGCCAGCCTGGGCTACACAGCAGTTAGAGCCAGCCTGGGCTACACAGCAAGATTCTGTCTCTAAAGGCACAGCAGTTAGAGCCAGCCTGGGGTACACAGCAAGATTCTGTCTCTAAAGGCACAGCAGTTGGAGCCAGTCTGGGCTACACAGCAGTTAAAGCCAGCCTGGGCTACACAGCAAGATTCTGTCTCTAAAAAAAAAGCAGGTGCCTCTTACAATCGTGTTTTGACAGAATGAGAATTAGGGAAAAGGCAAAAAAAAAAAAAAAAAAAAAGTACCTGTAATCCCAACACTGTCAGTATTTTGAGTTATCTTTCTGTGATTTTTTTCCTTCATTATACACATGATTTTAAAATACAGTTATTGGCTTTATGTACTTACAACCTTCTGCCCTGTTCTTTTGCTTATCGCGCTGGATAGTATATTACCTTCATTTTCTTCTTTAAATTATGCCCATTTTATTGTAAGACAGAGGACACATACCATTGTTTCATAGAATAAATATACATAGATTTAAATGATATAATGTACTAAGGATTACCACCGTAAGCAGACTACCACCTCCAGTGTTTAGAAGCCCACATAGGACCCTCCTGATGCTATCTGCTCCTGCCTCCCGGTGGAACCCACTGCCCTGACACATTGCCATAGTCAGTGGGAACATCAGTGGATGTTGTATAACTTAACTCAGTTGTTATTCTATGCTAGTATTTGGGGTGCTGCCAACATTTTGCTAACATACTAGACACACTTTAGTCTTTTTGATGGAAAAAAGCCATCAACTGCCAGCTTCCCTTGGGTTACTTAAATGGAGTTTAAGGAGGAGGGGGTTTAAGTTTAAGAGGAGAGGGTCTTGGTTCAATCTTCAGGTGCTACACACGCTGGAAGAGAGAAGGATCCCAGGAGCCAGAGATGACCAGCATGTCCGTCCTCCTTTGCTAACATCCAAAGAGAAAACTGCAGGCGCTTTTCCCACGGAGCACGTCCTTTGACCCTTCCACTGTACCTTTGAGACCCCGTGAATCTGTCCTTGTAGAAGAGGAAACTGAGTCTGCACATGGGAGTGTGATGACCGGCAAGACCTCCTGGCAATGCTTCTGCCTGCAGCTTCCTGCAGAATTCTCACTGTGGCTAAGCCATGCTGTAGCCCTGGCACCCCTATACCAGCATAGTGACATGGAGGACAACCAGAGTAGATGTCCCCTCCTCAGTCTGTACCTGGAGCCAGTGCCAGAGTCAGGTGGCACTGGTTTTCAGAACTATACAACACCAGGTCTAAAAGGACTCTCTCTGGAAGTCATCTGCTCCATTCTGTCCCAAGCACAGGCACAGGAGGCTACTCCAGAGCCTCAGAGCAAGGCAGGATGTGCTGGGGACAGTGAGAAGATATCAAACACATTCTAGCCTTGGGCGTGATATACCCCTGGAAGTCAGATTTGAGAACCCGTTTTTTTTTTAATTTATTTTTTTATTAGATATTTTCTTAATTTACATTTCAAATGCTATTGTTCCAATTGGTAAAAAGGACACATGCTCCACTATGTTCATAGCAGCCTTATTTATAATAGCCAGAAGCTGGAAAGAACCCAGATGTCCCTCAACAGAGGAATGGATACAGAAAATATGGTACATTTACACAATGGAGTACTATTCTGCCATTAAAAAAAATGAATTCATGAAATTCTTGGGCAAATGGGTGAATTTGGAGGACATAATCCTTAGTGAGGTAACCCAATCACAAAAGAAGTCATTGGATATGTGCTCACTGATAAATGGATATTAGCCCAGATACTTAGAACACCCAAGATACAATCTGCAAAACACATGAAAATCAAGAAGGAAGACAACGTGTGGATACTTCATTCCTCCTTTGAATAGGAAACAAAATACCCATGAAAGGAGTTACAGAGACAAAGTTTAGAGCTAAGATGAAAGGATGGACCATACAGAGACTAACCCACCGGGGATCCATCCCATAATCAGTCACTAAACTCAGACACTATTGCATAGGACAGCAAGTGTTTACTGAAGGGACCCTGATATNGTGTAACAGAAGATGGCCCGGTCGGCCACCATTTGGAGGAGAGCCCCTTGGTACTGCAATCTTTATATGCCCCAGTACAGAGAACCCTGAGGAGATTTGCTTTGTGCTTGTTTGTTGGGTTGATGTTTTATTCTCTTTAGATAATATTAGCAGACTGCTTTGGTGAATAATAGCTGTAATCCTGACACTCAGAAGGCTGAAGCAGAACTACTGTAAGCTTGGGGGCAGCCTGGGTTACATAGAGAATCCCAGGCCAGTACCTGTCCCTTTCTCAAAGAAAACTCAGCTGGCCTCAAAACCATAGAGATCCATCTGCCTCTGCCTCTGCCTCTGCCTCTGCCTCTGCCTCTGCCTCTGCCTCTGCCTCTGCCTCTGCCTCTGCCTCTGCCTCTGCCTCTGCCTCTGCCTCTGCCTCTGCCTCTGCCTCTGCCTCTGCCTCTGCCTCTGCCTCTGCCTCTGCCTCTGCAGTGTTGGGATTAGAGGCAGGCATCAACACACCGGCTTCTCTTTCCTCTCTTTGTGCAATTGTCTCATAAACCCCCAAAGTTGTCAGAAATGACTACAGACCCCAGTGGAAAGTTTCATCTCAGAATAACTGACTGATTTGAAAAGAAATATTTGTTTAAAAAATCAGTATGTGGCCTGGTCACAATTACTATTTACTCAGAACATGTTACATGCAAGGCACATTGTAACTCTCGAAAAATACAAGTGTCTTATTTGATCTTCATACTAATTCTGTTGGGCTGGTACTATTTTCTCAGTTTTATAGACTAGGAGAGCAAGCTCAGAAAGGTTAAAGAAAAGTGCTTGTCAGTGGCTGAGTCCAACACAGGTCTGTCGGTGAACTGTAAGACTTCTGCTGGGCATCCTCGCCCTCTGGGTCCTAGAGAGCTTCACCTGGGCTTATTTCCTTGAACTGTGTGGTTGGTCTGTGTTAAACAGGTCCTTCTTACCCAACCTCCTGAGTGCCAGATGCTTGTTGACCTTACCAGGAAAAACCTACTCCCAAAATTCCAGAAGATTCACACTTGGAAAATGCCAGCAGCTCCCTGTGTCTTCTGTGACACTGAGTTCCCTGCCAAATTTGCCATTATTCCCTAATTTGCTTTAACCACAGACATAAGCCCTGCTATTGACTGAGTAAGCTGAGCAGGGCTTTTTAGACTTTTGCTCTGTTTCCCGAAATATGACAAACTGAAGTCATCTGATGATGAACTCGTACTTGAAACTGGAGTGGCTGAGGGTGGACTGAGTCACTCCCGTGAGCTGAGACTCATTAATCAATCCATCAAATCATCTCCTATTACCAGACACTGCTCTCAGCAGTGTGCTCAGACACTCTGCACTCACAAGGGCAGGGTAGGAACACTCTCTGACCTTGAAGAGATTAAAATCTTCAGGTGGAAAATTAGCATATAAAACAGCAGTGTCTGGCAGTAAATATTTTAACAAGCTCCCACTGTGTTGTGGCACTGTGTGTGAAACATCCCAGCTCTGCAACATGGGGAGACAGGCTTGGCCACAAGTAGTGACAGCCCTGTCATCCAGGCTGACCCTGGGGCAGAAAGGCTGTATCCAGGGAAGTTAGCAAGCATTGGTAAATGAGTGGCTTAGGACCAACTTCTTAGGCAAAAGAGGAGAAAGAGGGTTTCCCAGAGAGAAGTATACAAAAAGCCTGGCTTGTCTCTGCCTGGTCCCAGCATCTTGTCTGCTTCCACACAACAGATCTGCACAGACAATGAAGGAAAACCGTCTGTGAAGGCACAGGGCAAGCGTGGTGAACAGGACTCAGGACTGAGCTGAAGAAAGTTCCAAGGAGATAGCGATAGTGACCGGCCGTCAAAGGGCAACGAAGCTTTTGATAATCAGTCTGAACTATGTTCCCAGGAGCAAAGGTGTATGTTGGGAGGCAGGGGATATCATAGGGTCTTTCAGTAGCAAATATGCTCAGACAAACATGCCAGCCAGGGTAGCTAGCATGCCAGCTAGCTGCTGCACATCAGGTAGGTGAAGATTCAAGGCCAGGAAGAAGAGGAAAGGGGCCCTCACTTCAGAGCTCTGGTATGTTCTGAAATTTAAGTTAAACCTTCCCCTACCTCCACCCCGACCCCCATTTAGAGCTTGTCGTTTTACAGTCCAGGATTCCATCATTAAAGCTGCTCTTGAGGGAGGATTCACTTTACCAGTGCCTGGCGATGTGAACAGAAGGAGATTCAGGGATTTAGGTGTGAGCATCAGATGACCCACCTCGGGTGATAGATACAAAGTGTGCAGAGAAAGCTGACTGGAGATTGTGCAGGCTCAGGTGAGACGCTAGACCTTGGGAACAGACCAAAGGACACCAGAGTGACAGAAAGCAAGAAGGGGGTCAGGAAGAGTGGGTCACCGGAATAGGGGTTTTTGAAATTTACTCTTCATTACCAAGCACCAAGTCAGTCTACTCCACTAATTTGAAGCTGGACACAGGGTTTTCCTGAGATTTGGCAGGACCATTGCCATGGTTGTGAAATGGACGATGGAATTAACCCTCAAGGGACCGACAGTCCTCAGCCTGCATAACTGACAACTTGGAAAGGTGCCAATTTAAGTAGGTCTACGGGGCCCATAGTTATGTGCGGTTGATACATGTTATCAGGAAGATTATAAAAAGACTTTGCTGGGTGTGGTGGTGCACATAAGCACTTGGGAAACTGAGGCAGGATGGTGCGCTCATTACTAGCTTTGGCTACAAAGGGAATCTGAAGCCATCTGGCTTCAAAAAACTCAGTTTTGGGGGAAAATAATTAAAAGTTTTGCTTTTATAATGTTCTGCCACTATTTAAAAAACCGTTTGCTACTGGGTATGGTAGTACATGCCTATAATTCCAGCATCTGGGAGGCTAAGGAAGGAGGATTGCTGATAGTCTGAGGCCAAACGGTCTCAAAGCAGACTAAACGAAACAAAATAAAACAAAACATCCCACAAAACCTGTTTACACACCAGCACTCTGAAAGCCCGGCAGGAGATGGTCAATTTGAGAGCATCCTGAGCCACAGAGAAAATTCCAGGTCAGTCCTTGTCTCCAGACAACAAAAGAAAGATAAGCAGTTATTTATAAGGGAGATGTAACTTAGAGAATGCAGGTAGGAACAATGTAAGGCTTAAAAAGCAAGACAATATATTGTCAACAGAACAGTTGGGATTCAACTAAAGTGTCAGTGAGTAACAAAAACAAAATTAAGAGGATGCCCTAATTCTTACAAGACCCACATTATCCTTGGCAGGTGATTTTTTTTTTCCTCCTATACTTAGAGATTTCTGAGCTGACACACGATCTACAGCAGGGATGAGGTATCTGTGAATCGACAAAGACAGAAGCTTATGTTAGGATGAGCATGAAAGAATGGCTTTCAAAGAACACCATTGCAGACTTGCCCATGCTGGGAGAAAGGACACCATTGCAGACTTGCCCATGCTGGGAGAAAGGACACCATTGCAGACTTGCCCATGCTGGGAGAAAGGACACCATTGCAGACTTGCCCATGCTGGGAGAAAGGACACCATTGCAGACTTGCCCATGCTGGGAGAAAGGACACCATTGCAGACTTGCCCATGCTGGGAGAAAGGACTGAGATTCTATCCAGACAGAATCTGGGCTCAATGAATGCATTTGTGGAACTCCTGCCCGATGTCAGGAACATATGAAGGATAACCATTTCAAAGGGAGGATGGGGAATGTCTAATCCTTACTAAAGTGATCATCCTGCTAGCCCTGCAGCCCGAGGACATAGATTGTAGGTGCATTTATCTACACCAACAACAATGAAGCCTCAGGTCCTGCTTCCACAGAGACAGAACATCCTTGGAAACCTTCCAAGACTCAGGTTCCCCCAGTGTTAACCAGGGTACAGCCCCAAAGGCAACAGGTGTACTAGCTCTACCATTTCTTGGCCTGGATCATTGAAATGGAAGTAGAGATGCCTCCGTTAACAGGGCTGACTCAAGAGAGACATGTGGTATTGAGACACATACAGAAAAAAGGAAACCCCTAGGGATGATGGGAATTTAGTAAGCAAGAGGCAGCCAGTCTGCTGGCCTCAGCTGCTCTCCCTCCTCTTATTCTCTTAGTCTCCCTCTCTATGCTCTACTCTCCATCTTGCTTCCCCATTACTCTATCATGGTACCCTGCTTCCTTCAGCCCGCTATGTCCAGTCTGCTCTCCATGTTCAGTCTACTTTTTTCTCTTCCTGAACCGATGTTTCTCTCTTAGCACCATCAAAACCTCCCTAAAAATGGACTTGTCATAGCAGCAGTTTCTTTACTGTACTGCTTTGAAAGCTGTCATTAGCAAGTTTCAGGCCATCCAGGGCTACACAGCGAGACCACAAGATGCAAATCAGGTACCGAGGTACAGGCTTGCAATCTCAGTACTTAAGAGTATTGAGGCAGGAGGATTACTGTGAATCCAAGGCCAGCCTGAATGAATTCCAGGCCTGTTTGGTCTATACAGTGAGAGTTAAAAAAAAAAGTAGCTAGATATATTATAAGCACAATAATTAACGAGAAGCCAGCATAGCTACAAAAGTGACAAGCCGCTTAGAGAAGAGATACCTAATATACAGAAGGCTAAGTAAGCTGAAGCCCCTGTGATTAAAACTTTTGAAATTCCCTACTGTCTGGGGATGGTACCTTACGAAGGAAACCCTTGCCCTGTTCCTTCCCTGTTGATCCAGAGTTCCCTCCCCACTTGAGACATAAGGGTAGTCATAGTAAAGTCACACAGGACACTTGTACTGTTTCACTTTCTGATAGACCTGCCTGGCTGGATCTGGCCTCTCTTTCCCTAACCTGGGACACTCATACTTTGCTGATCTAAAAAATGCCCCAGCTGCAAAGAGTTGCTATGGGGAAGACCACATCTACTTGCCCTCCAGTGTTTAATGACTGTGTTAAAGATGCCACCCTTTGCCACAGTCTGGAGAGGAGAGAGAGTCTATCCCTCTCCCCTGCCCCTCCCCCTCCCCCTCTCCCCCCTCTCTTTCTCTCTGTGACATTACAGAGACTTAGCTGTAACTTTCACAGTCCCCACAGTGACTTCTGCACTGGCTCCTTACATGTCCCTACATGCAGCGCCAGAGGAAACACAAACTGAGAAGGAAACCAGGGTTCCACCTGAGTCACCGTGTTTCCTTTTATCACCAAAGCAATGAACTCCCACACAATTGAGGTGCGCTCTATTTAGGTTTTAGAAACGTCATCCCCATAATTAAAGAGGCTATTACTGTACAGTAAACAATTAGAAAACACGTTCTTAGAAACATCTCTCTGATTCATAAATGTTTGTGTGGTGAGGTAAGAGAGGTGGACCTCTTGGCTAACAGCTGGCGATAAGGATCAGGGGATTCTCACATCACACAGTCAGCCTCGAAGTGGAAGACCGGTTTTGACTTTGACGTGGGGCATTTAACTTGTAATGGTTGATGGGAAAATCTAGTTTAAAACATACTCTTTCCTACAATAATGCGCTTGAACTTTGTTTGTTCATTCTTTCTAGAAGTATTTATTGGTTGTACCCTGTCCTTCCTGGTGGGTGGGGACCACAGTCCTCTGCACTTCAAAGTGCCAACCACTTAGGGTGCTTCCATGTTTCTAAGTTCCTCTTTCTTCTGCCCGGGATTTCCTCCTTCCAGATACCCCAACTTCTCTAGCTATAAAACTGCTATTTTTGTTTATTGTTCAGCCTTCCTGTTCTAAGCTGGTTATGGTGGTGAAAACCTGTAATCTCAGCATGTGGATATTGAGGAGTTAAGGATCATCCTTGTCTACATAGTGAATGAAGTGGAGGACAGCCTGTACCCCACCCTTACCCCCCACATCCCCCAAAATCAAAGCTACTCCCTTGTGAACACAGTGTAAGTCACATCCAAATAGCTATGCCATTTCAGGGACCCACAACAAAATGTAAGTGTGGCGTCCCCGTTTCAGAATGGCATCTCAATGGTGGCTTTGGTAGGTGCTTCGATTCCTTGGCTATTCAGCATCACTCCACTGGGGCCAATGAGAAAATGCTTTCCGTTTTGCCTCTGGGAAAGGAGCACTCAGCACTATTTTGGTTTATGAGTAGTGGGTGACCAGTCAGAGCAAACCATTTCAGAGTCACCATAAGTGTCTTTGGACCCAATCAAAGCTAACAAGCTGCTAGGACCCTAAGGCTAAGACTGGGCCCAGGCTTCCTGCTGGATTTGAACCCTTGAACCCAAGGAACTAAGAGCCTGGCTTTGGGTAAAGGGTGCAGAGAAGGTCTCCATCAAGCAGGGCTGGCCACTGTACCCACCATGGGGTTCTTGGTGGTGAGGTTTGGTAAGTCTTTCCTTTTTAGTCTTTAAGTCATCCATACTGGCTTTTCCCATACCTCCTTATAATAATCAGAACATTAAACATCATACATATATGCCTTTTGTTTATGGCTTGTGTTTTATGGCTTCTGCAGCTGACCCAGAGTCCTGGACGCTGCGACTCTGCTTCTGTCTGTAGACCCTGCTCGCTCCTGCCACACTCATCTGTGGCCTGTCTGTCTCATTCTGTCTGTCTGCCTTGCTGCTCCATCTCTTCCCACCCTTTCTTCTAAAGAGACAAAATGTGAGAAGCCAGGCGAGGTGTCTTGTGTTTAGAAACCCAGTGGTGGGAGGTGGGGAGGGCAGTGACAAGAGGGAGGGGCTCCTGTCGGCCGACCAGTCTATCCTTCTCTGTGAGGCCCAGGTCTCACTGGGAAACCCTGTATCTAAAGGTTAGGTTGATGAATCTGGAGGAATGGCATGCAGGTTTGTCCCTGGACTCTACAGGTACACACACACACACACACACACACACACACACACACACACACACACACACACACACACACGAGTGCACACATGCCCTTCCCAATATTTAATCATTTTGTTTTGGGTTGGTTTTGAGACAGAGTCTCCAAATATGTTGTGCAGTGATACTTGGTCCTATATTCTTGATGTTTGTGCCTCTGTCTCCCAAGTGCAAAGACTGCAGGAAATTTTTATACCTTCTTATGCTTGAAAGTCCTTCCTTCCTCCCTCCTTCCCTCCCTCCTTCCTTTCTTTCCTTCCTTCCTTCCTTCCTTCCTTCCTTCCTTCCTTCCTTCCTTCCTTCCTTCCTTCCTTCCTTCCTATCTTTTTCAAGGTTTCTCTGTGTAGCAGCCCTGGCTGTCCTGGAACTCCCCCTTTGTAGAACTCACTGCCTGGCTGAAATTTCTTTTAAGATTACCTTTAATTATGTATATTCATTGGTGTGTGGTCATGTGCATGTACCTGCAGGTACCCCTGGAACAAGAGTTACAGGTAGGTTGAGCCTACATGAGTGCTGGGAATTGACCATGGTACTTAGCAAGAACAGTACATGCTTGTAGCTGCCAAGCCATCTCTCCAACCCCTGTGTCTGATATTTCCTATAACAAGCCCATTTTAGAATAACTATAAGAACCTTACTATCAAAGATAAATGAACAAACTGAAGACCTTCGGTCCAGCAAGATGAAGCCTGTGACTGGAGCAGAAGAATGATGAACACTGTGACTGACCCACAGGCCCTTGCTGGCCATTAAGATCTCACCTCCAAGCCCCACCCTCCCCTCTGTCACCAGTGGAGCTCTGTGTGTTCCTCACCTAGTGTGATGCCCTTTGGATCAATGCTCTGACAGGTGCAAACCGAGGCTCCCTGTAGGTTCTAAGCTGTGATGGCATCTTAGTAGCAATGTTGAATGTTGGTAAGGGACCTGTGTTATGGATTCTCTCTGCCTAGGGAGTCTGCAGGGCAGAATGCTTCCTTAAAGATGGGTCTTGAAGGGTGGTCTGGGGGTGTGGCTTAGTCCATAGAGAGCTTGCATGGTGTGTGTAAAGCCTGCTTTTGTAGAGAGCTTGCATGGTGTGTGTAAAGCCCTGCTTTTGATCCCAGAGTCTTGAAGGTGGTCTGGGGGTGTGGCTTAGTCCATAGAGAGCTTGCATGGTGTGTGTAAAGCCTGCTTTTGATCCCAGCACCTCAGAGTGGGAGTGCCTTGGGAATCACATTTTCTGAGCAAAGCTAGTATCATAAACGTTGCCATTGTGGAAAAAAATTGGAGCAGCTGTGGCTCCAAATTTAAATTGAATTGAAGTTTTAAGCATATTTGTAAGTTGGGTATGGTGGACCAGGCCTGTAATCCCAAAACTTGGGAGGTAGAGGCAGGAGGATCAGAAATCCAAGGTCAACCTGGGCCACATAAGGATCTGTCTCTCCAAACGTGTCTTTTTAAAAATCTATGAAGAGAAATGAAAGTTATATCATTTGCAGGAAATGGAGATAATGAGGAGAATGATTATGCAAATAGTCTCAGAAAGACAAATGGTGCATGCTTTCTCTCATTTGTGGTTTCTGGACTTAGGATAGTTCTATAGAATTGTACATGTAGAAAAGTGGAAGTGAAACTGCTCAGGGGAAGAAAGGGGACAGAGAGAGAGGACGTAGGGAGAAAAGGGAGGGGACGCAGTGCAGGGACGTGCTCAGCCACACTGCTTATATGGATGAAAATGTAAAATACATAACTTGGAAAACACAAATTGAAAAAGGCATCCTTACTCCCCCGCCCCTCCCTGTGCAGCTCCCCTGCTGCCCTGGACCACGGGAAGGCACTGTTGACAGCTCAGTGCAAACACGTGAGCGAGGAGAAGCATGAAGAGTGGGAAGCAAGCTCTCCTTCTTAGTACCTGGTGTGGTCCAGATCCAGGAGTGGTCCATTTTGGGTGCACCATGGTTTCCAGTTGTAGCCTGATATGAAGGGAATTGTATTGGCATTCACTGACTTGCCCTGGACACACATGTAGGACGAACGGAACTAGCTTATGATATAGCTCATGTCCCACTCCCTAAGAATGACATCATGGTCAGCCAGGAAGGAGAAACAGGGCCAGTTTGGAGCTTCCAAGCAATCCTCGCAGACTGTAGTGATGTTTTGTTTTGGGCTACAGGAAACAGGATTTTTGTGGGGTTTTTTTCCCTTTGGGGTTCTGCATACATGTGTGTGTACATGTGTGTATGCATGTGTATGTGAGTGTGTGTGTGTCTTCTACTGTGTGGGTCCCTTGGATCTAACTCAGACTCTCAGGCTGGAGGCAGGCAACCCTACTTGCTCACTTCTCCTGCCAACCTCTTCTGCAGGAATTTTCTAGTAACGAGCCCTGGGCTAAAGTAGCTGCAGAAAGGGTCATATTGTGTGTAATTGCTTTTCTTCGTAAGGCTTATCTTGAAGTTTTTCAGATGGTAACTCAAGGATGGACAAGTGAGGAAGAGCTCTGACAAGTGAAGGATGAAGGCTGCATGGTTATGGTGCTCAGAACAGGACGTTTCAGAGAAATAGACTCCTACTCTGAGATTTACAGTCAGGCTGCCAGGATGCTGGCTTGCTTCTCCCTCCCTCCCTTCCTCCTTCCCATCCTTCCTTCCTTTCTTCTTTACTCCTTCCCTCCCTCCCTTTTCTCCTTCTTTCTCTTCTACTTTTTTTTTTTAAAGACAGGGTCTCAGGTAGCCCAGGCTATCCTTGAACTTCCGAAGTTTCTGGAGTTGACCTTGAATTCCTTACCCTTTTCCTGCCTCCACTGCTCCCAGTTGTAGGTGACTGTGGAGATGGGAGGCTGGGTTTTGTCACGCCAGACAAGCACCCAATCCATCGAGGTGGCTGAGAGGCTCTTGGCATGGGTGCTAGGGTCTGAACTCAAGTTCTCTCAAAGAACAGCAAGTGTTCCTAACTGCTGAACCATCTCTCCTGCCCCCTAAGTGCACTTTGCTGAGTTAATATCATGGCTTTGAACTCACACCTTCCACTTTGTACAGCTCTGCTGGCACTTCTGGTCTGCTGCCATCTGCCCATCCGTACTTTCTGCGTTCATGAGCTATTTTCTATTTTGTTTACTTTGCTTTGAGTCAGACTCTCATTCTGCGGTCAGGCTGGTCTCAAGCTTACTATGTAGCTGAGCACGTCCTCAAACTCACAGTGAGCCTCCTGCCTCAGCCTCTTTAGTACCGGAACTATAAGTGTGTCACCATACCCAGCTCAGACTATAATTTAAAACCTTTTATGTAAAAAACCTGTTTAGTGTTACTTTTGCTGTTGTTTTTGAGACAGGGTCCCACTATGCAGCCCTGACTTGCCTGGGACGGCTGGTTTTGACCCTCCTGTCGCTGCCTCCTTAGGTCTGGGATGACATGTGTGCATCACCAAGCCTGGTACAAGATTAATCTCAACTGGACTTAGAATCACTATCCTAGCAAACCTGGCTCATCCAAGAGAAGTCTCAAGTTGAGTTAACTGAAGAGGGTGGCACCTGTGGGCAGCACCATCCCGTATGCTAGGTTCTAGACTAAACATAAAAGGAAGAGAGCTGAGCGCCAGCACTCACTCATCCCTCTGCTTCCTGACAGAGGACACAGTGTGACTGGCCACTTCCTGCTTCTGCTGCAGGGGCCTTCCATAAGGGATTAGATCCTTCTAACTGTGAGCCACAATACCCCCTCTCCCCAACACACACATCGTAGGTGCTTCCCTCAGGTGTTTATTCACAGCAATGGAGAAGTAACCAGGGCTCAGTTGTAATGGTTTATATATGCTCAGCCCAGGGAGTGGCACTATTAGAAGGTGTGGCCCTCCTGGAGTTGGTGTGGCCTTGTTGGAGTAGGTGTGTCACTTAAAGTGTGGGATTTAAGACTCATCCTAGCTACCTGGGAGTATTCTGCTAGCAGCCTGCAGATGAAGATGTAGAACTCTCAGCTCCTCCTGCACCATGCCTGCCTGGATGCTGCCATGTTCCAGCCTTGATGATAATGGACTGAACCTCTGAACCTGTAAACCAGCCCCAATTAAATGTCCTTATAAGAGTTGCCTTGGTCATGGTGTCTGTTCACAGCAGTAAAACCCCTAACTATGACACTCAGTCTTTAGTTGAAGGTGCAGGGGACTTTAGAAGGGAAAGGCTGGATCTTATTTACTGCTTAGTACTTAGTACTCTGCTGTGGTAATCTACTTGTATGTCAGCAGTATGTCTGAACATCATCTGCAAGCTTCTAAGCACGTGGCTTGGTCACAAGAGGCCTTGTAGATTGCATCATGGAAACAACCTCAACTTCTGCAAAAGTCTGTCCTACGACTGTGTGCCTGTTGTTCGGAAGCAAAACAGTCTAATATTTGAGTTCATGTCAAGCTGTCCAAAGTGCGCTTAACTCAGACAACGCTTATGGGTACAAATATTCCTTATTTTGTGTTTATCCACAAACGTTACTGAGCACCAGCTACGTGTGCTTTGGCTTGCAGTACCACTGTATAATACATCTCTCTACTCAGGTTTTAACTTCCACTGCTTTCTACCTTCGAAATCTCCATTCTTTTTGTATTTTTATTTTTTTCTTGCAGAGACATGTCTCATACATCCTAGGACAAAGTCACTGTGCAGCTGAGGATGGCCTTGAGTCATCAGCCTGCCTCCTCTTCTGGTGTGGGGACCACAACCATTTGCCCCCATACCCAGGATCTCCCCTCTGTCAGAGATGTAATATTCTTTCTCCTAATTCACTTATTCTACCTTAAGAGAAAAGAAGAAAAGGGCAAAGTCTGTGCCAGCATCAGTGAGAGCATTCATTTGTCAAAGACAGAAAAAGCCCCAATATGCTTTGCTCTACCCAGAAGACGCCTGCCCCATGGTCTAGCCCCAGGGTCATCACAAAACGACATTTATTGTGTTTTTCTAAGGGAATGGAGAAGACGGCAGAAAAATTGGGAATCGGGTCTTCCTCAACCAACCTCTCACCATTGTCAGGAACAAACAACCACTTCAGAAGACCCACCACCCAAATCGCCTGGTTTTTGTCCTCATGAGGAACTTGATGCATGCTTGATGCTCCTGTTAGCTTATTTCCCCGTGCCTCAGTTTATGTCTGGCTTAGCAAGTACTCTAAGGTGGTTCTGGGCAGGTAAGTCATCCAGAATGACAAACTCACACTGATATAGTCATTCATATCTTTATTGCACTTTTAAAGCTTTGCTTGTGTTATGTATGCTGTGTACATGTATCACCCGTCCCTGCTGTCTGCCCCCTACTGTCCCAGCATGGGAATTACAGGCATAGGCCACCACAACCAGCTTGTTACGTGGTTCTTTGGGATCCAAACTCAGGTTCTTATGTTTGTCCCGTAAGCATTCCACCCACTGAGCCACATCCCATATTCATTCATTCATTCATTCATTCATTCATCTATTCATTCATTCATTCGCTTCTTAGGTTTCGTTTTTATAGCAATACCTAATACCTGCCTGAAGTCATAGTCTGGTATTAAAAATTACTGTTCAACTGGTGTTCAAGGAGAACCGATGGGAGGTTTGATTGCCTTAAACTTTTTTTTTTTAATGGTGCGGGTATGTTTCCAGAGTCCTCCTCAGGGATGAGCTTTCCCCAACCCCAAGTCTTTCAGAACTTCAGTTTTGGGCATCTCATGGATGTCTTGTCATGTGACAGAAGATGACTCTCAAGACGCTGATTTTTTTCCTCTAGAGTTAGAGTAAATGGCTATGTCTAAAACAGGTTCTCTGGGAGAAGCAGAAACCTCCTCCTGGAGTGTAGGTGTGCTGTGGATCTCCTCTCTCCTCCTATTCTCTCCTCACCTTCTCCCTCCCCCCTTTCTCCCTCTGCTGGGAATGAGACCAGGGCCTTGTGTACTCCAGGTAAATGCCCTCCCACTAAGCTGTCCTGAGGCCATGGAGATGCCTGGGGAGATGCTCAGAGGGTAAACCACTTTCTGTTCTTCCAGAGGTCCCAGTTCCCAGCACATGGAAGTTTACAGCCTCCTGAAACTCCAGCTCTGAGGGACCTGACTCCTCTCCAGGCCTCTCTGGGCACCTGCACTCATGGAGACACACATGTGCACTAGATAAAAATTTGGAAAAAAAATTAAAAATAAGTCATGAGAAACTTACGGAGTCTTGGGCACAGACTAGCCAAATTTCTTTTAAAAGATAAGGCAACACGTAAGCTACCACAATACAGGCAGGAGTTAGTATGCACACTCGACATCTTAGCTTAAGAAGAAGGATTGCCGCTGGGCGTGGTGGCGCACACCTTTGATCCCAGCACTCGGGAGGCAGAGGCAGGCGGATTTCTGAGTTCGAGGCCAGCCTGGTCTACAAAGTGAGTTCCAGGACAGCCAGGGCTACACAGAGAAACCTTGCCTCAAAAAACAAAAAGCAAAAAACAAAAAAAAAAGAAAGAAAGAAAGAAAGAAAGAAAGAAAGAAAGAAAGAAAGAAAGAGGATTACCATGAATTCCAGGCCAGCCAAGGCTACAAATCAAGATTTTTTAAAATTTTACTTATTGTTTGTTCATTTGTATAGCAAGATTGTAAGAACTGCCTGATAGTGTATTAAATGTTCTGGTAAAGGTGAAGTTCAGAAAAACAACAAATGATTTTTAGGATAAGTATGTCTCTTGCAGTATTTGGTATATACTTAAAGTGAGAATACTTTGTTTTAATCACATAAAACCAACAGTTTTATGTATTTTTCCTAGATGTTGGATACTTTTCTTTGTTTAGTCCAGAAGTGACAGAGATGGGGAAGAGAGCTATCTCACTGGCTTAAGATGATACTGTTCACAAGAGCCTCTCATTCACTCTGGAAGTTGTAGTGTACTTACAAACCACTGTGGGCTGGGGAGAAGGCTGTGCCTAAGTGGTTACCACATTAGCATAATGATGGAGTTCAGACTCCTAGGAATGCCTGGTGTGTGTGTGTGTGTGTGTGTGTGTGTGTGTGTGTGGCTGGCAGCCTGCCTGTAACTCCAGCCTCAGAGGGTGGAGGCAGGGGATCCCCAGAGCAAGCTGTCTGGAGACTGGCAAGCTGTCTGCAGACTGGTCTGGCTACCCTGAAGGGAAACCATATGGGTTTGATTCTGAGATCCTGCCTCACTGAATAAAATGAAAGAGGAATGGAGGATGATTCTCTACATCAGCCTTTACTCTCTGCATGCATGCTACACACACACACACACACACACACACACACACACACTCCCACACATGCAAACACACACATATGAAAAGAAAAAGATAGAATCTAACAACTTCTTTATAGATTGCTCAATTGGATTTATTGAAAAATAACTCTATAAATCTATGCTGAGGGGTGGTGGCTCATGCCTTTAATTCCAGCACTTGAGAGGCTGAGGCAGGAGGATTGCTGTAAATTCAGGTCAGCCTGGGCTATATGAGTTCCATGATAGCCTGGGCTTCAGAGTGAAAGACTACCTCAAAAAACTAAACAAATAACCTTTTCTTAGCTGAGTTCTTATGGGTGTTGTAGGGAACAGCCAAACTGTACCTCCTTGTGAACCTGCGACCGTCTCTTCCATAGGCACCATACACCCAGAAACTTCAAATACCAAAGCACTGCCTGGTGGTTTTGTTGGTCTTTGTTGGATATTTCTCATGAAAAATTAAGCCTCAGAGTCAGTCGAAGAGGTGCACACTTATAATTCTGAGCTCAGGAGACTGAGCCAGGGGCATTGCTATTTTGAGGATTATCTGGGCTATACTGAGAGTTCAAGACTGTCCTGGGCAACTTAGACTCTTTAGACAGAATAAACAGGGAATGACTAGACAGGAGGCAGGACAACATCCATCTCCTCCTGCTTCCTGACACTGAGCACCTTGTACCTGGCCACCTCACACTGCCTCAGCATGCAAGCCTGTTCATTACAGGCAGTAGCATCACATTCCTAAGTTGCTTTTGTCGTGCATCTTGTGGCAGCAATGAGAAAAGAAGCTAAGGGGAGCACAAGGCAAGCAGCAGGGCTCTGTTCCATCCCTTGTACCACACTACACCTTGTCCCAGACCCAAAGCAAGGACAGTGCCACATAAGCTGGAACCTCCAAAACTCTGAGCCAAATTAGGACTTTTCTCTTTACAAACAGACAACCTTAGACGTTTGTTATAGTGGCAGAAAGCAGACTAACCTGCCTAGCTTATGCTGTGATAATAATCAACTCTAAAGCCTGTCCCCAGAACAGTGGTATTTCCTCCTGGTACACGCTGCTGCATATTTGCTGTGGGTCTGCTCTGTTCTTCCCGACCTGCCAGGCTGGAATGGTGAGCTGATTATCCTCCTCAGGGCATTTACTCTGGAGCACAGGAATGAATGTCAGGCTAGGTGAGCTTGCTGGGCAAGAGGCAGAGCCCACAACAAGCCCAGAGCTCTCGGTCTTGCTCAGGTGTCTTTCTGCTCTGTAGATAGAAGTTCAGTTGTGTGCAAGATGGCAGACATCTTCCAGAGAGAGTGGGTGTAAAGCTAGGACAAGGATGCGTCCCCAAGACAAAGAGGAGCCCTAAGGCCCAGCGTCCAGTTGTTGACCTCAGTGCCCACCACAAGCTCACACTGTCTTATACACAGGAGATCAGAACTCACCCAGTCCCTCTCCTTGAGGAGAGAATGGGTCTGTGATGGGGTGGCAGATTGGTTTGAAATTCCCAACTTCGGAAGAAAGTCAGGAAAAGCTTCCTGGATTACCGGAGGTTGTAGTTCTTACAAGACGCAGGGCTGGGGCAGAGGGTGGTGGGAGCACCTGGTGGGGTAGGAGTTGGAAGCCACAGATGCACCATGGTGGCTGAGAATAAGTCACCCCTGTTGGGAACCACACTGTGAAGCAATGTCCTTAAAATGCCATGAGGCATTGTGGTTCTGGGCTGGGAGATGGAGGTCTTGGAATTGCAAGGTGAGAAGACAGGAAGAGGCAGCTCAGGGAAAGGTGAGAAGGAAAACAAGCATGGCTTCCCTCTGAAATGAGCCTGGGAACGCAAATTCCAAAATACACAAAGAAATCCAGCACTCAGAAGGAAAGGCCACAGCATAACAAAAAATTTAAAAGTGCATTCAAGATGTCAAGACACAGATAAGAGAAGGGAAAAGAGATAGAAATAATAGCGGTTAGGTCTGGCCAGGTTGCATAGTGGGTAGCTCGCTTCCTGGAACGATCTAGGCCTTGAGTAAATCAGGAGTGGGGGTGCAATGCCTCAGATTGTCAGCTAGAGGCAGGAGGATCATCCTCAGTTGCAAAGTGAAGCCCTGAGCTACAGGAGACCCTGGGGGGCGGGGGTGTGGGGGGAGTGAAAGAAAAGAAAGAAAGGTTCAAAAATGGGCTGATGGCCTGCCTCCTAAATGAATAATAGAAACAGTGAGAATGTTGAAGTTCAAAGTGTATTAGCTGAAGGAATAGCTTGGTTATAGATCTAATGAGGAAACTCCTGGCCTGGGTGAAGTTGAGGTGGAGTGGGAAGGGGCAGTCAGTAGAGCATCGCAGTATAGGCAAGAAGAGAGAACACCAAAGGACAGACAGAGTCGGCTGCCCTCACTCAGTAAATCCATCCATCCTGTTCACACAAGCCATCCTGAGGAAATGTCATGGGCCATGAGATTGCAGCAATCCTGAAGGAAGAAGGAATGATGCAAAACAGTATATGGTGCTGATTTAGTGCATGGAGTGGGACACAGAGAGACGGAGGAGGAGGAGAGAGACAGAGAGCCAGAGACAAAGAAGGAGAGACAGATAGAGATGGAGAGAGGAGATAGAGACACACACACAGAGGGACACACAGAGAGACAGAGAAGCAGAGAGGCAGAGAGACAGCAAGAAACAGAGATCCCAGAGAGACAGAGAGAGATAGAGAGATGCAAAGAGACAGAGTCGGAGAGAAAGATATAAAGAGACAGAGAAACAGACAGACAGAATTTCCAAAACAAAAACATCAAATCTACATTGGAGTGCAAAGAAATTAAGAATAGGTGCATACTGAGACACATTGTAGGAACAGTGCAGAATTCTAAGGATAAAGAAAGGATAGATAAAGATAATAGATAATGAATAGATAATGGATAATAAGGTTAATAGATAAAGAAGGACTGCCTACAAAAGAATGAAAATCAGTCAGATGGCAGCCTTCACTTAAATAGCAGAAGATTCCAGAAGCTGATGAAGGTGAAGTGTTCAAAGTGCTGAGGGGATGTAATTTTTTTTGTTGTTTGTTTTGTTTTGTTTTTCAAGACAGGGTTTCTCTGTTTAGCCTTGACTGTCCTGGAACTCACTCTGTAGACCAGGCTGGCCTCGAACTCAGAGATCCGCCTGCCTCTGCCTCCCAATTGCTGGGATTAAAGGCGTGTGCCACCACCGCCCGGCGGGATGTAATTTTTTGTTTACAATTTTTTTGTGTGTGGTTTTTCGAGACAGGGTTTCTCTGTATAGCCCTGGCTGTCCTGGAACTCACTCTGTAGACCAGGCTGGCCTCGAACTCAGAAATCCACCTGCCTCTGCCTCCCAAGTGCTGGGATTAAAGGCGTGCACCACCACGCCCGGCTTGTTTACAATTCTTCAGACCCCCACACAGCAAGAGCATACCAGTCACAGACTGCTGCTTTGAGCTAGAGAAGGATGTTATGTTTTCATAAACAGCTTTAAGTATAGACCATTTTTAGAACCCCTTTTCTCTTTAATTTAAAAAAAAGGGTAAGGCTGTCCCCTGAAATAACAATAAGGTGCAGAGCAGGCCTTAGCTGTACTGCCACCCTTGTTCTGGCCAAGAAGAAAGTGTAAATTCTACTTAGCCAAATCTGTGTGCTCAGGAGAAGCCAAATGAAAAACCAAGCAAGTATAGAATGCTGAAGTGAGGTGCTCAACCCAAGAGCAGAGAAACCTGACTGAGAAGAAAATCAACAAAACGAAGAAGGAGTTGGAAAAGCAGCATTGCAGAAGACAACCAAAGCACAGAGCATCTTTGTTTCTAAGAAACCACTCCTTACAGAAACAAACTCCAGGCATAGCTGACCAAGAAAAACTCACGAATACAAATAGAAACAAAAAGGGAGAAACTGTGGAAGACTTAAAACACAGAAGAGAAACCTAATGTTTCCTCTAGCCTAATAAATAGAGAAATTTAGAAGAAGTGGGTAACTTTTTAGAAAATAAAAATCCAATTATTTATTCAGATGAAATTAGAATAAAGCTTCCAGTGAAAATCAAATGTTCTCCCACCTGCAAGGGCAGTGAGCCCAGGTGGCTTTCCAGACCCTCAATATAAACCCTCCTTCAAAGCAAGAGCTGTTTCAGAGACTGGGATAAAGCTAGAGGACTTTTCCCAAATTAATTTTTGAGACACAACAGCCAGTCAAGCAGGATTAGTAAAGATAGTAACAGTTTAATCTCAGTTTTCAAGCAAATAAAAATCTTAAAGAAAATATGATAGAGTAGAATTTAACCTCAAGAATCAAAGTGTGATTCAAAAGTTAAAAATTTGTTTCACTAACAGATGGAAAAGAAAAGCTGTTTATCCTTTATGTTTTAAGCAACACCTCGGAAAACACAGGAAGATATTTGACAGAATGCAGTATTCATCTGTGATTAGAAAAACAAAATCCTTAGCAGACTAGGTCTAAAGGTGATTTTCTTTACTTGACACAAGGCCCTTAATAAAATTCTACAAGTAAATATAAGATCTTGGGGATACTTTAGAGACATTTCTGTTAAAGTCAGGAATGACCTAAAAAGACTGACCGATGTTCACCCTTCAGGTCTTTCCTGGTCCAGCATAAGTAGAGGTGAGAGAGAAAACTACTCTCAAAATAAAGGACTAAGAAAACTCAAAATGTCCAGGAAGGGAACAGAAACCGCACCAAAGCCAATGGCTTTCTCAATAGTTATAACAAGAAAATATAAAAGAAAAACATTTTCACTTATAGATTATATGCTTAAAGTTATATATGATTTGACCTACATAGCTATGCTGTATGCTGGTCCGGAGCAGATCTGTTAATATCTATGTGAAGCTGCTGGAGGGAACGATGGGGCAGTAGAAGGAAAAGTAAAGAAGTAGCAACTATGAGTCGCCAATTAGAAAAATAGCAAGAATTAAATGAGTGGCAACAGTGAATTCGCCAATTAGAAAAGTAACAACAATGAAATGAGTGGCAACAGTAAGTTTGTCAATTAGAAAAGTAGTAACAATTAAATAAAGTGCAACAGCAAGTTCATCAAATAAATAATAGCAACAATGAAGTAAGTGGCAACCCTGACTTGCCATTTAGAAAATCAGGGACAACATGAAGCAATCAGTTTCCTCTAGATGACTTGATGCAAGCTTTGTTTTGAAAAACCCCAAATGCATGAATATGTGATTCTTAACAAGCTAAATTTCAAATCCATGTGTCAGGGCCCCGAAGCGAAGGTCACATTGATGGAGTTGAAGAATGTAGCAGGATTTGTCTTATTAAACATTTAGACTTATTAAAAGGGCCAATGGTATTAACACGGGAGAGCACAAGTAGATGAAATGGATCTGAATAAAAGCTCAAAAATACCACATCTACCAGGGAAAGGAGAGAGACTGGAGGTGGCATCAGGAGGTGCCTGGGACAGTGGCAGGTCTGAGAACACTTCATCTATGTGGGAGGAAGAAGAAAGGGCTTTCTGTTCACATCAACTATAGAGATCAAAGTATAAACATGAAAAGCAAAACTTGGGAACTTGTACAGGAGATATAAGATAATACACTTATTAGTATCAAGTAGGGAAATAATCCTTATATGATGTACAGATATACAAACAATAAAGTAAGAGGATGTGTTTGGTTGCACTAAGATGAAAAAAAAAAAAAAGGATGCACAAAAGGGATACAATAAACACAATAGGAGCCAGGTATGGTGGGGACATAAGCACCACATAAAACAAAGTGCAAACAAAAGCAAGAGCAGGGGAGTTATTTTAAGAAGCAGAAATTACATCAGCTCCTTCAATCCCAAACAGCACAGATGGTTGTGGAATCCAACATTAAAATGAAATATTAGCTGATTTTAAAAAGTCTAAGAACAGCAGCTAGAAGGTAATTTGAGGGTCCACCGTGTCAGAGCCATGAAATGTTATCAGCTCTATACTGAAAGGAAAAGATATAGCTCATGTTTTAATAATCTTCAAGAAAAACAAAAATGAAAGTATTCAACCCCAACATTTACAGAAACATCAAAATCCCTAAGGAATCAGGTACACAGAAAAGAGAAAACTGAACCAGAAAAATTTATAGAATTCATCCAAGAATTAATTATAGAATTAATCCAATTTTAAAATAGAAAACCAAAACTAAATAAGAAAAAAAAAAAACTGTAGCTAGTAACATTACAAAAGAAGAACAACTTTATCACCAGAAAAGGCTGTATCTTAAATGTAAGATGATACTTTGCAAAACTATGTTACAAACTTGAAAACCTGAAGGAAATAAATAGCCTAGACATATACACCTTGTCAGATTAGAAAGATGAGACTGAATACACCTGCTACAACTGAGGCAACCGGAAAAGGAAAGAGAAGATTTCTCTAGAGAAGCATGCAGGCCTAAATCTCACAGGGAAAACTCTTAGAAAACGAAGTCACACTTCTCCTATATAATTATTTCAAAACGCTAGAGAATATGAAAGCCTGTCTAATGTGTGTTACAGAGGCAATTCTGATAGCAAACCCTGGAGGAAAAAAAGGTTGCCAAATTATAAATATAAGGGAAGAAATCAAAACAGATAACAGAATGTCAAAAGGTTCATCCAAGCTCAACTAAGGATAAAAACAAAACAAATCTCCTATATTTTAACTCTGAATATTTGAGTCTGTGTCCTATGCAGAGGTAAGGAAGTCCTGGGAAGGACATTTAGGCTGGCCTGGCCTGGCACATCCAGAGCCCTGGGTTCAGTGCTCAGCACCACGAAAACACCAACAGAAGTCCATGACATTCTTCACAGACACAGAGAGTTTTCTCATTAGTATTTTTTTGAAAATTAATACATACTAGGAGCAGTCAAAGTCGCCCCTTTAAAATGTGGTACCAGGGCACCAACAGGAAAATCAGAAAGAATATTCATTTGCTCTTGAATTTCTAATCAATGAAATAGAGCATTTCTAAAATAAATAAATAAATAAATAAATAAATAAATAAATAAATAAATATTATTCTATTTCTGGAAACTGAAAGGAATACTCCAACTAAACGCTATTGCAATTGACATATGAGAGTTCTAGAAAACTGTGGATCCAAAAAATTCAGAAATTATTAAAATATCAAATAGTTTTTACAGAGTTTTAAAAACTTTTTACTTTTTATGTTAAAAATTAGTAGCTCTCTTATACAGAAAATCTGTCTTCTTCTCTTCTCTCTCTCTCTCTCTCTCTCTCTCTCTCTCTCTTTCTGTGTGTTTTGTGTTTTGGACAGAAGTCTTTCTATGTAGTCTTGGTTGTTCTGGAACTCACTATACAGACCAAACTGGCTTTGAGCTCACAGACCTCCTCCTGTTCTCTGCCTCTTGAGTACTGGGATTAAAGGTGTGCACCACCATGTTCTGTGCTTTTCTATATGAAATTACCATTCATTAGAGAATGTGGTTTATTACTAATATTTTTTATTTAGAAAATGTGATTTTAAGAAAGGTCAAATTTTACAGAGTTTTAAAAACATATCAAAAGTCAACAGTAATGAGATCAGAGATGTCTGTGAAATGCCTTAGAATGCCTCTCATGAAAACATGACAGACTCAAGGCAGAGACAATGGTGCATGCTTTTAATCCCAGCACACAGAAGACAGAAGCAACTAGACCTCTGCCAGTATTGTCTACAGAGCTGGCTCCAGGACAACCAGGGCTACACAGAGAAAGCCTGTCTTAAAAAACAAAAACAAACACAGAAGATTTGAATGTTAAAATGTTTGGCAAATAGTGTTAATGTTTTTTCAGGCAAATTTGACAGTGGTCACAGGAAATCACAATAGGATGATTTTCAGAATTTGAGTAAGCATTTCATTTACTGACAGAAAGTTAACACAAACAGATGTTCACATCAGGACAAGAAAATAGATGTTCTCAACTCTCATTATATATGACAATTTACAAAAAAGGAAGCACCACAAGTCAGCCATAAATATAGAAAAAAAGGAAATTTACCAGTAATTATAGTTGAAATACTTTTAGCTGGATGAACAATTGTCATTAGATGTAAATACAAAGACGTAAGCAAGATAAAACAACCCTAGAAGCATATGAAGAAAAGATCAATAACTTTAATTAGCAATAAATGGAAAGTAAAACTACAAGAAGCTGTTGTGGTACACAGCAAAGTAACTAGAATACAGAGACAGACAAGAGCCCGGGAGGACAAGGGTGTGGAGCAGCAGTCAAGTCTGTAGCAATGGCAAGAGGGGAAAATGGCGGACACCTTGGGGAAAACTCTGGTTGTTTTCTATAAAGCTAAACATTCACCTATCCTGTGATCCTATTCACACAAATGTTCACTACTCTTTGGTTCATAATGGTGACAAATTGTGAGTGTGCAGTCCAGCCATAGAAGACAAGATGTTAAAGGCTTTCATGGGGGTGAAAACTTAATTATGGCAACAGAATGTCCAAAACCCTGAATACACCAACAGGAACTTCAAAACCTCCATGCCGGCTGTAAACTCCAGACTGTTGATAAGATCTAAAACAGACTACCTGGCCTGTAGGGAAACGGAAGCCTTGGCTGTCTCTGAAGAGAGACCCCCAGCAGAGCTGCCTGGGTGGGGTTGGTTTCTCTACTACTGAAACAGCTTTATTAGGTACAATTTAGACAATCTGTAGTCCACATATCAAGATGCACCTTTGAAAAATATATTTAAAGATACATGAATTGGGTCTTGTGCCTGCTGGCCTATAATCCCAGCACTCAGAGGCTGAAGCATTAGGATTGCTACAAACTAGAGACCAGCTTCCTACCAAGATACTGTCAGTAAAAAAAGAAAAGAAAAGAAAGGAAAGGAAAGGAAAGGAAAGGAAAGGAAAGGAAAGGAAAGGAAAGGAAAAAGAAAAGAAAAGAGAAAAGAAAAGAAAAGAAAAGAAAAGAAAAGAAAAGAAAAGAAAAGAAAAGAAAAGAAAAGAAAAAGAAACTCATGTTCTTAGCATGTGTATGTCAAGAGAGCTACAATGCATCTGGCATCTGCCAAGGCTCACCCAGTGATCCACTTTAAAATTGTCTATTTCTTGTACATATGTAAAATAAGTAGATCTTACCTTTAAAGACTTTCTATTAGAAAGAATAATAATATTATTATGTTAATAATTAATATTTAATAATTAATATTTAATAATTAAGAAAATATAAAATAATTTTCAAAGCTTTTGATAGGAAAGCCCACTTTTCAAAAGAAAATATTTAGTTGTTAAAATCTTAAGATCCTGTCTAGTAGATGGGCCCTGCAGTCCCAGCAGTTGGAAGGCTGAGTTATAGGCCACTCTGGGTTATACAGCAAGACTGTCTTAAAAAGCAAAAAGTGCCTAAAATTCTAGCACTTTGGAGATAAAGGCAGGAAAATCAGACACTTAGTACATATCAAAATTAAGGCCAGCCAGAGCTACGTAAGATCCTGTCTCAAAAAACAAAACTGAAACAACAAAAACCCTTTAAGTATAAAAACGTTAAGTATGCTTTAATGTACTTTTATATTATATTTTATATATAAATACATAAATATTTTATATAATACACATATAGCTACTTAAATCTATTAGCCAAAATATATTAATATAACCAATATTAAAATGTAAATATCAAGCCAGGAAATTATTATTATATGTTAAAAATATTAGACATGGAAGTATTTGTATATATATATATTTCTATATATGCAAAGGTTCTAAATTGCTGCAAATGTTCAGACACAGGGATATAGATAAAGACTAAATATAAAATATATACACAGAAGATAAAACTTGCTAACAAATGGGATATTTTTGTGTATTTACCAAAATTGAGATTAAAATTATATTAAGAGTAACATACACAAAGCAGACTCTGATTTGTGTACTCCGATTCATATTTAAGAAATGTTTGCTTTCCTATAAAAGCAAAAAAAAAAAAATCCAAAACCCAAATCAATTGTGTTTGAAGTACGGATGAAGGCTCTGCAGAGATTTGGTTACAAGAGGGTCCTCCACAGAGCTCTCTCAATTCGGATAAATCGGACGCTGTGAGTCACAGTGCAAAGATACTGAACCCGTTTAGGGCTCTTCTGTAGCCTTAAAACTGATGTCCTAGAACATGGTTGCTGCATAACTATTTTTTCTGACTAAGAGCTATTTTGGTGCAGTGGCTCACACCATAAAGTAGAACTCAGAATGCAAGTTTGAGGACAGTGGCTGTCCTCTTGATGTGGCACCAAGACCCTGTCTCAAAATACAATATAACAAAAATTTTAAAATAAAATAAAAATTGAACACAGTAACCTATCATAGAGAGTAAGATTTTGTGAAAAGCTGTAGCTGTAAATACTAGACATTAAAACTTAGAAGTTCACCCTTGTATATAGAACTGTTTATTTTCAGATTAAAATGATACAGTTAATTGCAACTTCTTTGCCAGTATTGATTTTTAAAATTGTTTTTCATACTTTAAATGTGCATCTGAGTGTAAATGTCAGTTTTTATTCTGTGTTTTGTTTTGTTTTGTTTTGTTTTTGAGAAAAGGTTCACTATGTAGCTCAGGCTGGCCTCAGACTTGAGACCCTCCCATCCTCCGGCCTCCCTGTAGAAATGGAAGGATTACAGATGTACACATAGCTTAGTTACACAGAGACTCTGAACAGCTGTCAAGCCCTGCACAGATCCCCACAGGATCCACACAGTCTCACAGTCAAGCCCTGCACAGATCCCCATAGGATCCACACAGTCTCACGGTCAAGCCCTGCACAGATCCCCACAGGATCCACATAGTCTCACGGTCCATTCTGTCTTAGATGCAGCTGCTTCTGTGAACATTTCAAGTATTAAAATTGGAGTTTTGTTTGTTTGTTTGTTTGTTCGTTCATTTTTTCAAGTCAGGGTTTCTCTGTGTAGCCCTAGATGTCCTGGAGCTCACTTTGTAGAACAGGCTGGTCTCAAACTCAGAGATCCGCCTGCCTCTGCCTCCCAAGTGCTCAGATTAAAGGTGTATGTCAGAGCGTCTAGCTGTAAGCTTTTATCTGTCTTTATCTGAATACAGAAGAGCAGATAAGAGCATGTGCTGCTCTTCAGTAGACCTCAACTCAGCTCCTAGGGTCCATATGCCAGCTCATAGACACCTGGGATTTCAACTCAAGGGATCTGGCCCCTCTTCTGGACTCTTTAGACACCTGCACTCTCAGGTGCACAAGCCTGGACACAAACGCACACAGAAAGAAAGAAAGAAAGAAAGAAAGAAAGAAAGAAAGAAAGAAAGAAAGAAAGAGAGAGGAGGGAGAAAGAAAGAGAGAGAGAAAGAAAGAAAGAAAGAGAGAGAGAGAGAAAGAGAGAGAGAGAAAGAAAGAAAGAAAGAGGAGGGAGGAGAAAGAAAGAAAGAAAGAAAGAAAGAGAGAGAAAGAAAGAAAGAAAAAGAGAGAGAAAGAAAGAAAGAAAGAGAGAAAGAAAGAGAGAAAGAGAGAAAGAGAGAAAGAGAGAAAGAGAGAAAGAGAGAAAGAAAGAAAGAAAGAAAGAAAGAAAGAAAGAAAGAAAGAAAGAAAGACTATATCAAAATTAGCAGAAGAGAGAGAAAATGAACCAGGCCCTGTGGCGTACGTGACACAGGCCAGAGGCAGGAAGAAGGATGACAATTTAACAGTCTGCTCATAGTATGCCTGAACTACAGAGTGAGTTAAGATCAATTGAGACCCTTTATCCAAATAAAATGTGTTTTAAAGGGGCTGAAAATATAGCTCAATTAGTAGAGGCTAGCCTGCCACATAGAAAACCTGGGTTGCCAATAAACTAGGCTCACACCCATCAGCCCAGGGTTGGGGAGGAAGGAAAGTTAGGAGTTTAAGGTCATCCTGATCTGTACAATGGGTTTGAGGTTAACCTGGGTTACTTGAGACCATGTCCAAAAATGGTTTCTTTTTTAAGGACTGAAGGATATAGCTCAGTGGTAGAGTATTGTGTTCAATGTCTAGTATGTCAGAAATAGATAGATAAGGGCTAGTGAGAGGGCTCAGTGGTTAAAAGCACTGACCGCTCTTCCAGAAGACCACGGTTCAAATCCTAGCACCTACATGGTAGGTAGCACACAACTGTCTGTAACTCCAGTTCCAGGAGATCCAATGCCCTCACACAGACATACAAGCAGGAAAACAGCAATGAACATTAAAATAAAATCAAATAAATCATAAAAAGTAGATAGGTAAACAACATGTACTATATACAATAATTGCTACCTATATATTCCCAAAGACTTTTTAGTTTTCTCTCTCTCTCTTTCTTTCTTTCTTTCTTTCTTTCTTTCTTTCTTTCTTTCTTTCTTTCTTCCTTCCTTCCTTCCTTTCTTCCTTCCTTCCTTTCTTTCTCCTCCTCCTCCTCCTCCTCCTCCTCCTCCTCCTCCTCTTCTTCTTCTTCTTCTTCTTCTTCTTCTTCTTCTTCTTCTTCTTCTTCCTCCTCTTCTCCTCCTCTTCTTCTTCTTCTTCGACAAGATCTTATTACATAGCCCAGGTTAGCCAGGAACTCACAGCAATTTTCCTGCCTTAGCCTCTCAAATGCCAAGATTACAATTGTGAGTCACTATACCTGGCTAATTGCCAAAGATTTTAGACATATCTTTTCCTAGAACTAGATAAATGGAAAATTAGAGGTGTGTGTGTGTGTGTGTGTGTGTGTGTGTGTGTGTGTGTCTGCTCTGTTTAAACATGGGAGGCAGTAGTCCTAAACGTGGTCAATTCTTGGAGGCAGGTGGTGCCCTAGGGGCACTTTCCTACCTCTCAGCCCTGAGCAGCAGCTGGGGGTGCCCAGTAAATATTCTCTAACTTTCTCTAGCAGGGTGCATTACTCATAGTTTGAAATTTGCCGTAATTATGTTAATGTCAGATGAGTCAGCCGCTGGGCAGCCCTGCTCTGCCCTGGCCACCTCCTCCTGCCCTGAGAGCCTCAGCACCTGGGGCTTCAAAACAGAAAGAGAAGAAAGGACCTAGCTCCTCCCCCACGCCGGACTGATGACTCTAAGAACAGCTTCAGAATTGCTGCTAATTGCTGTTGCTGCCACAAGGGAGAGTGGCTGAGACACCTCTAACCATCTATTGGAATGAAGGAAAAACTATTGGAGCAAGGAATTTCTACAGAGACGCCCTGACTTCCCCAGCACGGGCGGGCGGACGGGACTAGCCGCTGCTCCAGGGTTATTTCCAGGGTTCCCATTCGTGGATAGCACTCCCAAGTAATTGGCCCAAGACGTGTCCCTGTAGGTATCCCTGAGACCTGATAGGCCACTCCCTATTGAGGAGACTTCACACCCTTGCCAGCTTCCCCAGCCTCTTTGCTTTAGAGATGTACCCATCTGGGTATCAAGCAGTCAGTCCCTCTCCCTGGCTACTCTGGGTATCATGTATAAACTGTCTTCTCTCCTTCAGCTTCTGTGGAAGGAACAGGAACCAGGAATGTCTGGATTGGAAGGAAGCTCCCACAGCCTGGCTGACCATGACCCTTGTGACTTCATCCCTGGTCAATTGATCTGCCAGTAACCCCAGTCATTCCCAACCCCCACCCCCATCAGTCAGCTTTACCTGGCATACCAGTCAAATCCACTTAATACATTTCACACTGCCTCAGAAAAGACTCTCAAATGTAGTCTCTCACCAAGATCTCCTTACAACCACATTTTATAAATAGGGAAACAGGTTCAGAGAAGGCATGCTGCCGACCAAAGTTACACAGCAAGCAAGGAACCATTCCAGTGCTGTGTGCTTTCTACTCTGGCCAAAGCAAAACAGCTGAGTTCACACTGAAAGAACTGGACAGGACCAAATTGGGTGGAAGGACCCCAAGTACACATCTTATCACATGACACAGAGACAGAATCTAAAGAGAGAAGATAATGACCTGCCCAAGGTCACACAACTATGTCAGCCGCAGAAGAGGCTCCCAAACACATCCCTGCCCTCCCCTCCCCCCAGTTCTTGCATGCTGAAGCTTTCTCTTGCTCAGCCTGGACTTAGCGCAGTGTAGCTGCTGGCAGAGTGGACTTTCCTCAAGGCCATGCAACTGCTGACAAGAAGTATTTGGAACTCCAGAATCACAGAGGCCATAAGAACAAGGGTTGTCAAGGAGGGTACCATGAAAAGAAGGGCTTTGCCTCAGATGAGGCTGGACCATCTCACCAACAACAGCCAGCCCATCTTGTTATGGAAACCATGCAGGGCAGGTGGATACTCCCCCAGCCTGGGAATTCCACACCACTCTCATCCTGAGTCTTCCTCACTTCCCACCTTCCAAACCATCACTTTGGGTGCCATGTGGTTCACAGAACTTGACATTGCCCACCCTCCTCGGGGTGGCACCCACTCAGCCAGGCCATGGAGGGCACACCCCAGCTAGAAGGTTCCTGAGTTTGCTTTTTCTCCCACTGGTTCCCCAAACGAAGAAAAATCAGGACTCACATTTTGGGATGAAGTGCTGGAACTCCTTGAGACCCTGTGGGAGATCCTGTTCAGAGGAGTCTCTCTTCCATACTCTTGTCTGGTCTGGTCTTACCCAATTTATCCTCATGGCAGGATTGGCTGTCTGAGGCTGACCCCTCCCCTGCCCCCCAAAGCAACTAACAGCTGTTACTCTATTGAGTGGCAATGTGAGGTCATATCATAGGTGACTAACCCACCGAGGCTTCCTTGCGAGCCATCAGCTAAATATGGTGACGTCTGTCATCCTGACCTTTTCAGGGAAGAAGCTGAGTGAGGGGCTTGGCACTGACTCTGGGGCTCAAGTGGACACCTAGTTTTCTGGGGCTGGACCCCTGAGCATCTGAGAACAAGCCACCCCGACATGCAGATTCCTCCCCAGAGATAGCTTCAGTCCAGGCAGCCTAGGCTGAGTGTGAAGTCCCTGGGCTAAGTGTGAAGTCACTAGATCCGAGTTCGTGATAATCCAAGCTAGGAAGAGGGGTTGTAGACATGTCCCAGGTTCTGTGATAGACTCTTTATGAACATTTGCACTTAATTTCAAAACATTCTGAGAAAGCTAGTACAACCCCAGCTGCTTTGGAGAAACTGAGACAGGAGGATAAGTGACTTTCCCAAGGTTACAGAGCTGACTGTTACTGGGGCTCAGATCTCAGTCCATTTCTGTGCAACTCCACAGAGCACTGAAGTCTACAGAGAGGCACTGCCACATTGCTTGGCTTTTTTGTTTGTTTGCTTGTTTGGTCGGTTGGTTTTTAATAGATTTAATTTGTAGAGAAGTTTACATTTTTATTTTTCTGTAAAAATAAATCAGAGAGTATAGAGATTTCTCAAATGGCCACTGTCGCCCCACACAGGGCACAACCACTCTTGTTATCTGCATTCCCTGGCAGAAAGATTGATTGATAGCTCTGTTTGACACATCATTATCTCCCAGAGTCCATATTTACCTTCAGGCTCACTTTTGATGGTGTATACACTCTGTGAGTTTGGGTTACAACAACTTTTGCATGTGTATTTTTTTTTTGAGACAGTCTTGCTATGTAGCCCAGGTTGTACTTGAACTCACAGTGTAGTCGAGGCTTGTCTAGAGCTCAAAGCAGAGCAGTTCTCTTGCCTCAACCTTCCGAGTGCTGTGATTCCAGGGTGTACCACCATTCCTGGCTTTGATATCACTCATGACAGTGGCCCTGAGAGTCCTTCCACTGTGATCTGGACACACTTATCCCAGTGCTCAGGAGGTAGAGATGGGAGGATCAGAAGTTCAAGGCCATCCATGGCTACATATTTTGAGCTTGAAGCCAACTTGGGTTACATGAAACCCTCTCTCTTTAAAAAGAAAAGGGGGGGGGAGGAAAGAGAAGCCTCTGTGCTTTGACTACCCCTCTCCCATCCCTCTCGGCCCCTGATGCTTTTACTGTCTTTCCCTTTTTCTGGAATGTTATAGTTGGAACCAGAACTGCACAGTAGAAAGCTTCCCAAGATCTACTCTACTCACTGATAGACATTTGAGTTCCAGCATGTCTTTCCAGGGCTCAAGAACTTGTCTCTTTTTTATAAAAATGCTGAATAATATTCTATTGTCTGGATTACCATAGATTGTTCATTTACCTACAGGGTGATGGAATTCTGAGTTGAGAGTTGTGACCCATACTTGTCACTCCAGCACTCAGGGAACTGAGACAGGAGGATTATCATGAGGCCAGCCTAGGTACAGATGGAGGCTGTTCTACCCTAAAGGGACTTTGTCACAAACAAACAAAAGAAAGAAAATAAGCAACTTCTTGCCCCAAGCCCCTCATGGTTCTAGTGTGAATATTACTGAAAGCAGAGATGGCCGCAGGGCCTCATATTCCTCTTCTGGACAGTTCTAACTCCTCATTCCTGCCTGCCCCACAGCCCTGGGCAAGGTGTGTCCTTCCTGGCACCTCTCTTCTCTGCTTCATTTCAGCGGCTGGGGAAGCAACTAGCCTACTAGGAAGGAGTACTAAGCTGATGTAAGGCTGGCTCACTCACACACATACCACCATCACACCCTCACACACACACACACACACACTCACTCTCACTCACACACACTCACACACATACCACACTCACACACACTCATACCCTCATACACACACTCACACACACTCATACCCTCACACACACACACACACACTCTCACACACACACACACACCACAAACTCACACTCACACACAAACCTGCATTGTTGTTCCCTTCTTCCTCTGTGTCCTTGTGTTCTCCTGCTCATCCAGCTCACCCTGGGGCAGCTCTTCTAAACAAGACTGTGATCTGGATCCAGTTACTACACGAGCTCTCTTCCCTCTGCCATCACTTGGTACTCACCGAGCAAGGCCATGGATCAATGAATGTTGCACTAAGTATGGTAGAACATGCTTTCCATCCCAACATGTGGGAGGCTGAGGCAGGAGAATAGTGAGTTACAGACTACTCAGAGCTATATAGCGAGGCTGTCTTAGATCTTGACACCCCAATAAAGAAAACTTCAGGCTTAAGTTCTACCCCTAGCATGACAGCGTTGGAGGCATGGGTGTGTATATATTACACAGGGTCTCCCTGCATAGGCCCTGGTAACTTGAAACTCATTATGTACCCTAGACTGGGCCAGGACCCACTGCAATATTCCTCCTGCCTCAGCCTCCTCAGGACTGGAAGTACAAATGAGAGCCACAAGATCAAGTTGGAGCAAACCCTTTCTTTGGAAGGTGATAAGTAGGTTAGGGCAGCAGAGCAGGTCCCTGCTGACAGGGTTAGTGTTCTTATTTTATATAAAGAAGATACAGACAGCCTAACTTCCATGGACACATGCCAAGAAAAGGTCATGTGACGAGGCAACAGGAAGGCAGCCATGTACGAGGGAGCTGGTCCCCACCAGCAGTTGCAGCTCCTGCACCTTAGACATGGACTCTTCAGACTCCAGAACTGTGAGAAATAAACACAGGCTGTGCGTGTCATTTGCTCCACAGTAACTTGTGAACGTGAGCTGTCCTGGTTTGTTTTCTGTTGCTGTAATAAATACCACAACCAAAAGCAACTTGGGAAGGAAGGGGTTTATTTATGTTTATAGGTTGTATATACTCCCTCTCTGAGGGATGCCCAGGTATGAGCTTGAAGCAGAGCCCAAGAGGAAGATTGCTTACTGGTCTGCTGACTTACTTTATGCTAATTTTCTTATACAGCCCAGGAACAGCTGACTAGGCACGGTGCTGCCCACTGTGGCCTAGGCCCTCTCACACCAATTATGGTACAAGACAGTTCCCCTTGTTCCACGTGCTTCTAGGTTGTGTCAAGTTAACAATAAAAACACACCTAGCTACGACAAGCCTCTACCACATGTGACCAGAGAGACTTAAGGAGCTCAGAGCTTTGAGAATTCAGAAGCTGTTTACACACATTTGTGCAGAGTTATATCCTCACAGCTCCTCCCTCCACCAATGCCTGTTTGAAGGTGAGGATAGAAGTGGTCAGAGAAGATATTAACTGTAAGTAGGAAGCCTCTGAGTGCCTCTCTGGGCCAGTGAGGTAGCTCAGCTGGTGAAGGGGCTTGCCTCTAAGGATGCAGACCTGAGATCAGTCCCTGGCATTGGTGTGGTAGAAGGACAAAACTGATCTATACAAGTTGTCCTCTGATCCCTACAAACATGATAACCACAAATAAATGTCCTAAATCATTATTATTCAGTTACAACTATTATTTTATGTGTAACAGTTATAGTTACTATTGTTATTATTATTATTATACCAAACCCCTTGTACTTCATTTTAAGACCTAAGCTCTTACATAAAAGATGAAGCTACTCTTTTTTTTATTTCCCCAAGATGGTGTTTCTCTGTATATCCCTGGCTGTCCTGGAACTCACTCTGTAGACCAGGCTGGCCTTGAACTCAGAAATCCACCTGCCTCTGCCTCCCGAGTGCTGGGATTAAAGGCATGCGCCACCACACCCAGCAAGATAAAGCTACTTAATGCCTGAATGGACTGGATAGGCTGCAATATAAATAGATTTTCTGATAAAGAGATTCCTGGGGGTGCAGATGTCCAATTTATACAGGGAGGTAGGAATAAACACGGTGCACTTCTGACCCATGAGAAGGATGGCCTGATCCTACCCAGCTATCTTAGGAGCGCTGTGTGAAACAGGAGAACTCTAGGACAGGGCTCATGGCTCAGAAGCACACCACTGCTTGAGAATTACCATGGAGTCCAGCTTAGCCAGGGACCTCTGAGTTTCACCAGCTGGATCCAGGGAGTGCTGTGGGAGAGTGTGCCTACTGCTCAGGTCTGCAGTGTGCCTGGTGCTTTGTGTCACCAAGTGAGTCACCGATGTGGTTGGGAATGGTCCAAGGGTTCCTGCTCTTTGCTTGCTGGGGCTCTTTGCCGGGAGCACAATCCTTCCACATTAGTGGGGGTGCTCGTGCTTATGACTCGTCCTGACATTTAATGGAGCTTCTGGAGTGGAGAGTGAGAGATGGAAGCTCAGAAAATCAAACGCTGCTATGATGACACCAGATCTCAGTTACTGCAGATTTAAAAACAGCAGTGGACCTCATAGTGCCATTCTGTGGGGAAAATCACCCCTGGGTCACCTCTCTGGAAGCTGGGTGGAAGAGAGAAGATGGGAGAGACGGCAGTCCCCAGAACCCTGTTTTGAGTTCTTCCTATGATCTCAAGTCCCTGTTCATGCCATGCCCTTTTATGTCACATGTCTGACCTCTGACAGTTTGCAGGGTTGTTCGTGCCCATTGTCCTACCTGGGCCTTTTTTTTTTTTTAAGTTGTTTTTCTGATTCCCCTCCCCACGCCAATCTTTTAATTATTTTCTTCTATTAGCATACGAAGAAATGGGTTCCATTGTGATGTGCTCATACACAGGTCCTAATACTTTCTTATTCTCCTCTTGACTGCCCTCTAAGCCCCATACCACTTACTGCTCCTCCCTCCCCTCAAACAGTCCTTCCTTCTACACCCAGTTCTGCCTTATCTCCTCTCTGGCTGCTTTGACTCCACTTCATCCAGAGCTCCTCCCTTTTTTGATTTAAAAGTTTAGGTTATATGTGTATATGTTTGTATAGGTATGTGCAGGAGTGCAGTATCTTCAGAGGCCAGAGGATGTTGGATCCCTGGTATCTGTAAGGAGCTAATGTGCTGGGAATTGACTCTAGTTCTCTGCAGGAGCAGGTCTTTCTTGTAACTGTGGAGCCATGTCTCCAGCCTCCAGAGTGTCCTCTCTGCTTTCATGTTAACGTATACGTGTATATACAGATTTAAATCTAGATTCTGCATATGACAGAAAACATGTTATACTTTCCCCAAGTGTGGCTTAGGTCACTTAACACAATGATTTCCAGTTTCAATCATTTTTCCTACAGCAATTTTCATTCTTTGTTAGCAAAATTCGACTGCAGGGGCCAGAAGATGGCTCAGCAGATAAAGATGTCAACAAGCCTCAGGTCCTGAGTTCAATCCCTACAACCTACCTGGTGGAAGGAAAGAACCAACCTGTTCTCTGATCTCCACAGATACACCATAGCACTTGTTCCCATACTCACCCACATACATGTAAATAAATAAATAAATAAATAAATAAATAATTTTTAAAAATCCCATACATGTGCACATATAGAACACATGTTCTTTAACCATCTATCTGTTCATTGCCACTGGGCTGGTTCTTTATTTAGCTATTGTGAATAGTGCAGCAATAAACATGGATGTATTGGTGTCTTTGAGATGTGCCGACTTAGAATCTCTCCGAATTTATCAGCTTGCATGTGTGCGCGTGCATGTGCTTGTGTACGCGAACTGCTTAAGACCCTCTATTCCTCACAGGCCACAAGATCTCAGGCAGGTGATCTCTCCTGAATGAAGGTAAGTAAGCTCGCTGCAGGTGCCTGCACCAAGAAGTGGCTGTCCTGCAGTCTTTTCCTGGGCACCTGGGTCTGCCCGGGCTTTCTCAATCTCCTGGTGGCACAAAGATGTTTGACCACAGACTCCAGGCATCGGAGCAAAACAGAAATTACAGAAGCATGATGGGCAGGAGACAGGGCAGGTCACACAGGTATAGAGACTAAGGACAGGAATGTCCACGCAGAGGACTTCCCGTGTGTCTGGCATGAGTAGCCAGAAGACGGTCCGTGTTATTTAGGAGAGACCAACAGACAGCGATAACACCTGTCATTGTCCTACTGGGCTCCCTTTCCACAGTGCGACCTCTCCGAAGCTGTTCTTGGCATGACCGTGATCACAGCGGATGGCTCAGGACTGAGAAGCAAGGCCTGCCTCAGGCAGCTCTGGCCCTAATGGGCCAGCCCAGGTCTCTTAAGCACATCCTCTCCAGTTCCAGAAAATTCAAGGGTAGGCTCCACGGGGCTGGGCCTTAGGTCAGCCAAACTTTAGCACCAAAAAAAAAGAAAATTCTGGAGCCAGCCCGGTGGCAATGAATAAGAGCTTGCCAATGGTCAGCTCTGTGACCTGGGGAGCATACTTTTTGTTTGAGGTGACCGAATGGGCGCAGTACGAGCTGAGGCCCCTTTAAGACAGCGAAACTCGAACTTTCTATCACGTCTTCTCGGCAGCGCGCTTACGTCACAGCGTTCTCCCTGAAGGGGCGGGGCTGATGACTCACGCAGTCGGGCCTCCGCCCCTCCGGGCCGCGCGCACGTGAGCGCGCCGCTCCGCCTGTCTAATTTTAGCTCTGAGGTGTCAGGGTCGTGTGAGGTGAGGCGGCGGGGTCGCAATGGGCTCGGGTGGGGTCCTCACGTGACCCCGTGAGGCGGCAAGCTCAGGAGGGGGTTCCCCTCAGAACTGGGGGGTCGGAGTCACGTGAGGTGAGGCGGGTCGTGATGAGTTTGGGTAGGAGTCCCCTCCGCGACGAGGATGGGGTTGCGTGAGGTGAGGCGGCAAGCCCTGGTGTGGGTCCTCAAGTCACGTGAAGTGACTGCACAGGGTCTCCACAGCTCGGACACGGGTCCCCTCAGGAGTGGGTCGCCAGGTTCATCTGAGGTGAGGCGTTGTGTGGGGTGTCCTCTCCGGGTCACGTAGGTGCACCCGTGGGGTCAGCCGGCAGAGCCCGGGGCAGCCGAGCCGGACTGTGTGGACAGCCTTACCCTGCAGGTCCAGAGCCGATGTCAGTCAGAAAGGTGTGGCATCTGGGTCTGTGGGCCACACCTCTTTCAACCAAAGCAAGTTCTAGAAAGTTCCCTGGTGGGTGAAACTTATCAAAGTTTAAGTTTAGGTAGTGTTGGATTGTAATGAAAACTTGTGAAGAGCGAGAGTAAACGTGGTGGCTGACCCTGCGACCAGCTGAGGAGACCCTGACCTAGGGTCTTGCTAAGGGGCTTCCCATCTCTGTATCTTCCCAGCTGAACTCAACCATGGTTTCTTACATGTCTGTGAGGAGAGGCGGAGGATATGTCTGTCATCCAGAGTAACTGGGTCAAGGATGTGTGGTTAGATTGGAAGGGAAGACATAACTGCTGCATCTGCGTGCATCAGCTCCACTTTGAAAACAGGAGGTGCACTGACCCCCACCCTCTCGCCCATCTCACATGAGGATGACCAGAGAGGGTTGGTGTTCGAGATTTGCCATAATGTGTGGGATCAGGAACCAGATAAAAGTTCAGTGTTGAAGAAATAAATGAATGCCAGGCACCTTGTAAAATTGGCACCGCAGCCTTGTCGTCAGAAAGTGAGCTGTTCTTTTGACACGCAGAGTTGTTTGCCATGTCACAGTGACCTGCATTCTGTTAGTGAGGGAGCTTCAGGTTTCACATGGATTGTCTCTGTATAAGCTGTAAAATGATAGCCTTTGGCCTTTATGGTATTGGGAAACTTGAAGTGTTTAATGATAAAAATGGTTTCTAATGGTTGAGTGCTTAAGTTTCTTCTTTCCAAACCCCTACCCCCACTTTTTAAAAGAAAGGTTAATCGTGGAGAATGTGACAAGAAAGAATCTAGTGTGTTCTTTTGTTTGATTTCCAAAAATAAACACAACCCTTGTGAGTTCATATGCAAACATGGATGTGCAAACATTTTAGAGCTTTAGTCCCTGTAATTATCCACCTCTAACCAATTTAAAGGACCTGAAGGTTGGGCTGGAGAGATGGCTCAGCAGTTAAGAGCACTGATTGCTCTTCCAGAGGACCACATGGCAACTCACAACTGTCTGTAACCCCTGTTCCAGGGGACCAACTCCCTCATACATGCAGGCAAAACACAATGTACATAAAATAAAAATATTAAAAAAGACTTGAAGATTAAAATCCAGTATTGGCATTTTATATAGCAATAGCTGGCTCTTTACCAGCGTTTCAACCTTTTTAATGCTGTGACCCTTTAATACAGATTGTGGTGTTGTAACCCCCACCATAAAATTATTTTTGTTGGTCCTTCATAACTAATTTTGCTACTCTTATGATTCATAATGTAAATATATGATATGCAAGATATCTAATATGCAACCCTTGGAAGGGTAGTTCAACCCCCAAAGGGGTCTTAACTCACAGGTTGAGAACCACTGCTCTTGATCCTATTTTTTATGTGTGCTATTGAGAATTAAACCAAGGGCTTCATTGTATTCTACGCTAAATTGTACCTTGAGCTGCCTTTTTATTATTTTATTATTTATCTCAGTTTTATTGTTGAGAAACTCTTTTACACTTAGGAGCTAATTGTGGTTTCCATCAAAACTGTAAGGTATTCAAGGGAGTTTAGAGGACACCTATCCTTCCATTCACTGTACAAGTAAGGAAACAGACTCAGGATACAGCTTGTTGGTAATCATGTGCCTAGTAACTACCAAAACCAGGTCTGTGCCCAGTTGCTCAGTGCTGTACTTATTTCCATGTGCTATGCTCTGATGGCCAGGTCATTGAGCCATGGAGAATGTACGTTCCTCATGACAGAGTTCAGATGCACAGCACTTGGTAGACAGAGGTAGGAGCATCTATAATAACAAAAATGAAAAGCACATTAAGCCAAGTAAGGGCCCATTTAAAAAATCTAATATGATTTTTTTTCTTTTTCTCTTCTTTAAAAAAATCTAATGATTCTCTTTAGAAGTTTCATTCTGTGTTCTCAAATCATACATTAGGCAGTCTCTAAAATATAATCAGTGGGGAACAACTCAACAAGAGAATATCTTAATCATCTTCTGTTACTAACCTTTATAAAACAGTTGTAGGCACATTATAATCCTTTTCAATAAAATGTTCAAGTGCATTATAGAATTATATTGGAGCATAACTTTTCCTTTTTTTCATCAGGTCTTCCTAGGTAGCCTATGCTGGCCTCTTAACTAGTATCCTCTTGCTCCAATCTCCAGTGTGTTAGAATTATAAGCTTGCTTAGAAAATTCTTTTTGAAATCGAATCTAGAGTGAAATGCTTTTCAGCTATTTATACTTGAAAATATGGGACAACTAGATAGTCTTTAGTGACAAAGATGGGAACAAAAAAATTCCTAGCCAGATAAAATGTCTCATACTTGTAATGTGGTGGTAGAGGCGGAAGGATAAGGGTTCAAGGTCATCCTCAGCTACATATCCATTTTGAGAATAGACTGGGCTACATGAGGAGTGTGTGCTTTTGTGTGTGTGTGTGTGTGTGTGTGTGTGTGTGTGTGTGTGTTTTAACGAGAATGGGGAGAGACTGGTGTAGTGGCTCAGTGAGTAAAGGTGCTTGCCATGCAAACATAATGACCCACCAGCTCAGTCTCAGAACCTTCTGTGGTGGGAGAGAACCAACTCCTCCAAGTTGCCCTCCAACCTTCATGTGCACTCACACAGAGTAATACTTTTTTAATGCTAAGCATTGATTATATAAGGAACCAAAACAAGAAAACATACCAAAACTGGAACATAGGTCAAAGCCACTAGAGGAGTGAAGCAGAACAGAAAGAGTAATAACCACAGAAAACTCAAACCAGGAAATAAGAGTAAAATTACAGAAGATGGAGATATTACAAATACGTTGCCCTCACTAGCTAGAAGGGAGAGATACACATTTACTAGCCAGTGAAGTTAGAATGAGAGGGTGTCACACTGCTCCATGGTACAGTATAGCTGAGCTGCCCTATTCCAGAGGCCTCCCAGCTTGGCATTTATTACTATGAGGAATTAGCTTTCAAAAACCCCAATTTTGTGAAATGTAAATTGAAAGTAATTCTGTGGGGTGAGGGGATGGCTTGTTAGATAAAAATGCTTGCTATGTAGGCATGAGGACCTGAGTTAAGATCCCCCCAAAATGCATGTAATTGCAGGGTGTGCTGGTATATACCTGTAACTACAGTGTTGAGACAAGACCTCAGGGGCTTGCTGGATACACACACACACACACACACACACACACACACACACTTACCTGTAATTTTGCCTCTGTAAAAGGTTATTGTAAAAAACATTTCATGAATCAGTATGAAAATGGCTTAGTGACACACAGCTGTGATCCCACTACTTGGGAAGTGGCAGCAGGAGGATCAGAAGTTCAATGTCATCCTCAACTACATAGCAAGTTGAACACCAGCTCAGGCTACATTAAAAGGGGAGGGGGGCATGAGGAGAAAAAGACAGTGTGGTAGTCATAGTTATTTACACGTCTTTCTAAGGCACGAGTAACTCCCACCCCCATTTATTTCTAGTCTTTCATTGATACCTTAAATAACAGACTGAGTTGTCTCATTCTTATGATCTGTATCATTAAGTACTACTAATCACTGACTTAATTATAGAAATTAAGAGCTGGAGATGGAGCTTAGTTGATAGAGTGCTTGTTTAGTAAGTGTGAAATCCAGGGTCCTATTCCCAACACCAGGACCACATAAGCTAGGCATGGCAATGCACACCCATGACCTCAGCACTTGCAAGGTAACTTTTAGCTCCATAGCAAAGTGGAAGCCAGCCTGGAATTCGTGAAATTGTTTTTAAAAAACAAAAGAGGAGCAGAAGCTGGGCTGTGGTAGCTATGCCTGTAGTGCCAGCACTTGGGAGACAAAATCAGGAGGATCTGTGGGTTAAGGCCAGCCTGGCCTACATAGTCAGTTCAAGACAGCCAGGACTAAACAGATAAAGCCTGTCTAAAACCGAAAAAAGAAAAGGAAAAAATAGTAAATAAACAAATTTACATTTCCCCTTTGGTATCAATATTTCTTAAATGTAAACATCATTATGCTTGTGAAACATTTAGTATTTAAAACATTTCTATTATAAGACAAATTATTCGCAAGTTGATATTTAAAAAAAAAAACTGTATTCTAAAGATCTGTATTTTAGTAGTTGTTAGAGGATATCCTCCACCTGAGAATTGGTTTTGAGTTAGGGTCTCATTCTGTAGTCTAGACAAGCCTCAAATCCTCATCCTCAAGCCTCCACCTTGCATGTACGGGGATTACAGGCAGTGACATCACATCTGGCTTGTGTGTTTTCCTGGCTGAAGTTTTTTGATGGTGATAGCAGTAGTAGCTATTAATGCTTATTCCTGCCTTCTCTCCACAGTACTTATTTGGCTTAGTAGGGATGTGATGCCACCCAGAAAGAGATCTATTGATGAGACTTGAGTGGGCTTTTACCTGTGTCATTATCATGAAGTAGGGACCAGGACGGCCAATCCAAGATATAAACATCCAGGGGGTGGGGTGGGGTGGTGGTGGGAGTTGGGGGGTGTGTTCCAGAGTTAAGGTTCTGAACTCAGTTACAGAGATTGGCTTTGAAATGCCACCCTCTAACTTTGCCCAAGTAAAGACAAAGGGAACAGTGCTGGGCTGGAGAGATGAGCCAATGACTTAATAGAACTTGCTATGCAAGCATGAGGACCTCTGGTGCAGAAAGCTGGGCATGGCTGTGTCATGTCTGTAATTTCAGCACCAACTGGGGCAGACAGGATTGCTAGGCTCCAGGTTCAGTAAGAGGCTGTTTCAAAGAAATTAGGTAGAGAGTGGTAAGGCAGGACACCTGATGTCCTCCTGTGGCTACTACATACAGGCAGCCATACTGGCACACACGTGTGCATACACCCCCCCACACACATTCTTTTTTATGAAAATTTGATACATGTGTATAGTACATTTTGCTAGTATCTACCTTCATTACCCTATCTTGTCTCCCCCCTCTTGTCCTTCCTCTTCTCAACTAATTCTTACTAAAAGAAAGGACATACATTGCAACCCTGATAGGAAGTGCAGAAGTATCGTTGTAAAGTCACCCACAGGAAGTGACAGAGATGCTACTAAACAGTCCCACTTGTGTATACTAATTTAATTTTTTCATATTGTCAGAGATTAGTAAAAATGGACTAATTGAATCCTATGATTCTTTGGTACAGCCCTGGACTCCTGAAGAGTCTCTTGGAGGGTGGATATATGTAGAGTACAGAGATAAACAGAAGACTGTTGGCTCTAGTACCACTGTCTGTGCCAAGTGCTTTCCTTGACCAAGCAGAGCAGTGCTGGTAATCTTTGTGGGAAGGAGCCTGCCATGAGAGCCAACTCAACGCCAACGACTTCACTGGTGATTTGTCCAAAACCACAATCATTGTGAGAGTTAAAAACTCCAGTGTAACAGACCAGCCAGGCCTTTGTAGCAAAGTCTGACCACAGAGGAGTTCAGTGCCCTTTCACACAGAAAAACATCAGGGATTTTTGTCACAAGCTTCTGTGCTATGACAAAGCAGTGCTTTGACCAATTTGCTGAGCCTAGCTGAGACCACAACAACCAACTAGTTCTGAAAACCAAAAATAGCCCAGAGTCTAAATCAAGACGCATAGAGAGTGACCATCCTGAGTCACCCAAACTCACTTGCTACATACGTTATTTTTGGATAAATTTAGTGGGACTGAAAGTGCTTCATTTGCTGGTTCTTCCCTCCAAACAAGAGTACAAAGTCAGGAGCTAAGTCATGCGGCTTTGTTTAGCTTACCACAAAGACTGCAACTGGGGTGATGATGTGATTCCTTAGCTTTGGAAAGCCCATCACCAATTGATTGGGATGGTAATGTCCATCTGAACTAACTGAACTGCCAGAAACATCCTGACTTCACAACACTCCCTAAAAAGCAAGTTAACATTTCAACAGGTTCTAGTAAGTGAGGATTTTCTATAGGGTGGGATGGGATGAAAAAGGAGTGCATTTGCTTTATTTAGGCTTTATATCTATTTAAGATGTTGAGTTCATTTTGTAAGCACTTGTTTTCCTCTACAGTTTTATTTTGACAGCTTAACACCTGTATACAATGTATTCAGTAATACTCCCCCATTACTTTCTCTAGTCTCTCTCCCCCTCTCTTTCCAACTAGCAGGTGTAGGAAGTATTTACTAAGACACTGGGAACTTAGCAGTGTCTGCATTGGAGGAAAATGTCTCCCTTTCCCTCAACCATTAACTGCCAGTAGTTACTCAGGTTCAGACAAGGGTGGGGCCTCATAAGCCCCTCTCCTATCCGTGATTCTCGATGTTGACAAGCCCAATGCTGATGCAAGTAACTGTAGCTGCTTCCAGTTAGTGACTGGAAGACAGTTTCCATCATATTCTTCCCTTGCTCTGGCTCTTACATTCTTTCAGAACCTCTTTTATGTGATGTTCTCTGAGTATTGGAGATGGTGATATTGATCTGTCCTTTAGGGCTAAGCAATTACTTAATCTCAGAGCTTTAATTGGTTATAAATCTCTGTAATAACTGCTGCCCACTGCAGGGGGTGGGGTGTGTGTGGTGGGAATGTTTCTCTGAGCACAGCTTAGAACAACACAAATCTATGGACACAAACATAAGTATCCAGAAGATAGACTGGACCCAATCCAATAGATCTATCTAAAAAAATACAGTAGTACACAGTAATATGTTCCCCACCAGGGCCTCTGGACTATCTAGTCCCCACCAGGGCAGAGCCTCTGGTCTATCTAGCCACTTTTGACCAGGTTTACAGTGCCACGAATAAGTTCCCTCCTGTGGAGCAGGTTTTAAATCCAATTAGAAAAGAGTTGGTTGCCCCTGAACAGTCATACCACTATTACATTTGTGTGCACACCTTACCTGTCAGGTTAGTGATAAAGCTCACAGGATTCACTTCTGAGTAAGGCTGTTGACTTTTCTTTCAAGCTTCTGACACCGTGAAAGCATAGAGAAAGGTTTTAGGTCAGTTCCAGTTTTATTTTTCTGTCCTGCAACCAAGGAGCCTGGGATCTTTAGTCAATAGAGTCTCATCTTCTGGTGAGCAAGGACAGTGAAAGTTTCCTGTATTGTTTGAGGAGTTTCAGGGGCATCACTAACAACTCAGAGGCAGAGGGAGGTATTTCACCTTCACACAGATTTCATAGCCTATGGTTTCTGGGACATACACAGTTCTATTCAAATTCTTTTAAAGTTAAATTTAAATACTACAACGTATTGGTTTCCTTTTTGCCTTTTTGATAAGTCCTTAGTTTTGGTTAACCATTCCTCATCCCACCCCCTACCCCCAACTGTTGTATGACAAGACATTTCCTGGGGAGACACAACCCCAATATATTGGTAGCCTATGACAGATCAAAATATGATTGCCACCTAAGTCCAATTTGGCGAACCAATGAGTTTTATTGGAGTTACATATAGGGATATGGGAGAGGGGTGAGTTACAGAAGAAAGAAAAAATGACTCAAAGACAACTGCATCACTAAGGGCCACTCCAGCATGGGTGGCAGCTCACAAAAGCAGAAAATCTGGAGCCCGTTGCACAGCCTCCAGGCAGTTCAGCTGGTTTCTGCTTCTCTCAGGCAGCTGGTCTGATCTCAGACTTTGCAGCTTGGCTGTCTGAGACTGACTCTCAGTCTTTATTGCTTACTCTGGCAGAGGGGGGCCTAGTAAATCTGGTCAGTTTCAGGGACTTCCTAGAGCTATTTTGAGTTGTTTACCTTCCTGTTTAAGGAGCTTCCCTACTGAGTGGAAAGTTTAAATCTTGGAGGAAGCTGTTATACTCTACCCATCTCTGCCTGACCCTTTTCCCCACAGTATTTCCTTTATTTATCATGTTGATTGTGAATCTTATCAAATATATGATTATCATCATCTCTAAATGTTACTCATGAGCACACTTGCCAGTTTATCCACTTGTTACTGCTCTAACCTCATTACTCATACTCGCCCTGTTCCCTTTCCAAGTACTGCTCCTTGGTATTCTCTGTTCTTGCAAAGTGCCAAGGTCATGCTCACCTCGGTGTCTGCTTAGCCTGAGTGTCCTTGCCATCTCTGTATCGTTGGCTTCTTTTTGCCTCTTAGGTCTCTGTGTAGATACTCCTTGGGACATCTTTTTATAATCATTGTGGCTGAAGTCATCCATCCCCATCAGTTACTCTCTAATGTATCACCTCATTTATCATCTTTAGAGCATAACTGACTACCTTCTAACTCATCAGTTCATTTACTTTACGTTTTGTTATCTACAATGAAAACAGCAACTTTTTCCTGTTCTTGTAGCTCTGCTGTGGGGTAGCAAGTATCTGGCATGTAGCAGCTGTAAGTCCAAAAATTATTTCCTGCATTTTCCCAGAGAATTTGTGCCTAGATCGCACAAAGGCTGATATATGCTCACTAGTTTTCTTGATAACACTAAACATGGGCTAAATGACTCATGATTTAAGATTTAAGTAATCTGGCTTGGCACTCTAATTGATCTAATTTGGCACTGAACAGCTGCCAAATACCAATTTCACTTGAGTTTTGTAGTTTACCTTGAGGGCAAAACCTGATAAGGGTAAAAATAAAATTTTAATATAAAAAAGAAAGATTATATATGATTTAGAATAAACAACAACAAAAAAGTAGGAGCTACTAGCTCTCATGGTAATTACTATTAGGAAAACAATCCCCTGAAAATAAAAGACTCGTTCTCCCCTTGTTTGAAATATTAACTGGGAGCTTTGAATCAGTGCAATAAGAAAAGTAACATGATACAACAAACTAGACATGATATTGTATGGCTGTAATCTCTGAACATATCAGCCCGGGCTATATAATGAGTTCCAGGCCAGCAAGAAAGCCACATAACTATGTTCAAGCACAGAAGAAATTATCTTTACAGATGAATGATCACCCATGGGGAAAGTACGTTCCCCATTCACATATCCTGCCCCCTCCTTGGCTGACCTGAATCTCACTATGTAGACCAGGCTGGACTTGAACTCACAGAGATCCCTCTGCCTCTGCCTTCTGAGTGCTGGGATTGAAGATATGTGCACCATACCTGACCTCTGCTAACATCTGTATTTCTTCATTTATAGTTCTATCCTAAAACTATGGAGAAAACAAAGGAAAAAGAAGGCAACAGTGTCCCTGCTCTTAAAGACAGAACAGTATCAGCTCAGGACCCTAAGACCAGGTTCTAAGCACAAAAGAGATTTATTTGCCCCAGAGGGACAGAGGGCAGGGAATGAAAGGAGAGAGAGGATGAGGGAGAAAAGAGGGGGAAGGATATTTGTTCTAGAGTGGGACAAAGGACTAACTCTGGATAAAGAGAGAAACGTGTCACATAGGAAAATGGCAGTTTATGACAAAGGGGGAAACCCAGTATTATGATGAGGTGTTCAGTTTTAATTGAGTATGTTCATTAGGTGAGCTAAAGGTGGCTTTTGATTGCTAGACTAAAGTACTTTGATAGCTGGACCTTGGCAGTCAGCTTCAGGAGGAAGAAATGGCCAAATAAGGGAATAGACCTTGGTAGCTAGCTTTAGGAGTATAACATAATGGTTTTTAGCAAGGTAGGGGGAACAGAAGAAGGGAAAGGCCTGCCCACGCCTTGCCCTCCACACTTGAGCTGGTCAGAGTCCTTTCAAAGACTTTATCATTTTTCTTTTAGAAAAAAAAAATGAATGCATGGAAAACTTCTAGAAAACTATTCCTGACAGTGTTCACTTAGTGTATACACAGCGACTATCTGTGGTAACAGTTCTTGTAGACTCCCTGGGAACTGGGGTACTGAAGCTCCTCTGAGGCACAGCCTCAAAGGCAGAGCCCCAAACATAACAGAGCAGAATTTTATACAATTTTATATTCTTCATCTCCCATTCATGGTGACTTAGTGTTCTGAGTAGGTATTTTAAACTACTAGACAGGATAATTGGAATGTGGAGGAAAGGGGGGAACAAGTTTTTCTGAGAGCTGTGGTGGAGTTGTAGGTACACACGAGGACGTAACCGTCCTGCGTCTGTTTCCTGTTTTCCTTCTGTCTGGGGCCCCACTGCTGTATGTGGAGCGAAATGATCGTGCATATAATTATAGGACTAAATTTAAAGGTAATGGCTTAAGTTGTTTGGTGAGAAATCTCAAGAATGGATAGCATTCAGCCTGTTCTCTGCTCTGATCCAGGTCTACAGAGACAGAGAGCAAACAACAGTTGAAGTAAAAATAAAGACAATGTGCATGTTGTTTGATAAAGCAAAGAGTGTGGGTAAGGGACTGGACAAACAGCTCAGTGGGTAAAGTATGTGTACCTGAGTTTTGATCCCTAGTAACCACATAAAAGCCAGGGTTGTAGCCCCAGTGCCGGGGGAGTGCTAGAGACAGGGAGATCATGGGGTTCACTGACCAGCTAATCTAGCTGAAACATGGTAGAGGGGAGTCTGGGGTCAGGGAGAGAGACCTTGCCTCAAAAAATAAGGAGGAGAGTAATAAAGGAAAACATTTGAGGTTGACCTCTGGCTGCACAGAAAAGCACACAAATACACACACACACACACACACACACACAAACTTAGGAACATACACATGCACACACAAACACACAAACTCATGAAAGAGTGCATACACAAATACAAAGTCATGAACACTCACACAGGCACACACTCATGAACATACATTCATGCACACACACACATGTACACATACACAGGCCTCACACAAAGAAGAGGGAGTTTAAGGTTACAGGCAAGGCAAGTTCAAAAGCAGCTGTACTTGTTAGTGGTCAGCACCACTAAAGAAAAGGCTGTCCCAGTGAAGACACTGGACATGAGAAAGGTGCCCCAAGGGAAGAATCCAACCCATCCAAGGCTCTCTTCTGACACTGCAAATTCATGGGAAAGGAGACAGCCTAACCTGAGAGCAGTATAAAGGGCTTCCCTGCTTGAAAGCAGCTAGCTGCAGAAATGTTTATCCAAGGTCAGCTATGAAAGGTATACAGGAGCTGGCACAGCTGTGGTACAGGGGCCAGGCTCCATCCTAAAGCTGACAGCAGAGCTGGCAGTGCTGTCTACATTGTACTGATTTTATAAATATAAAAGATACCAGATTTGAGGTTCACAGAATCTTGGTTCCAGAGAACTGCTGAGGACGGGCAAGGTATGGCAGTGACAAAGCCTGTGGAAGGAGCCCTGAGAGGCCACTGCAAAGCCTAGGTTACAGTAGAGGCCCCAGGATATTGGAGACAACAGAACCATGGGACAGATGCTGAGGAAGTCTGTAGCAGAGTGGAGCTGACCTAGGGAGAAGCCGTATATGCTGCAGGTGGCAGAGGTGGATGGGTGAGACTGCCTGCCCTATGGAACCTGCAATTGTGTCACAGTCTCCAGGTATCTGAATGGAGCTGCAGGGTTTGGTGTTTTCCTGCTGGGGTCTGGCCCACTCTTTCCTTGCTCTGCTCCCACTCCTCCCTTTGTAACTGGAGTGCTTGCTCTGTTCAGTTACATGCTGGAAGTTCACAGGGAAAAGAGTATCTTGATTCTCAGAAGGGGCATTGAACTCTGAACAGTGTTGGGACTAGTAAAGACTAGGTGCCTTTTGAAGTTGGACTGAATATATTTTTCATTGTGAGATGGCCATATGGAAATAGAAGTTTATGGTTTCAAAATAATACGTTGAGTGTCAGGTTGGCAAGATATGGACTTGTGATGGCTAATACTGTCAACTTGACAGAATCCAGAATCACCTAGGAGACATCTGAGAAAGTCTGTGAGGGTAACTCTAAACAGATTTAACTGAGGAGGGAGGAACCCCTAGACTTGGGCAGCACCGTCACATGAACTAGGTTTCCCAAATCAATAAAAGGGAAAAGGTAGGCAGAGTACCGCCTCTCATTTGTTTCCTGACCATGAAGTTGAAATAGGACCAGTCGCCTCGGGCTCCTTCCTGCTGCCGTGCCTTCCCCACTGGGGTGGATTGTGCCCTCAAACTGGAACCAAAGTGTGTGCTTTGATCTAGCTACTTTCTGGTTGTGATAAAACAGCACAGCCAAAGCAGTGTACAGAAGAAAGTTTATTTGGGCTTATTGTTTCAGAGGGATAGGAGTCCATCATGGTGGGGAATCATGGCAGCAGGCAGCAGGCATGGCCATAGGAACAGCCAAGAGCTTTCATTTCAGACAGCAGACAGAATGCAGACAGAGCAAACAAGATGGTGCATAGATGGAAACCTCAAAACCTGCCTTTAGTGACACCCTCCCTGAAACAAAGCCACATCTCCTAGACCAACTGGGGACCAAGTGTTCAAATCTCTGAGCCCATGGGGCCAGTGTCAGTTGAAGCACCACACCCACTTTCCCTCCCTCCCTTCCCTCCCTCCCTTCCCTCCCTTCCCTCCCTCCCTCCCTCCCTCCCCCTCTCCTCCTTCTCTTTCTCTCTCCCTTTCTACATCTTCATCTTTTCCACACCACATTCCTGAGGTAGGCACAGAAGGCATTTAGTGAATGTGCATGGAGTCTGTCATTTGTTGGCTTTTAGATGTAGGATTCTGGGAGACAGCAGAGTGAGAAATGGTTCCATTTAGACATTTGTATTTCAATGTTAACGGCATGCTTTCTTTTATAAATATTAATAAGAGGTCTGGGATGATGGTTCAGTCAGTGAAGGACTTACCACATAAAGACAAGGACTTGCATTTGGATTCTCGATCTACAAATAAAGGCTGAAACAGCAGCATGCACCTGAACTCCCAATACTATGGGTTACAGATGAGGATCCTAGGGCTGCTGGGAAGCTGGTCTAGCAGAATCAGTGAGCTCCAGGTGAGAGTACCTGTCTCAAATGGGGACCTGTGTATCTGTGTTGAGGAAGACAGTCTCATGCTGACCTCTGGCCTCCATTCATACATGCACCAAACACATTCCATACACACTTCATACATACACCAAACACGCATCATACATATACACTTCATAATACACCAAACACATACCATACATATATACTTCATAGATATGCCAAACATGCACCATACATACACACTGCATACACAAACACACTAAAACTATGTAAATACTAATAGGAAAGTTAGGAAGATATGTTTGGGGCACAAGTGTATCTGTTTCTTTCTTTTTGTATAAGTTACATTTATTTATTATTTATTGTGTGCATGTGCCATAGTTAGAGGACAACTTGATGGAGATGTTTCTCTCCTTTTACCTTGTGGGACCCAGAGATCAAACTCAGGGCATCAGGTTTGGCTGCAAGCCTTTACCTGCTGAGCCATCTTGCCAGCCCTTGCTCATACTTTCTCTCCCTTTCTCTATCCACGTACTCCCTGTTTTGTCTTTGAGTGTCTTATGTCATCATGTGGTCCAGGCTTTCCTTAGACTCCTGCCTCAGTCTCCCAAGTGCTGAGATTACAGTTGCAAGTCACACATTTAATTTAGATATATTTCAGAGACTATGTGGATTATCCAGGTAAAGGGAGAATATACAAGTAGAACTCTAGATAAGTTGGACAAAGGATGAAAGTCTGGGAGCTGCCTCATGGAGCTGTTAACTGAAGCATTTGAGATATCCAGAAGGAGGTGTAGAAGATGAAAGGAACTCACGGAGCAAGTTAAAGTTGAAAGCAAACTGTTTGAGATCACCACAAAGCCAATGAGGAGTGTGGTCAACAGCTGAACTAATACCATTAGAGAACACCTGGCAGTTAACATGGGCAAGTTTAGAGCTAGCATATGATGGAGAGAAGGTAGGAGGTTAAGTCAGGATAAGCAGGACCAAGTATAAGAGAAAGGCAGTAGGAATTTAGCAAGCAGAAAAGAGAGGGGTGTGGACATGTTTCCTTAGAGACACTCACATTAAGCAAATGGCTAGGTAAAGTATTCACACCACATAACAGAGGGTCAGATCTGTGTGTTATGCAACTTCCCATGGTGTATTCTATACTCTATAAGCTGTCAATAGATGCGAGTAGAGACTGGAAAGATGACTGACTCAGTGGGTAAAGATGCTTGCTGCTAAGGCTGATGATCTGAGATTAGTCCCTAGACCCACAGGGGGAAGGAGAGAACTAATTCCTGCAAGTTATCCTCTGAACTCCAGTGTGGGATACATCATACATGTAACAAAAGCACAAAGAGAGATGTACTCAGCTGATTCACAGCAACAGTGACTTTTGTTCTATGCCAGACACTGTAGTCTGGGTAGGAGAAACGAGACAGTGGATGGAGTGAAGTGAAGGTCTTTACCTAGCAGCACCTAGCCACCTGGAGCCCTTTGTGACTGGGAGAGCAGGGAGGATATCACTAAGTTGAGTTTGAAGTTGGCCTTCATGAGCCAGAGTGGGAAAATGGGAATCTTAAAGACAGCACAAAGCATGGAGACTGCTTTCCTGGGCGCCTTGGAATAACTGCCTTCGCTGTGGAGGCCTTAGGGAAGAATGAAGTTATAGAGGAGATCCAGAAAGCTAGTCATGGACCACAGAGGTAGCCACCCTTGGTGGGAAATACCAGGGATGCCACCAGTGGCTAGGAAAAACATTTCCAACCAATCCGTAGTCTTCCTGGGAAGGACCTTTCCCCTGTGACCAGGAGGATGCAAACAGCATCCCAGATCCCCATAATCTGATGTCATTGCAGTCATGAGAATAGGCGTGTGACTCAAGCTCTGTTCCATGTAATTAAAAAAAAAACAAAACAAACCTTGACTTTCTTAGTACCACTGGACACTAGATCTGTTTTTTTTTTTTTAAGATTTTTGTTGTTGATAATGTGGGGGGGGCGGGGTTCATGCTAATGAGTCCAGGTAATGTGGAGTCCAGAGAGGGTGCTAGCTCCCCTGAGCTGGAATTGGAGGCTATTCCAAGTCACCACATAGGTTCTAGAACTGGACTTGGTTCTCTGGAAGAACATCAAGTGCTCTTATTCAGTGAGCCATCTCTCCAACCCCCTAGGCCTTCCTCCCCTCCCCTCCCCTCCCCTCCCTTCCTTCCTTCCTTCCTTCCTTCCTTCCTTCCTTCCTTCCTTCCTTCCTTCCTTNTTCCTCCCCTCACTACCCCTTCCCTTGCTTTCCTTTCCCTTTCCTTCTGTTATCTTCCCAGCTCACCTGCCCTTCCTTTTCTTCTCTCCACTTCCCTTCCATGTCCTTCTCTTCTCTTTCCTCCTCTCCCCTCCCCTCCCCTCCCCTTCCTTCCTTCCTTCCTTCCTTCCTTCCTTCCTTCCTTCCTTCCTTCCTTCCTTTCTTCCTTCCTTCCTTCCTTCCTTTTTTTGAGATAGGGTTTCTATGTATAGCTCTGGCTGTCTTAGAATTTGTTCTGTAGACCAGGCTGGCCTGGACCTTACAGAGCTCCGCCTGTCTCTCTGCCTCCTGAGTTCTGAATTAAAAGCACATGCCACCACACAGGGCATCACTACTTCAAGTTTAACATTGTATTTAAAACAAATAGTCTCTAAGATCTTTCCCAAGTTTTGTCTTTGTCTTACTGTTCTGTTGCTGTGAAGAGACACCATGATCAAGGTAACTTATAAAAGAAAACATTTAATTGGGGATTCACACTTTCAGAGGGTGAGTTCATGACCATCATGGTGGTGAACATGGCATGCAGGCAGACAATATGACACTGGAACAGTAGCTGAGAGCTTTCATTTGATTTACAAGCAGGAGCCAGAGAGAGAGAGAGAGAGAGAGAGAGAGAGAGAGAGAGAGAGAGAGAGAGAGAGAGAGAGAATGAGATTTCAAAAGCATAAGAAGGTTATGACATAACAGTTATGAGCATAGTGTTCTATACTAGGGTGTTATTTCTTCAGAATAAATAGCAAAGAGAAGATATTTACTAAATCTGGAGGTCACAGCTGTAGACAGTAGAGGACTTCGGGGAGCTGCTGTCATCTACAGCAGCCCAGGGTTCCAGTTTAAGGCAGGAATTGTACATCTCTGATTAGAACTTTGCTAATAAGAGCTGGCGAGATGGCTCAGCGCCTAAGAGCACTTCTGAAGGTCCTGAGTTCAAATTCCAGCAACCTCATGGTGGCGCACAACCATTTGGAATGAGATCTGACTTCCTCTTCTGAAGTGTCTGAAGACAGATCTATTTACTTATATATAATAAACAAATAGACCTTTTAAAAAAAAAGAAGTTTGCTAATATATACAAAATTTCAGGAAAACCTGTGGGCTTAGAAATTGTGGGGATGGTGCAGCATTTGGCAAAGAGTGGCAAAGGATTCATTCTGTCATCCTCATGTCTGGGTAAGGGACACACCCACAGCTTCCACCTAGAAATGAGAAGCAATCCAGTGTAGGGCTGGTCAGAGTCACAGTCTACACCACTCTGCCTGCTCTGACTTGGTAGCTAGCTCTTCTAAGTTCTCTACATTCCTTTGGAAGTTTTAGCCTATAAACTCAGGAGGAAGATCTAAGAAAAAGCCCTCCATCCAGAAACGAAGCCAACTCAGTCTTAGGTACTCCAGCATTTGCAGTCATCTGCTTGTTTCTGTTCTCCACCAGTTTGTATCATGGCCGAGCTATGAAGTAAGATATGGATATAAAGGTGATGTGGATATAAAGGTGATTTCTCTAACCCTCATTGCTGGGCTCAGATATCAGGCTGTGGACAAGATGGAGAGAGCACCGTACACACGAGCCGCAATTCCCAGGAGGTCTCCATTCCTTTAGTAGGGACAGAAACCATCTTGCCTTATTTATGATATGGAACTTCCTGATTCTGTGGCTTTTTTCTTTCTCCTTTGAGTGTACAACAAAATATTTCACAATAGCCAGCCACAGTGTAGCTACCAGAACTCTCTCTCCCTTTGTTGATGGGTTTCTCCTAGCTTCTTCATGTATTATGGAGGAAACAGAACCAGAAAAGGACCCCAAGAGGCAAGGCATGTACACACAGCCCAGTTCTCCATCTCTAGTCACCACCACTTTACCCGAAACACTTGTTTTCTCCTTAAAAACTGATGCTTGAGGGATAGTGAGATGGTACACTGGGAAAGACATTTGACCCCAGTGTCCCTGACAGTGTCAGCCCCCCTGGGTCCCACATGGTAGAAGGAGAGAACCAACTCCCACAAGTTGTCCTATAGTTGAAACTTTATTTCAACACAATTTACCTACTAGGAAGAAAAGAACCATTTCTATGCAGGAGAACTTGAATTATTTCATGTCCAAATCTGCAGATTCATTATGCTCTGAGGAAAGTTTTCCCTGTTTTGTTAAAGGAAAATGGGTCTTGGGGTTTCCTGCTGCCACCAGATGAGGATGGGATTCTGGGGGTTCTTCTCAGCTGCCTCACTGAGCACTAGACCAGCTATACAGTACAAGTGTCTGGGGACACTTGGCTACTTCAAGTCTTACTCTTCACCATCATGGAAGAGGGGTTAATATACCTTCTTTGCTGTTACGGGAACTGCAAGTTGGTGTTTGGGAGTGCCTCTGACAATGCTCCAGCTGCCAGGAGCACTCCATCTCCTGGAAAGTCGTGAGGACCAGGAGGAGGCTAGTGGAGTGACACATTGTCTTAGTCTCACGAAGAACACACAACGGGAAATGACCTAAGCTTACTGTATCTGCTAGTAATCCTGTGATGCCATCCCCAGCAAAAAGCACGTGACTACTCGTAAGCCCATCACACAAGCAAAGGAAATTGGATTGTGCTCAGAAAAATGAGGCTGTAATTGTTCTGATCCAATAATGCGGCCCTGCAGGGTGGCATCATCAGCCCTGAGACCGAGGGAGGAGGGGGAGGAGGGGGAGGAGGGAGAGTGAGCACTCTGAGAGGCTGCTGCCCAGCTCTCCAGACACTCTAGCCAATGAAAAATTCATGAGGCAGTGCTTTGTAGCCAATGTCTAATACCACTGCTGGGTCACTGCTGATCCGAGCCAATCAATAGACCTCATCATCATGAAGGGAACTAGTGGTGGAGTGTTTATGAGAACCGAGGGAGGTTTCAAGCCAAGACCAGTTTCTGGTTACTAAATTTGTGTCACCTTTAAAAGTACAGAGCTTATTTTGAAAATGGACTTGAAGAAAAGAAATCTTGCCTATATCTGAAAAGTTTTTCAAACAGTAAGAGGGGAGGATAAGAGGTGCCTTGTCATGACCAATCAAAAAAGCCAGCTCAAGGATTACTTTTAAAATAGAAACTGTTTTGTTTGGGTCTTTGGCAGTCTTTGGTGTTTGTTTGTTTGTTTTAATGTGATTTTCTTTTACCAAGTCTAAAATTTTAAAACAATGACCCATGTTCAGTTCCTTCCCAGACACAACTGGAAATACATGCGAATGAAAATATATTTTAAAATTATATCAGAGCCCTGGGTCATATCATTGAGTCCCAGGTTTGATGGTAAAAGCCTTTAAGACCATAGAAATGCTGACTTGGATCTCAGGGCTGTCTCTTCAAGGCAGAGCTGTGGTAGAAAGCAGGAGCTCAGGAGTCTGTTCAGGACTTGAAAGGTGCTAGGGCCCTGGTGGGTGGGAGAAGGTTGTGAAGACAGGGCTGCAGTGTGCATGTTCCACGTGTTCTGGATGTGGCTAAAGTAGGGCCCTCCCAGGGTCTTCAAAGCACATTCCACTAGGTGCCTTCTCTTCCATGCACATCAAAGTTGTTTGAAGCCAATCCCAGGAGCTCACAGATGGAAAGTCTTGGAAATTCACCTGTGAGGCAGAGCAAGATGAGTTCTGTCATGTCCCTGACGATGGTGTCAGGGAAGAGGCTGATGCCTTGCATCTTTGTAAGCAAGTAAGATTTCTTTCCATGGAGATAAAAGACAAGATTTCTGTGTTGGCAAACTAAGAGTCAGAAAAATAAAATAAAAGTCATGAGATTAATGTCCATAAGAGCCACCCAGAAAAGTGGTTCATTCATCCAACTCTAACAAATAAGCAACATGTAGATGAACATGCCACATGCACACATGTCCTAACACTCATGTACATGCCAGAATAAGCTGGAGTGTGAGTGGTTCTGTATCTTGGGCTCTTACAGGGTCTTGACATCATGCTTACATATTAAGGTGGTCAGATCTACACCACTCATCAATGAGAACTCTATTAGACGGTCCTTCTGAGCATCTATCACAAAGTCCTGTGCTTTCAAACCCCGGAGGCTTATAGCCCTGGCCCCCTGGTCACCATCTTTGTTTCTGAATACTTGCTTGTTTAGTTCCATTACCCCTATGGTCACCATCTTTGTTTCTGAATACTTGCTTGTTTAGTTCCATTACCCCTATGGTCACCATCTTTGTTTCTGAATACTTGCTTGTTTAGTTCCACTACCCCTATGCTAAAGCCTGTTTAGTTCCATTACCCCTATGCTAAAGCCTGCCCTGTTCATCCTTGGACTGAACCATTCTTAGGAAGTAGAGCATTAGAGTCAGGGGAGTTCAGGTTTGTGGGCCTATAAGCCTGAGCTCCATACCTGGAGCTTCACATCCTGGAAAGCTTCTGATGTAATCTTAGAACGTCATCTGCAACACGCAGTTAATGCTCCTTGCCTGGAGTCACATTAGCCAAGAACAGGCCTGAAGAATCTGTATGTTGTTTTCCCCTACTCTGCCCTTACTTGGTTTTCCATTTTCTCTTCAGAGCAGGGTGGGATTAGGAGCTTGAGTGAGCATAGGCAAATAGCCTCCTATCTCTGTGCCTCAGTTTCTTTATCTGGATTATGGGTCTAACAGTACTTATGCTATATCACAGGCATCTAGAGAAGATTAAGTCAAGGGCTGGACATGAGGTGCTTATGTCTGCTCTTTTTAGTCTAAGGAGTGCTTATTGAGGAATGTGGGACCCAGGACATTACAGGGCATTCCCCTCTGTACACTGTCTCTTGGAAGTCTCTGCTAACCTATGGAGCAACCTAGTACATGACCCATCCTTACTGTCTCCTGTATCCTGCAGAGGCCTCTGGTGACAAGGACTTCCCCAGCGTCCCTGCTTGTGGAATGGAGAGGCCCTTCTGGGCAGTGGCTCAAAGAGGAGAAAACCCTTCTTAACTGCGGTTTAGTATCCAGACACAAGACCACAAGGAAATCCTAGTTCTCAGGAGGTGGTCTGAGGAGGGTCACTCCAGGACAGCCTCAGCAGCCTCTTCTATACCAAGGCCTCATCTGCTGCTGCTGCATGTGTATGGGATGTCTCTTCTATACCAAGGCCTCACCTGCTGCTGCTGCATGTGTATGGGATGTCTCTTCTATACCAAGGCCTCACCTGCTGCTGCTGCATGTGTATGGGATGTCTCTTCTATACCAAGGCCTCATCTGCTGCTGCTGCATGTGTATGGGATGTCTCTTTCTGACAGGAAGGTGATAATGTTCTGGCTTTGATACACCAGACAGGCTCACAAGGGGAGGGCAGTTCTCACTTGGACATGCCTTCCCTACCACACTGTAGTCTAATCTCTATCAACTGTCCCCAGATCATCCCAGCCAGTAACTCTGAGGTAGAAGACCCAGAACCCTTGTTACAATGAGCCCTGTGGGAGTTTCTGTTGCCTTCAGGGAGAAAGGAGATGAGATGGAAGGTGGGAAGTATGCCTGTTTTTCTGAGGACCGGCTGCATTCTTGCCCTGACTGCCCTGTCCCCCCCCCCCTTTCTGAGACAGTGACTCTCTGTAACTCTGGCTGTCCTGGAGCACTCTATAGACTAGGCTGGTCTCAAACTCAGAAATCCATCTGTGTCTGTCTCCTGAGTGCTGAGAACATCACCCGAGGCAGTTCTAAACATCTATAATCCACATGAACCAACTTTCATGCACTTATTCATTAGCAGCAGTGATAGAAGAGTGAGTCTGATTTCCAGGTGTGTGCTACTACACCTGGCTAACTGCCCTGACTTCTTGTACTAATTATTATTTACTTGAACTTGCTTCAGATACCTGAATCAAAGAATAATAAAATAGAATTTTTAAAAATTTCTTTTGTTTTCTTTGAGATAAGGTTTGCTGTGAAGCCCAGGGCAGCCTCAAACCTAAGAGAACAGTCCTGCTTCTATCTCTTGACTGCTGGGATTGCAGGTATGATACACATTTCATAATGAAGATGAAAGCTTTGTTATGCCCGGTCCTCTTGCTTCATCATTGGCCTCTCCTGGCCCCAGAGGCCCTGCCAGGGAGTTCACAAATGAATGGCATAGCACAGTTCAGAGCCTGGTGCTCACTCACTGTTGCTGTGTTCATTAAGTATTAATAAGTGAAGCCGCATTATAGTCTGGCCATCAAGACCCTTCATCAGAGGATGCTCAATAAGACGGGCTCAGGAGAAAGTGGGGCTGGCCAGGAGAAAGTGGGCTGGCCAGGCTTTAGAATCCCGCCTAAAGGCTCAATCCTACCTCTGTTATCAGGCAGCCAGATAATTAATCTGTCATTTCCCCAGTCTGACTTTCTCATGGGACTAAATAAAAAAGGGAAAAGGAGGAAGCCAGCTGCACACGTGCATTCATCGTTCTGCCTCCTGACAGCAGCCACAGAGTGATGAGATGCCTCACCCTCTGGATGCCATAGAGCACTGTGCACTTCCAAACCCTGAACTAAAAAAGCCTGCCCTGCCTCAGGTTGCTTTTGTCAGAAAATTAATCATAGCAATGAGAACAGTAACTTAAGAGAATTCTGAGAGCTTGGATGTACAGCTTCCTTTTTCTCAAGAGTGGTTTGGAATCTGATTGATATAAGGTGTCTTGTCTCTACAAGCAGTCTTTAGAGTTCTTCTCTGTGGTCCAAGATCACTGAGATCTCTGATCATATGCTTCTGCACATGGCTGTTTAGTGCTGTGTGGCAATTGTTCCCCAAAGCCTGGCCTTCTCAAGAAGGAGTGGAAATCACTTACACACACATGCACACACTTATCACATGCATGAACACATGAACACGGGCATTTCTTCTCATACCAGGGAACTTTTGTCTCTGAGCTGATTGTCACTAAATCCTCGAATCTAAGCTTGTCCTCACTTGGGAAGTGTGTCACATCTGCTGTCACCAAGCTCATCCATGGGTCCTGTCACCCACTTGGAACTCTGGCAAGTTTGGCAGGCACAGCACTTCCCACTGCTGCATGGCTGTATTGGATACACCCTTCTGTACTTGTGAATAAAGTCACTGAGATTCACTGCCACCTTTCTTCCTATGGTTCACTCTGGACAGAAAACTCCCGGAAATCAGACTCACTCTCCTATCACTGCTGCTAATGAGTAAGTGCATAAAAGTTGGTTCATGTGGATTATAGATGTTTAAAACTGCCTCGGACTGGCCTCAGTCGGCCCCTCAACCCTCGGGAAACCAGGGTCCCGGTGTTCAAGTGAGCAAGGAGTCAGGGAAAAGTGACAGACACTGACACAGAGAGTGCTGTATCTGAATGTAATTTCTCAAAGCAAGCATCAGACTTTTATAGAAGAAAACAAAGAAGTTAGGTGACACATCAGCCAAGGTACATTGAAGTTATCTGACACAAAACAGAGAAATGCATACATAAAGACTGGCAGGAACCAGGCAGTGGTTACAACTGAGATAAAAGGCAGCCCTTTCTAAAGTCAGCCATTGACAGGAGCCAGGTGAGGATTTCATATCCTAGTCACAATGTATGCTATTCCTCTGAGCCTTATGAAAGCTTGTACCAGGGGGGTTCTGCTCTTGCTGACCTTTTCATGAATAGTGCGATACTATAGTTCCTCCTTAAACCACAACCTTCCTTCTTCCTAGGCCATTGTAAATTCATGCATATGGGAGTGACTCGGCTGTTATTCTAAGTGATTTTGTGGGAGACTTTCTTCTATTATGTAATGTATTATGCCATACATAACTATAATAAGAATTCTAAACTTACTTTGCTAAGCTTGCCCTGAGATTTCTAGCTCCTATTCAGTAAAATACTGCAAGAAAGCATGGAAGACCCTCCACACTATCACAGGGACAAATTTGGAGCATTCGTGCTACGGGATGCCAAGGCTTCAGGAGACTAAGTTTCCATGAAACATTTTGCCTCGGGACTGGGACTGCATCCAAGCTTTTGGGCCTGCCACACAGTTTTTATTGGAGTGGGTGTGGCATAAAAATCCATTATTTTACTTTGTTTTTATTTTTGAGACAGGGTCTTACTTTGTAGCCTTGGCTGGTCTGGAACTCACTCTAGACCAAGCTGACCTTGAATTCACAGAGATCCTCCTGCATCTGTCTCCCATGTGCTAGGATTAAAGAATGTGCTACCATGTTTAGCTAGGATTTACAAAATTTAAGAAGCATTACCAAATAGTTCAAACGGCGCCAAAGAGACTGTAGTGAAAGGTCACTGTTCCTTTCCTTCGAGACCGGAGAGACTCTTCAGCTTTAAGTTTGCCTGTGGGTGATAGTGTCCCTGGAAATTGGTATTTAGCTTTTGAGATTACAACATACTTTCAAAGATACAATCTCGGGTTTTCTTCCCAACCAGCTGGGAAAGTTTCCTTTAGGCTGCCTTCCTGGTCTCAGGTCTTTCCCTCCACCCAACTTGTCCCTCATCCCAGTATCAGGAGGTCCCTCCAGTACTCTTGATCTTTTGTAAGCTTTCCTTGGCTGGGGTGCCCTTCTCCTGGGTCTCTAGGGAGAATATGAGGCCTCTGACTTCCACAGGCCTCAGACTCACATGCACATGCTAACATACACTCTCATACACATTTACACACACTTATACACAAGTACTCATTACACACATGCACACATACCAACACACATATACACACAACTTTTATATGCTTACATGCACATACCAACACACACATGTACACACAATACACAAAATCCAAAACATGTACACAACACATATCAACACACACAAGCATACTTACACTAAAACACACATGCATACATGCCTGCACACACATACACACACCACAAATGCACATGCACAAATGCACATATGTACACACATACATACAAACACATATATACACAAAGTAAAAAAATCTTTAGAATTAACAAAAGAGCCTGTGACTAGGGATGGAGAGATGGCTCTGCAGGGAAAACACCAGCTGACAATCAGGAGGACCAGAGCTCACCTCCCCAGAGCAATTGCAAAGCTGGACAGGCACCACCATCTTGTTTATGAAGTGTCCATAATTAACAAGCTTTTGTGTTAGTTGGGAAGGGTTTCTAATCTAGATCTGTGCATAGCTTGGTCTGTATCTATTTCTGCAGATCATATAACCTAGCCCTTCAAAACATGTGTAGGGTAGCCCATGTCTACCATAGTCCTTGGGAATAAGTCATAACTCCTTCTCTGCCCATTACCTCCTTCCCCAGATTGCCTCATCTCAGGGAGGCTCTACCTCCTTCCCCATTTTTTTTTAATTATCATTTTGTTGTTAGTATGTTAGTTGGTCTTTGAGACTATGTCTTGCCTTGTGGGTCTGGTTGGCCTGGAACTCACTGTGTAGCTCAGGCTGGTCTCAAACTAGTGACAGTTGTCCTGTATCAGGGTCCTGAGTTCTCAGATCACAGATGGTCCTCGTGCCCAGCTCCATGTCCGTCTCAGTCCCTGCCATAGCCTGGTCTCCCGGCTTCTTGTCTTGCTCTTCCCGCCCTCTCTGTTGCCCCCAGGCCTCTTTATTTACAAAACAAAACTCTCACAGTGTACCTGGCTCAAATGGAAGGTTCTAGTAAATTTCACAGTGCTCAGCAGTTCATTCTGAGATCTGGCTCCCCAACCCCCACTTCTGAAGCCTCTTCTCTTTCCCTCCTAAATTCTGCCAGTGTCTCATTAGCTGTGTTAACTTGTCTGCCCCAGGCTTCCTCCATCTTTTCTCCAGGCCCCACAGAGCTGTTCTGTAGGCTTTGTTACCTGCCCTGAACTAACTCCTACTGATTCTTCAGGCCTCAGCCTCATAGACTCAAAGGAAATAAGGTGAAGACATATGTCATTGCTAGCCTTTATTATATGTGTGTATGTATACATGTGCCTTTATTATAATATGGAATGCAAACAATCCAGCAATCATTTGTCAAAGCAGAATTATGATCTGATCAGTTACTGGTTATGATAGAGCTGATCCCATGTGAGCCTACTGCAGGGCTTTTTGCAGAGCCAGCCAGCCAGTCAGTATTTCCATCTTTTGACAAAAGGTCAAAAGGTTCCATGAGGATGCAGGCTCACTGATTGTGATGGCCAGTCTTGGTTATCAACTTAACAGGGTCTGGAATCAAGTAACAGGCAAGATTAGACACACTTGTGGAGATTTTTCTTGATCAGGTTAATTGAAATCAGAAGACTCATCCTGAATGTGGATTTCACCTTCTGTAGCAACTCAGTTCAGATAAAAGGAGGTTCGAGAGAGCCCTTTTGTTTGCTTGTTTGTATGTTTGTTTTATCCAATCTCCTTTGAATATTGCTGGGGATACCGTCCACCCTGTTTGGGAGCTTGGCCGTAGTGCTGTGCTGTTGTCTTTTTTTCCTTCACTGACATCAGACCCCAGCCACTTCAGCCTTCAGATAGGGACTGAAGACTAGAGGCTCTCCAGGAATCCTCCAGTGTTTCAGCACCAGGTGGTGAGATTGCTGTGGTGAGCCTTGTGGACTGAGCAGCTACTGAGTCTCAGCCTCTCCAGCGACACAACCATTGGAGTGCCCACAGCACACAGAATGAGCCAGCCCAATTCCCTGTGGTAGAGGTCCACTTTATCTGTTTTGTTCCTCTAGAGAACCCTGGTACCCAGATATGTCATTATGCCTCTTGCCCAGTACCATGAGGGTGAAGCCATGAAGGGGGCCAGAGACAGTGTCAGAGGGGAAGCAAGGTAGAACTGACCCTAGCAAAGTGTTTGAAGGGTAGATGGGGTTCAGGAGCTAGGAGGACAAGGAAACAAGGGTAGGCCATTTCAAAAGAGGAAGCAGGTGCAAAGGCTGAGCTGTGTTACGCCTGCCTTATACAGTGGCCCCATACAGCATGCTCGGTATATACAGTGGGCACACTATATACACTTCGTCTCTGCCATGGAGGGTAGGTGGGTGGGAATTGAGCATCTCCAGCACCTTTATCCTTCAGCAAGTTGAAACATTCTCTCTGACCTTCAAATGCTACTAGCTCTCTAGAGCTGCTTTCTCTCTGGAGCCTCTCTGATCTTTGTACCAAATAAATGGGCATCTATTTTTATTTTGGGCCATTTTTTGTTTGTGAGACAATGTCATGTAGCCTAGGCTAGCCTGAAAACTTTCTGTGTAGCCAGAAATAAGCTTGAATTTATACTTTTCCTCTTTCTGCCTCTGGGATGCTGGGATGAAGGTGCTCTCATGTCTGGTTTTACGTGGCTCTAGGGACTGAACCCAGGGCCCTGAGCATGCTAGACAAGCACTCTGTCGATGGACCCTCAGCCCATCCTGTTTTGTCTGTTTCCGCTCAAGATTTCACGATAAATCCCACCTTCCCCTTGAAGATGAGGACAGTGATTCCCATTCATTTCTCAGTTCCTCCAGGCATCAAGTCCCAAATCCCAGTGTGTCCAGGCAGTGCTCCCTGAAGGGAGTGTCTGGAAGCACGAGGCCTGAGCACCCATGAATCTAATGGTAAACAATGGCTTCCTTCCATCTGCACGCTGCAATGTTTACTCATGGGCTGTGGTGTCACTTAATGCTGCTGCCCTGCATCTCTGACTTTAGAGAAGATATGAGTAATAATTTTACAGGAATTTAGAGAAGATTCCCATTCAAAGGCCCTGGCTCTAATCAACTTTTGTATTTACTGTTAATTAACTTCTTGTCCATGGAAAGTTGTTGCCATCTGGGAAGACTTGGACTTAACAGATAAAATAAGTCCTTGTTCTGCTTTGCTGAGTCCCAGCCTATGACACTAGACAAGCTATCTATGTACTCTGTGTACTTGTAACTATAATTTTATGTATTAAAATTACTTTGTTTTTAGGTGTGTGTTTGTGTGTGTGTATTTGAGAGAGAGGAGGGAGGAGAAGAGGGAGAGGGAGGTGTGTACAGGTACCCAAGGAGTCCCAGGATGGTGAGCAGGGGGAGATGGCTTAGCAGACAAGAGCACTTGATGTTCAAATACTCAGCAACCATATAAGAAGGTCGGCAGGTCCTTCAGGAACCCACAGCCAAGTTAAGCATGGATTAGAAATCCCTCGAGCCACCAGCTGCTTAGGTCCTCTGTCCCTGGTGTCATCCAGGTGGCTCAAGGCTGGCCCAACGCTTGCCCCTCCCATGTCACTGCTTCCTTAGATGTCCACGTCCACACCTGACCACAGCTGGACACCCCAGCTTTGCAATCATGTGATTGGTCTGAATTATTGTTTCTGTCACCTAACTTCCCAGCTAGTGTCTGGTGCCCTTAGAACTCCAATGTAATCTCTAATGTAATACCCACCATCACCCCCGCCCCCAAGAAGTCAGATGTGGCCACACAAACCTGTAACGTGTAACCTGTAACTTGCTTGGTTGTGAGCAGAGACAGGCGGATCCCAGGGCTCAGTGGCTGCCAGCCTAGCTCCATGTTTAGTGAGAAACTCTGTCTCAAGGGAGTACATCAGAAAGTGAAACAGCTTTCCTCTGGCCTTCACACAAAGTACACATAACATTGTGTGTGTGTGTGTGTGTGTGTGTGTGACGTATATCTACATGCACAAATAAGTAAACAGTTTAGAGAATAACAGCTGGTGGGGTTGTTTAAACTATAAGGATTAAATGTGGAATAGATATGAAGTTATTGGTAATATGTGACATGTAAGGTATCCATTAAAAGTCAGAGAGTTTTAATCTTTTTATAGACCAATGCTGTCTTTCTTCTGTTATATTCCCAGCATTCAGACTTCACAGAGAGGTAGGGAAAGATCTTTCAAGGCACCAAGGTTCATTCTTCCATCTGTGAGCGCCGAGGGGAGGGTCTAGAATTGCCTCCTTGGGCAGCTCACACACACACACACACACACACACACACACACACACACACACACCAGAATTGCAGTGTCTGCCTCACTCAGGGTCACAGGCCATCAGGACAGGTGTGGGAGACAAGGCACCCCGTCTTCCAGCTACCTGTGAAGTAGCAGCAGCGTGGGCAGTTGTGCAGACCAACCCCAGAACATTAATTAGCTTTGACAGTTTCTACAACCTAGGCTGCCTCCTTCAGAAATAGGGAACTGCTTGGACTTGTCAGGATTGGGTGGTTGGCAGCACCAACACAGAGGCGGACCCCAGAGCTGACTCCAGAAGCAAAGGGAACAAAGACTATGAAGAGGAACAGTTGTGTCTGATAGCAGACTCCACAGAGGCCAGGCCTCAGAACCTGCTGGTGGTACAGCCCAAAGGTACAACCTGGGGAACTCACCTAGTGTCTCCCGAGCCTCTGTAAAATGAGAATACTATTACTCAATTTTTACTTTTATTTAAGAATTACATTTATATGAAAGAATTTCACAAGTAGAAGAAAACTACCTGATTATGGAATGGTTGTGAATTCATCTATCTGACATAACTGGCATAATTACTTGGAAACCACATGGTGTGTGCATCCCTGGGCCTCCCCAAAGCTGTTAATGAAAGCCCATGCCCTACAAGGTGCAGTATAGCCCCTGTGTGTGGTGTGGGGTGGTGTGTGTGTGTGTGCGTGTGTGAATGTGAATGTGTGGTGTGTGTGCACGTGCACGAGTTCAGGCCAGAGGAGGAAATCCTCTTTGCCATCCCTGAGGTTACAGGGTGTAAGGCCAAGTCTAGCTGGCATTTCTACATCTGTCTGGCTGTCTGTCTGTCTATCTGTTTATGAGGGAGCACACATGTGGAGGTCAGAGAACAAGGAGTCAGTTCTCTCCGATTACATGGACTCCAACAGTTAACTCAGGCTGTCATCTCTGTTGGCCTCAAACCTGGTTTTCTAATTTAAACCTTGGAGATCTAAACTCAGGTCCTTGTGCTTACACAGTGAGGCATTTACTCACTGAGTAACCACCCAACCTACCATATAGCTGCCTTTAAAAACAAAAACAACAAAAAACCTGGGTTTCACTATGTAGCCTTGGCTGGAACTTACCATCTAGAGCAAGCTGGCCTTGAACTCTCAGAAACCTCCATGACTCTGCATCCCAAGTGCTGGGACTAATGCCATGAACTATTGTGACACCTCTACATGGCTTTTTATAATTGTCAGACATGACTACTGCCACAGCTCAGAGAGGAAGTAAGAACTTTCCTTGGCTACAGCAGCCTTGACGCTGGCAGCTTGCAGCTCAGATAAGACTTCCCAAGGGCCTGAATGATAGCTTTGCTCTACCCAGCCCAAACCGTGAACCCCAGTGTAGTGGCTGGTTTTGTGTGTCAACTTGACACAAGCTGGAATTATCAGAGACAGAGGAGCTTTGGGTGAGGAAATGCCTCCATGAGATCCAGCTGTAAGGCATTTTCTCAATTAGTGATCAAGGGGGAGGGAGCCCATTATGAGTTGTTCCATCTCTGGGCTGGTTGTCTTGGGTTTTATAAGAGAGCAGGCTGATCAAGCCAGGGGAAGCAAGCCAGTAAGTAACATCCCTCCATGGCCTCTGCATCAGCTCCTGCTTCCTGACCTGCTTGAGTTCCAGTCCTGACTTCCTTTGGTTATCAACAGCAATGTGGAAAGTGTAAGCTGAATAAACCCTTTCCTCCCCAACTTGCTTCTTGGTCATGATGTTTGTGCAGGAATAGAAACCCTGACTAAGACACCCGGCTTACATTAAAGCCCCATGGGCCACTACTTTAAGGGTAAACAGACCTTACACCTGCCATTGTCCACCCACCCCCACTAACACAGAATTGCTAGGTAAGGCCTGCTGGGCTTGGACCCATGCTTTCACCGTGTGGATTTTCCCTCATTTGTTTCCAGAGGCCCCTTCGGCACTTGCTCTCTGGCTGGGTCCTTGTTCCCTTGTGCAATCAGGCCCTGGTGGCCAGTGCTATGATGAATGGGCTTCCTCAGGCAAACAGGCAGTGACTGAAGCCCTGCCAGCTGTGTGGCCTCAGCTTGCACCACACTCCCACAGGAAGAGCCCATGTGTCACAGTGCTGGGCAGCCACTCCTGAAGGCAGCGAGCCCTTTGCTTGTGCCATGGCCTATCAAGTGGCTACAATTCCATTTGGCTGCTGATGGCTGCCCTGTTGCATCACACTGCCCTGACCCCTCCATTGTGCTAGACAGTTTTCAGGAACGACTGTGTGTGGATGAAACTCTACAAATCTACCCCAAAGCAATTTCAAAATGATTACTATGAATAAACAAACAAAAAAGACTGCACATTTTAATAAGGAAACATCTGTCTTGTCAATGGTTTAGAAGAGAGGCCATTGCCATAGCCTATGAATCCAGTACCTGAACCCTCGGCTGGAGAGCAGGGCCAATTTCATTTTTAAATTTACATTAATTGAATTAGTGGGGGGGGCACACATGGGTGTATGTGTGTGAGGGAGAGGGAAAGAGGGAGAGGAGGGGTGAGAAAGAGAGAATAACTTATAAAATCCAGGGTCTCTTTTGAGTTCCAGAGACTGAACTCAGGTTGTCAATCTTGGCTGCAAGCTCCTTTACTGCTTCCTGAGTCATCTCAACAGGCCCTCATTAAACACATTAAAAATATTTATTTATTCTTATTTTATGTGTATGAGTTTTTGCTTGCATGTATGTAATCGTATGCACCACATGTGCCTTGTGCCCACAGAGAACAGAAGAGGGAATCAGGTCTACTTGAACAGGAGTTAGAGACAGTTGTGAGCTGTGAACAGAGCCCAGGACCTGAGTTATCTCTCCATCCCCCGTTCAGAAGTTTAACTGAACACTTGTTTTGTGCCAAGCACGGAGTATTGGGCAATAAACAAAACAGAGAAAAGGCTTAGCCCTCATAGGGAGGACGTTCTGATGTGCTCAGAGTGCATTTGTCAAAAACCATCACCAAAATAAATAATAATAAAGCACAGAGACATTTCTGAGCCCCACATAGCAAGTATCCTGTGCTCAGCTGGGTCCCTGGCTCCTCAGGGTTAGACTTTCCCATCCAGGCACGGACCATCAGCACTACCATATAGACAGACCCCCTGGGTTCACTCCCAAATCATGTCCCAGTGGTCTAGAGTTTAGCTCATCGCCCAGGTGGACTCCATCTCCCTGCCAGAGCGTCCTCCCCCACCCCCTCTTTCTCTCAGGGAATTTCTCCTCTGTCTCTCCAGTCCTGACCATGTGAAAGCAGCCATTCCAGCCTGCCCTGCACAGCACAGCAGTCAGCCACAGACAGAGCAAGACAGCCTGGCTGCCTGTGCCTGTGCCTGTGTCAGAGCGGCAAGGAGCAGCACCCCACCCCCTCTGGTTAGAACAAGGAAAGTCCTATCACCAATGCCCAGTGTCTTCTGGGGTGAAATCACTTTCAGTCAAGAATGCCTGGTTTTTTCAGCCACTCCATTTCTTTGACAAGCATCCTGGATTTGGTTTCCTTGTGGGTAGTGGTGGTATTTTGTTTGTTTGAGACAGGTTTTCCTGTAGCCCAGGCTGGCCTTGAACTCCTCATCCTCCTGCACCAACCTCCCCAGTGAGGATTACAGGCATGTAGCATCATGCCTGGTTCTATTGCATCACTAGGGACTGAACCTAGGGCTCAGTGCAGCCAGGCAAGCACTCTGTGGCTGATTGGTACATATCACCTGTTTCCTGTGCAACCCTGAGCACACGGCAGGCGGAGAGCTAGATTCTGGTCCTGCCCATGCTCTCAACCCTGGGCTCTGGGTGCCGCTTGTCCTTACCCACACTGTATTGCACAGCCCTCTGCTTTTGTTTCAGCAAAGCCCATCTGCCCACCATTGCCTAACCACTTTGCAGCTTACATCCAGGGCCTGTGCTGGGTTTGCATCCTTTTCTGGATGTGTTCCCCTGGTTTGCCAGTTCCTTCTCATGGACGAGGCTGGGCAACTAAATGCTTCAGCCTTTCTGCCCCCGATGTGCCACACAGGCCCACAGCCAACTGGGTGCAGACCTTTCCTCCCACTTGAGCCCATTGTCTGTATAGAGCCTGGCAAAGTGTGTGGCCTGCAGGAGGTGCCTAACGGTGATAAAATGAAGTGAGAAATGAGCATAGCACACAGGTGGAGGATAGAGATGGAGGAGGAGGAGAGAGCCCAGGCTGGGGGAAGAAGAGGTCTTGTTACAAAGCAGGAAGCAACGGTTGACCTGCCTGCCCCTTGTTCCTTCCTCCTCTGCACTTCAGTTGCCTCCTCCGCCCTCGTCCCCACATCAGTCTCCTCTCCATCCTTTAAATCACCTTGTCCTCCACATCCTTCCTGGTGAGGCCAGGATTTTCCTGCTGAAAGGGCAGGCAGGGAGGAGCAGGAACATTTCCTGCAAAGGGTCGGCCCTTCTAAGCCCTCTGTTTAGGCATCTGAGAGATGCTACATCTTGGCAGAGTTGGTGCCTTCAGATATGATGGGATTTGGGGGAGCCTAGCAGGACGTCCCCAGTTTCTAGCTCCTTTGTCTAAACAGTCCCAGGAGATTCTTCCTGGTTGCCAGCAGCCTTCCACCGGACTGAACCTGTGCTACCGGTTTGTTCTGGTCAGCCAACTGCGGCCCAACCTAGCTCTCCACAGGAGGCTTCCGGGGCAAGGGTCTGGTCCCTCTCCTGCTTCAGCAGCCCAGCAAGGTCCTGCTGTGTTCAGTGTGACCTTTGTCTTCTGACCTGGCTGTTGGTCAATCAGTCAATCAGATGTTATTGAGGGATGGGCCCTGTTGTGACTGAAGGAGACTCAGGAAAACAGGGCAGGACCCTTGTGCTTGGAGAGTATGCGTGGGTGGGGTGGGGCAGCTTAGTTTCACACATTGGAGATCTCACAGCTTCAGGACCTGCATAGAGCCTGTTACATAGCAAGGACAGTCAGCAGCAGCTCAAGGCCGCACTGCATTCTCTGCGCCCTCTAAACGATTCCTTCTGCCTTCCCCTTTGACAGCTGTCCAGAGGCCAGGGATAAAATGCCTGGGAAGAGTTTGGTGACAGGAACACTTGGGCACACCCAGGTCTCCCTTGGTGACAGCTGGCCCAGGACCATGAATTTACCACAAGAGCTGCTGGAGACTGAATTTAGATTCCGACCCAAGCTCAAAGCCCAGTAGTGCCGCAGCTTGAGCCTTGAAGAACTGGCCCAGCTCATGTGCTAGCTGAGAATTAGCTGCTGTCCATATTTCAAAAGAAACTGCAAGGGGGTTGATCAAGAGGCAAGGTCAGGAGGTGAGAGAAAGCAGGCAGTGAGCCAAAAAGGCTGGTGGCACTGGCTAGAACTGGCAAGACCAACAGGGTCACTTGCTGTGTGCTGGTCCTCTGCTCAAAGCCACATACCTCCCAAATTACAGGTGTTATCGTCACTCCACAGATGAGGGAGAGAGAGCCTAAAAAGATTAAGAAATCTGCCTGAGGTGGCCCAAAGCCAGGATTTGAACCCTAATTATCTGCCACCAAGCCCTGTCCCACCCACCCCCACCCCATCCCCCAATCCTCAGTGCTGCCAAAGATGGCTAAAAAGCCAGAATCTGTTTACCGGGCCTGAGGCAGAAATCCTCTTCCTGTGACCTCTCTGTGACCCACACCCTCTTCTGTAGGGTTGCCAACTTCAAACAGCTATGATCTTTCCACCTGTGGCCCTCCCCATTCTCCAGAACTCAGCAGGGGACACTGTGAACTGGGAATGCTTCTGCCACTTCAGCTGAACTGTTGGGACAGCTCAGTGATAAATGGACTATGAGGAAGACATCCATGATGCCTCATTGGAGCAAATCATCAGACCATTATCACACGGGAGCCGCACGAGGACAGCCTTCAGGCCATTGCCTGCTGCCCTCCGCCATCCTGGCTCTGACTCCCTCTCTCCCAACCTGAGGCAAACCTAGGTGGGGACAGGAGAAGGAGGAAGAACGGGCCGCTGGGGAGAAAGTGGGTTTGCTTACACGTCACTTTGGACACGTGGGGTCCAGAATTATCTTTTTGTTTGCCACTTTGTATCCCAATATTGATATTAATTTGTATCCCAAATTATGGCATTTGGTTCTATTGAGCTTGCCCTCCGTGGGGTAAGTCAGGCAACAGATACTTCAGAACCTGAGGGAAATTTCTTGTTTTGCCTTTGAGTCAGAAAATGTAAAATATATATATATATATATATATATATATATATATATATATATATATATATATTAAACTAGAGAAAGATCTAGTTGGATGCTACAGTCTTTTGGGGATGTTCTTTTCTCTTAAAAATTATACACCACCATTTTCGTGAGAAAAGCTGTAGCCTGGAGAATTAGTCATAGATGCGGCCACTAAGAAGAACCATTGTTGGAAGCACCCCAAGGAACAGCCAGCCAGCCCTTCAGAAATACCCACAGCTCTCTAAGGAAGCCTGAGCTTTCCCAGTGTGGTCTGGGAGGGGAATTAGGAAGCAGACAGATACTTTAAACGGATATAAACCTGGGTGAAGGTTGGCTCACTCCACAGCCAAAAGGAGCCCTGAGCACATTCCGTGGAGTAGCATTCTGCTTTCTTTGAAGCTCACTTCTGTAGCAGACAGGAAAACATCTGGATTTTCCTCACATCCCAGCCTCTCCCTGCTCTAATTGTATCACAATGTTACCTCTCAGCCCAAACCACACTAGAAGCCTGCTGTTTAGAAGAGGAAGGTCCCTAGAGTTTTGATGCTTAACCAGGAGTTTGGAGGAAGACCTCTCTGAAAGTGAATGGAAGCTGTGAACGGGAGAAGTGTATGCCGGGGCTACACCAGGGAGAGGGGGCTTCCAGTTGGTCCAAGACCAAGCTCTGCTCATATTGGCCACTCTCCTGTTGTGGTAAGAGATCCTGACAAAAGAACTCAGGGTTCACGGAAGCTGAGTTTGTTATGGCATTTGGTTCTATTGACATAGAACGGATCATGATGGGGAAGTCATCGTGGCAGCAGGAGCAGGAAGCTGCTGATCACACAGAAATCGCAGAGAGCAGGAAAAGGGGACAAGCTTATCAAACATCAAAGTGAAACCTCAAAGCTCACCCTCAGCGACTACTTCCTCCAGCAAGGCTCAACCTCCTAAAGGTTCCAGAACCTCCCCAAATAGCACCAACACTTGGGGACTGAGTGTTCAAACAGAGCCCACAGAGGACATTCCTCATTTAAACGACCAGACTGCTATTCCAAGGGACCCAATTGTGATTCCCAGCACCCATTTCAGGTTACTCACAACCACTTCTAATTCCAGATCCACAGGGATCTGACGTGTCTGCCCTCCATGGGCACCTGCACTTGCATGCACAAACCTACACACACATGCTTAGTTAAAAACATGAAATACATTTTAAGTGCATGCTCACCTGCCTTATGTTCATGCAGTATCATAGAATGAGGGGTGTGGGCATCTGAAAGCTGGCCGCCAGAGTGAGGGAGAGGCCAGGAAGCTTTGGAAGCAAGCTTGCTGCTGATGGCTTCCCTCAAGTGAAGCAGACTCCCACACAGCTGGCCTCGTGGACACAGCGCTGAGGGCTCGTGCCTTAGCCCTGGCCAAGCCTCATGCCTGGTGCAGGCATGCACACAGACATGGCTGTGTACTGTGTCAGTGGCTCTGTCTGTAATTCACTCGACTCTCACTGCAGTCCCAGAAGAACTGTTCAGAATCTTCTACTCAAGTTCGTCTTTCTGGAGTTAAACAGAAACCACCTAGTAATAGTACTATTTATTGGTCATTTACCTGTACTGAAACAATGTGTTGATTTGAGGTCACAAAGCCATATTTTATAAATAAAGAAATTGAGGATGAGAATATATTTTTCCATGGTATAGAGTTACTAACCCAAGTTTCTCCAATTCCAATCCTTTGATGAGAATCAGTGTGTTCTATGTTATCCTCAGCACAATCTTGTGGCGTGTACAGTTACCATTGCCCAGGTCTAGGGAATTTGGATAACACGGTTCTAAGTGTATATTTATTTTTATCTTATGTGGGTAGATATTTGCCTGTGTGTATGTATATGCGCCAACTGCATGCCTGCTGAATGAAGAGGTCAGAAAAGGACATCAGATGCGCTGGACAGTGCGGATACTGGGAGCTGAACTGGGGTTCTCTGCACCAGCAGCCAGTACTCTGAATCATTGAGCCATCTCTCCGGCCCCAGTTAGCACCACATTAGTGTTCCGGCCCCAGTTAGCACCACATTAGTGTTCAGGACTCAGGCTCTAGTGGAGAAGGGTAAGAGCACAGGGAGACACCAAACGTAGCTGAGTTTCCTGGGGTAGGTCTTCCATAGCTCTACATAGTTCTACAGGCTTTCTGTGAAGTAAGCCACAGAAACCCACTAGGTTGCACATGTTCCTTTACAGTCCAGCTTTGCCTTACCTCCATCATGAGGAGAGTCTTCACTCTGCAATGCATTGCTTTAGCAGTAGAATTTGTTGGATGTGGTGTTGCCCTGAGAGCACCCCTTAAGCAGGCTGGCAAGGTTGATGGAAGACGGTGGGGGGAGGGGCAATGAGGAGAACCGAGACTCCCAGACAACAGCAGTCACCAGATGCCAACAAGGCTCCCTCCATCCCCAGCCCAGCTGCCAACTATGCACAGTGTGCCGATGAACCCTGCCAACAAACCATGCCATCGAGGGAAATGTCTTCAGCTGTTGATTCTATTATCCAAAAGCCACAGGTCTTCCCAAATCCCACCCTGCCCACCAATCATGAAGCTACAAAGCCAGTGAGAGAATGAGGAAAGTTAAGTGTGCTAACCGCTGAGCAGGAAAGACAGGTGGGTAAGGAGACAGCCGCTGACCACAGCTGAGGAAGTTATAGTCCATTGCTTCTGAGAGAGGGGAAATGATGAGGGGCCCCGGGTTTGATTGACCTGTAGTGCCCTTTAGACCGGGTGTGGCAGTGCGTGTCTTCAATCTCTGCACTCAAGAGGGGAAAGCAGGAAGATCAGAAGTACACCACCATCCTGGACTACATCGTGAGTTTAATGCCAGCCAGAGACACAGGAAACCTTGTCTCAAAATCAAAAGAACACACACACACACACACACACACACACACACACACACACACATGCTAAGGTAAAGTATATGATCTCTGGAGTGAGATTGCTGGGTTCAGCATCTACCCCTCAATGACAGCAGGATCTGGGTAAGTCACTGAGCCAGCTAGCAGCACTTTTATCTGTCTCACCAAACAAGATGAGGATTGCATATAATTTCTGTACAGGGGCTGGCACAGAATATGTACGCAGAAAATCAAAGGCGTTCTGACTGTTGAGATTTGTGAGAAATTCCATGGGACAGTCACAATGTATTCTACTGTCATAGGTTTGGAAGGAATCAAGGGAGCCTGATTAAAGATGGGAAGAAGGGAGCCAGGCTTCTAAAAACCTGGTTAAATGCCACTGGTGCTGTGTGGTCAGTAAGTTCCAGTGTTGCTAACCCCTCCTGGTCATTACTCGGCTCTCAGCATGGGTTACCAGAGGCTGGGTCACGGTGGAGTGGCTTTCACACAAAGGCCTAATTCATTCCCCAACTTGCCTGCAGGTTTTCCTTCTGACACAATCACCCCACACAACTGGGAGCGGCCCAGGCATGGGCATCGCGTGCAGAGTTCTGCCTCAGGCCAAGCCAAGGGCTAGAGGCGGGCAGAGCCGTCGGGTACTGACCTCCTGGTGGTCTGGGCTCTGAGCAGCCTGCTATGATCCTGTGCCCCATTCAGCTGCCCTCTGGGGCCAGAGGCTGAGTGCTGAGCTGGTTTAAATGTGTGTGCATAGGTATTCATCAACTGAATGGGGGAATCTATAAGGGCTATACTCTAAGATGTTAGCCACAGTTCTTGGAATGGGACTTAAACTGAGCTTAATTTTGTCTTTTCTGTATGTTTCCAATTGTCCACAATGACCACATGTTCCCTTTGTAGTTTTTGGTTAAGAACAACAATGTAGCCATGTGTGGTGGGCGTGCCTTTAATCCCAGCACTAGGGAGGTAGAGGAATGCAGGTTTCTATGAGTTCAAGTCCAGCCTGGTCTAATTTGTGAGTTCCAGGACAGCCAGGGCTGTGTAGAGAAATTCTGTCACCTCTTCCTTCTCCTCTTTTTCTTCCTCCTCTTCCTCCTCCTCAGCAGCATAATGCAAAGACCAAAAGATACAGAATCCATGAATTCTTAGGAAGATGCCTGAAGCATTGGCAACCAGAGACTGGGTCTGTGAGTTCTTGTCTCAAAAATACACATCTATACCTAACTGTATATACACATACCCATCTATATCTAACTGTATAAAGTTTAAAATGAATACATAAAAGCAGAGGGTACTTCCATAACAATTTTACAATATGTATAGATATAAAACATTTGTTTACAGAAGTGGATGCTCACAGTCATCTATAAGATGGAGCACGGGGCCCACATTGGAGAAGCTAGAGATAGAATCCCAGGAGCTGAAGGGGTCTGCAACCCTAGAAGAGGAATAACAATATGAACTAACCAGAACCCCCAGAACTTGTGTCTCTAGCTCCATATGTAGCAGAAGATGGCCTAGTCGGTCATCATTGAGAGGAGAGGTCCCTTAGTATTGCAATCTTTATATGCCCCAGGGGAACGCCAGGGCCAAGAAGTGGGAGTGGGTGGACAGGGGAACAGGGCGGTGGGAGGGGGGAGGGAACTTTCGGGATAGCATTTGAAATGTAAATTAAGAAAATATCTAATAAAAAAATTGAAAAAAACATTTGTTATATATTAAATATTATATAAATTATATATCATTTATATTAAAAACATACACATATATAATATATAATACATACTAATAAATTTATATTTTTATATTTAAAAACATATTTAAATAATATATAAGCATATGTATTATTTATATTTTTTATATATTAAAAATATATTTTTATATGTGTAAGTACACTGTAGCTGTCTTCAGACACACCAGAAGAGGAATCAGACCCCATTACAGATGGTTGTAAACCACCATGTGCTTCCTGGGAATTGAACTCAGGACCTCTGGAAACACAGTCAGGGCTCTTAACCACTGAGCCATCTCTCCAGCCCTCCATGGCAATTTTAACTCAGTACTCATGGAGAACTTGTGAGAGAGGGTCACTAGGTTCTTCTCCCTGAGGAAGAGGAGTTCCAGGGAGCTTGGACCCAGGCATCTGGCTGAGAATTAGCAGCCGCTACCCAGTGATAGCAGAAACAGCATTGTAACTGTTTTCAGAGAGAAAGATGGAGGCCCACTGGAGCCCAGCTCCCTCCACAGCCTCCCCTGACTGGGTCCATCCATGGCAGGGAGGCCCAACAGGGCACCCAAGGGCACACCTGCAGCTGAAATGCCAAACTTCTAAAGAAAAGCTGCTTTATTTCTGGAGGTCTTCAGTCACCCACACCTTACTACCAGTCCCCATCTTCCACCCACCACTGGGATACCAAAGAAGAGTTCAAAGTCACAGCCATGGCAGTCTTAGATGAAGGCTCCATTCATCTCTTCTGAGCGCAAGCCAGCAGACTCTTGAAATGATTTCCAAACCAGTAACCGACTTAGTCCTTACAGCTGCTGAGGGAGCCATAGTGAAACTTGGCACCCCCTCCCTTCTGTGTTTGCCAGTCTCTGTTCCCCATGCACTGTGACTTCTGCGAGATCAGTGACCCTGGGCACCCACTGCTGTGTCACTGAGAGCAAGAACTTTGCCCTGCACTTCTCTTGCTCCTGGACACTGGTGAGCTGCTCCCATTTGCCAGAAAGGAAACTCTGGCTCCTAGAAACTGAGGAAGTTGTTTAAGGTCTCTCCAGGAATAAGCATCTGAGCTGGGTGGGCTCTGGGTCGGCTCTGGGTGGGCTCTGGGTGGGCTTCTGAGGCTGACCCCAGCCATGGCTCAGACTCCCGAAGAGTCATTTCTAAAGCATTTGGGTCATGAGAGAGGCACACAGGGACAACTGTGTCCAAATAATGAGGACAGTGGGGTAGGAAGGGCAGCTGAGCCTGGAGAGGGTATGTTTGTGTGTGTGTACATGTATATATGTTTGTATGCCTGTATATATATTTGTGTATATATGTGTATGTATGTATACATGTGTATGTTTGTGCATATGTCTGTAAATCACACCAAGTGTTTCCCTATGCGCAGCTCAGACTGTGAGACATGTGACCAGCCACCCCCGCCTTCCCAGCCACATAGAGTAGGTGCATATGTGCATACATGCCCAGCCAACACTACCCCAGCCAAGCATCCAGTTCCAGACTTCCCTGCATACAGTTCACCCCCAAACCTGATGGTGTACAGCCGTCACTGTTCCTCATAATGCAGCCTGGTATCAGTGGGGTGCTCTCCTGGTGGTGCAGTCTAGCTTCGCTCACAGTGGTTGTGGGGAGGCCAGCTGGGGTCTTTCTCTAAGGCAGGCTTTCTTCACGCTCGCCCTACTGACCTTTGGGATGAGGCAAGTCCCTGTGGAGGACTAGCCGTTGTCAGATGCTGAACCTGCATCCCTAACTTCTGCCCACAAGCTCTCAACAGCAAACCCAACTATTTCCACTGTGGCCAAGTGTTCCCCAGGGAAGTACTGTCCTTTGAAGACAGCTGGGATGTAGGGAACGCTGCAGGGGTGACCTATCATTGCTATCAGTGACCTGGTCTTCCTATTGTCTAACCCAGGCTCCCGTGAGAGCAGACAGGCTCTTAACAGCAAGAGTGCATAAGACTCAGACCATAAGGTCGAGCCCGTAACCATGGATAGGACGATGTACCGCTGGGCCACCTCACTGTGTCCCCTGCCAGTGGTCAGCATGGCCAGGGTGCACAGGGACCAGGAATAAGACAGAGCCACCTCAAGATGATACCCCTTTGTAAAAGTACAGGGCTTTTCTGTGCCCTTCCTTGTTCCTGAATAATGACACTGAGACCTTTGTATCTGTTATAAGCTTTAGGCACTATAGCTGGACAGATACTCAGCTATTCAGACCCGACAGTGCTAGCCTTGACTACTTCCCAGACACGTGGCCCATTACTGCCATCTTAGTCTCTGGTCCTGGCACTTCCTTCTTCATTCATGTCCAGACAGTGACTCCCCTGGTCCCTACCTGATACCCTCTACCCAGAAGTCCCGCCTTTTCCTTTCTTACCTAGCTATAGGCTATTCAGCTCTTTATTTGACCAGTAAGATGGTTATGGAGAACAGTGTTTACAAAATACTAAGTTAGGAGATGCTTCATAGTAACACCAAAGTCTGGACTGCCACCGGATCTCTGCGGAATACACAGCACACAAAAACATCCTCCAGGACCCTAGGAGTTGTCATTTGCACAGTGTAGCAAAGGGTTGTTCTTAGTGATCCCAGGTTTGGCGTGGCTCTGTGAACCCCAGACACAGAGTATGGGGGTCTAGTTATACAGTCACGGATGGGAAGAGGGGAAGGGAACTGTCCTTGATTGGTCCTAGAACCCTACTCAGTGTCAGCTGTCCCTGATGGACCTTCCAAGTGGTCCTTCAGCACTAGAAACATTCAGATTTTAAACATTCAAACAGGATGGAATACATTTCAGCCCTCAACTGTATTGGTTCTCAAAAAACATCTATGGGGAAGGGAAAGCCAGTACTGAGACTCTTAGAACTCAGTTGATTAGTTTAATTCATCTCACTTGCTGTCTAGGACAGTCACAGACAGAAACCCTGCCACTCGGGCTCTGATGGGCTGCTCTTCATGTAGGATGTTCAGATCACATGCTCTGGAAAATGACATGGAACTAGCAGACCAAGAAGACACCAGAGCCTCAGAGAAGCTGGGGTGGGGCAGCCCTGGGAGTGGCCACTTCCTCCTGCCATATTCCACAGTCTGGAAGGCAGGAGATCTGGAGGCAGGGGCCAGACATTAAGACATGAGAGAAAGGGAATCAGGCTTAGTGAATGAGAAGTTGCCACCATGAAAACACAGTGCTACTACGAGATGTTCCCAGAATAGCCCTCCCCACTGTGAACGGTTCCTGAGAGAAGCAGCATCCAGAAAGACTATACAGACTCACTCACTGGTTAGAGTATTCTGCTGTGGAGACTTAAAATGTTGTAGCTCCAAAGCCAAAACCATCCGGGCTGTCTTTAGTTCCCCTAACAGTCATTTCTCAGCTGCCTGAGTCTGACTATCAGGACATAGACCTCTGGGATGTATTAGCAGAACACTAGCTTCCACCAAGCCCAAAGCTAAGCCCGTCATTTAATGACACTGAAACCTTAGCAGAGTTAAACAACCCCACACCCCACACCTACCCTTGCTGGAACTCACCTACCTGTTATCTGCATCAGTGTTATTTGGTAAATGTATTGATCTGTGACTATCTGTGTTCTGTGACTATAAAGGTTCATGTAGGGCTGGGGATATGACTCAGTTGGTAAAGTGTCTGCCTACCATGCATGAAGCCCTGGGTTCAGTCCCCACCATCACATTAAACTTCCTGCATGCACACCCAGCACATGAGAGGTGGAGACTGGAGGAGTTTAAAGTTATCCTCAGCTACATAGTGAGTTCAGAGACAGCCTGTGCTACAAACAAACAAAACATGTTCATGAAACCATGTCCATGGTAGAACAGGTTGTTTAGGACAAACTGAATCCATGTTCCGGGGCTGTGGCCACTCATATTTGGCTCATATTTGGAGATATCTGTGCTGTGGACCAACACCACAAGCTCCCTTTGGGGCCCAGTGTGCGGAGAGACATGGGGGTCACATCTGGCTGCCCCTGGAGGCACCCAGAGTCTGGCCCTGTGGTTAAACCCTGTGTGTTCCTTCCCATGGCCACTTTCTAGTCTGCTCACGGCACTTTCCCAAGTGCTTTGCACCGAGGCCTGGGCTGGCTTTGGGAAGAACAGTGCAGCTGAGAGGGGTTCCAGGAGGAACAGATCAGCCCCTGCTGAAGCTCCATAGCCCAGCCCTGTCTTTGCTCCCTTCTTCTGGTTCCACCTTTCCATCACAGTGCTCTCTGACCCCTTTCTTCTAGGTGTAGCCCACTGACAGCTGACCCTTCACTTCCATTCCTGCATTTCCAGGTCACAGCACCGCAACCAACTCCAGCCCACTTCCTCCTATGCATCCAGACAAGTTACAACCTGTAGCCTGTTCTTAAGGTGTAGACATGAACAAGTGGCTCCCAGTCCATCTCTCCATTCATAAACTGAAGATGATGGCATGGGTAATGAAGCCTGGGTAAGATGCCCTCCATCCTATGGCTCCCCGAATGTGAGGCTACCCTGTGAAGATCCTCAACTCTGTGGGTTTGTCCTGGTAAAGTGTAGCAGTAATTTGTCAACCATTCTGGTTCCTGGTGGGTTGCACACCCACCCACCTAGGAACTTTTTAGATTTGAGGATGAAAGACACATGTGTCAGTTCATTTTTGACAAGTCGTGACTAGCTCAAAGGCTGAGCACTCCTGAACCTTCCCCTGCTAGCACACAGTTCCTCTGGTACTGCTGGCTTAATGCCCTCCAATTCTGTATTTTATCTCTGTTGCCCTGATCCTTCTGAGCAGCCCCCTAGTCTTTGCTGCCCAAGAGGCTTCTGGGGCCACATTCTTTCTCACCTACATTTCGGATGATTTTCCTTCTGCAGCTCTAAATCTGATCCATCTCCCTCCGAATAGTGGCGATTCTCCTCCTTTCTCTCAGTTCCTAGCTGTGAAGATCCAAAGGCCCTGCCTCAGTTTACCTACCCAGCCATTGGCTGTTGGCTCTTTATTGATTGCTCAAAAGCCAATTGGGGACAAGGACCTTCAGCGGTTTGGACAGACAGATTTCCATTTAGGGAACTAGACTAATTCAAAGCAATAGAACCCAACAGTAAAGTCTCTTCCTGTCAGCTTCACGTCTACTGTCTCCTTTAGGGACCAGCCAGAAAGAATGGGTGGCTGTCTTCCACACTCCACCCTTCAGTCTCCTCCTCCTTGGAATTTCATCTCCAGGCCCTTGCTCGAGCTGCTTCCTCTTTCTAAATGTCATCTTGCTGTTTTCATGGATATGAGCTCTCCCTCTCTGCTCAAAGCATCACAGGATTCCAGTTCTCCTCAGTAACCTTTGCCCTTCTGAATTCTTGACATTCTCCTTGGCCTCGTTGCCCTGTGTCATAATTCCAGGGTTGTAAATTAGAGTGTCACACATCAGCACAGAAACTGCAAATCTGTGCACAGAGCTCTTCGGCACAGCTACAGGGGGCAGCTTCCTGGCTGGCCCTTGTGCCTCTGTGTGAATGCAGCTGTATCCCAGTGCTTAGCACTCCCCCATCCCCCACCACACACACACCTTCTGGGTGAATTCACCACGACTAGCTCTCTGTCAGCAGGAGCTACATGGGCTGCTGTAGCCCAAGCCCCTCCAGCAGTCACCCTCCACCACCCACTGGCCCCTACATCACAGGGATGTCTGAGACCATCTTCCTAGGTTGTAGGTTGAAGGCCAAATCCTTAGTCTTTCCTCCTATAGTCAATGAAGGCTGTGAGGTCATTGCTTAGACCAAACACCTGGAGACACAGCCGGCATCTCTTCAACCTGCAAATGGATTTGGACACTTGCCCCTCTTGCCATTCCACTGTGATCCATAGCCACCGTCCCCTGCCTTATCCTGTTGTCCTTAATGTCTCCCTGCTTCTTGTGTACTCCTGCTTCCTCTGTAATTCAACGAGCTAACTCAGCAGCCCCATTCTTCTGGGAATTCAGTGGCGGCCACTCCTCAGCCCATAGCCTTCGGATGGTATCATGCCCTAACTCTGAGTAGGAATTGGTGCCCTCACAATGGCCTATTTAGCTCCTAGCACAGAGGTGTCTGCTCACTGCAACCAGCCGCAGTGGCCTAAAGGACTCCAGGTATACCCCACTTTCCGGCTTGGGCAATGGCTTCCTCTCTGCTTGGAACATGTTTCTAAAGACCTGCATGGCACAGGTGCATGGTGTAGCCTCCCCCAGCCTTGAAGCAGGCTGATTCAGACCTTGCTGCCACTGAAAATGAGACCATCTAGGTTGGAAGGCTCCATCCCAGGTGGTCTCATTCTCAGTGGCAGCAAGATCTGAATCAGCCTGCTTCAAGGCTGGGGGAGGCTACAGCATGGCACAGCCGCGTGGCACAGCCGCATGGCATAAGTGCACCTATGGATTTATTCAGTAAGGTCTTCCTAGCATCCCCACCCTTTCTTTGTCCTTTCTTTTTGTCTGTGACACTTACCCCAGATGACCATGCTCTATACTTTTTATTTTATTGTCTTTCTGATAAAATGCAAGCTCCCAGGAGGACAGGTTTATATCTGACACATTCTGGGTGCCTAGTAACTGTAAATGAAGGAATGAATGGGAGAGAATGGTTCACACATGCCTGAGTCAGCTTTCCTGGGAGCAGGGGCATGCTTATCCATGTATCAAACTGGACACCAGGGGATTGCCGGAGAAAGCATGCTTCAGACCATCAAGCTCAGCTGCTGGTCCCCTGCCTGATGCTCAGGGCCAACCCCTAGGAAGAGCATCTCAAACAGCACAGCACGCTCATGTTGGACTCCTAGTGTCTCAGACAGTCTGCCCTATAATCCTCTTGCTGCTCACAGTCGGAGGTTACTACATTCAGACAGAATCTCCAGTCTCCTGAGCTATAAGTTTAGAAAAAGGGATGAGGTGTGAGGAGTGGGTATTTTTAGCCTTGCTGGTTTTGTTTCTCAGCGCATGTGCATATAGAAAGCTTTGTCTGTATTTAGTGTTAAATCAGGAAGTAAGAAGACTGAGTGGTGGGTCAGCTTCTCTGGAGGTGGCTGCGTGAGCCAGTTGCCACACAGGGTTAGGTCAGAGCAAGTTCCCAGGAAATGTCTCTGCAGAGTCATCCAGGGCTCAGCAGTAAGAGCCTTAGACCCTCCTGCTCCCTTTCCTCTGTCTGCCAGAGGCACCAATGAAAGTAGAAGGGCCCCTCCGGGCAGGTTGTGTGCAGTCAGACTCTCAGTGAGGGAAGGTGGGACTAAAAGCTCTCACACTGGCGACTGCTGTGCAAGCTCCCGGGGCGGGTGGGGGTGGGGGGCTGAGAGGAAGGACAGGATATGGAGCTGTCACATTAGGGACCTGCCCATGACAGTGATATGAGGTCTTCCTTCCCTTTTGGAAGTTGAAGGTGGAGAAGAAGAAAACACTCAGGAGGGCAAGGGTCATATTTGCTTAGAAATGACAGCATGGTGTGTGTACCGCAGAGAGTGGTGGGAAGCAGCCCGGCTGGTAGTACATTCTAGAAGACGATCCCTGCTGTGGATGGAAGGTCCCCACTAAAACCTCCACTGTAAAAAGCATGTGGAGCCAGGTCGTGAAAGCTTGGTCCTCATGAATAGATTAGCCCATCTATGGGTTCACGTGTCTGTCAGCTTCCTTCCACCTATTTTTGTTCATGATTTAGTCAGGGTTTCTATCCTACACAAACATCATGACCAAGAAGCAAGTTGGGGAGGAAAGGGTTTATTCAGCTTACACTTTCACATTGCTGTTCATCACCAAAGGAAGTCAGGACTGGAACTCACACAAGGCAGGAACTTGGAGGCAGAAGCTGATGCAGAGGCCATGGAGGGATGTTCCTTACTGGCTTGCTTCCCCTGCCTTGCTCAGCTTGTTTCTTATAGAACCCAAGACTACCAGCCCAGGGATGGCACAACTCATAATGGGCCCCTCCCCCTTGATCACTAATTGAGAAAATGCCTTACAGCTGGATCTCATGGAGGCATTTCCACAACAGAGGCTCCTTTCTCTGTGATACCTCAAGCTTGTGTCAAGGTGGCCCAAAACACCAGTCAGGACAGTGTCCGAGGCCCCGTTGCCTTTGGGCTGTGATGAGGCAGAGCATTAGGGGTGAGCATGGTGGGGTGGATCAGCTCACCTCATAGCAGCTGAGAAGCAGAAGGCAGAGAGAAGGGCTGGGCTGCTACCAACCCCTTTGAGAGCATGCCCAGAGTGACCAGATGACCTCCCCAGTGGTCTCACCTCTTAAAGGGCAAACCCCTTCCCAATAGCTCTGTGAGCTGGGGACCACACTTTTCAGATGTGGGCTTTTGTGGGACATTTATCTAAACCATAACAATGAATTCCCCTCACAATAGGTCTGTTTAAAAGCCACTTTGATGCTCTCTTGGATGTCCCATTTTACCATGTGGTGCCCTATGCCAGCTAAAATGCTATAGAGCAACGGTTCTCTAAGGCCATTGGAAAGCACAAGTAGTTACATTACACTTCATAGCAGTAGCAAAACTACAGTTATGAAGTAGTGCCAGAAATGACTTTTATGGCTGGCGGTCACCACTGTATTAAACAGTGGCAGCGTTAGGAAGGTTGAGAACCACTGCTCTAATGAGGGCTTACCAGCAATGAGAACCTCAGAAGATAGGGCAAGCCAACCGTGAGTTTCCCCACCTTCAGAGCTGTGAGCTAAGAAAACCTCTCTCCTTATAGAACACCAGACTCTGGTGTTCTGTTGCAGCAACAGAAATCAGATGAACACAGGGCTTACAGGTGGGGCTGCGATAGAATGAGAGAGAGAGAGAGAGAGAGACAGAGAGAGAGAGAGAGAGACAGAGAGAGAGAGAGAAAAGTCTTGGTGGTGACTTCTGGGATTCAGGAGACCAACTCAGTAAACAGAGACTATGGAGAGAAGGGAAGTGGGCTGAGAAGGCTTTGGAGACCAAGGGACAGGACTGGATTCACTGCAAATGAGTTTGTAAGCGAACAGGGAAGGCACACCCACAGGCCAGACAACAAGGTATAATTTGTGAAGCGACTGACTGCACACACAGCTGTCGAAAGCCTGAGAAGTTGCAAAACAGGACGGATTTTGTTGTTGTTGTTGTTGTTGTTGTTGTTTTTCAAAATGATTTCAGACTATACTGGCTAGTTTTGTGTTGACTTGACACAAACTCAAGTCACCTGAGAGGAGGGAACCTAAATTGAGAAAAGATCAGGTTGTAGGAAAGCTTGTGGTGCATTTTCTTAACTCGTTGCTGATGGAGTAGAACCAGCCCATTGGGAATGGTGCCATCCCTGGGCTGGCGGTCCTGGGCTCTGTAAAAAAGTAGGCTGGGCAAGCCATTAGGAGCAAGTCAGTAAGCAGCACCTCTCTATAGTCTCTGCATCAGCTCCTGCCTCCAGGTTCCTTCTCTATTTGAGTTCCTGTCCTGACTTCCTTCAATGAGGAACAGTGATGTGGAAAAGTGAGCCGAATGAACCCTGTCCTCCCCGGCTCGCTTTTGGTCATGGTGTTTCCTCACAGCAATGATGGCCCTAACTAGGACAAAGGCCTGAGCAAGTGTTGTATGAATAGTATGAACAATTCCCAGGTAGCTTTCTTCACCTTATCCCAACACTGTACATGAGATCAGCCACCAATACCAGGAAATTAACACCAGCTACCAACTTACAGCATACGTTGTACACTGTACATCCATCCCAGTTCTGCCCCGCTGGTGTCTGGGTCCGGTCTGGGAGCCCAGCAGGCATCACCAAGGCATTCGGCCTCTACGTCTCGGTGGCCTCTGGACTGAGAGGACTCCACAGCTGACTCTGGAGACATTGACACTTGTGAAAAGCGACACTGGATTCTAGAATGAATGCCTTTTTGGTTGCTGTCTTGTTGCTGCTTTTGTTTGATTGTTTAGTTTGTTGGTTTTGTTTGCTTTTGTTTTTGTTTTATCAAGGCAGGGTTTCTCTGTATGGCAGCTCTGGCTGTCCTGCAACTCTCTCTGTAGACCACGATGGTCTTGAACTTGGAGTTCCGACTGCCTCTGCCTCTGAAGTGCTGAAATTAAAGGCATGCATCACCACAGCCTGGATCATAGAATGTCCTTAGATTTGTGTTTGGCTGCCAACTGCTCACTTTGGACACTTTTGGCTGGAACATCATAGTTTATGTTGACCCATCCAAGATTCTCAAGGCAAGAGATTATGTGTCAGATTACTGCTATGGTAACTGGTCACCTGGTTCAGGGGTCTCCACCAAGCCTTTCCACTCTAAGGTCACCACCTTCCCTTGCTATATTAAGTGTCTCATGAGGAGACACTGACATTATGCAAACTTCCTCCTCATCGTATTTCCTCCCACAGATGTTTGTTTCCATTGATGCCTCTTACCTAAAATAATCATTGCTGAACTTGTCAAGGGGTGGCTCTGTGTTTCTATTCTGTTCCTATAGACAGCAAGGTCCTTTCTGTCTCATTCATTCATTCATTCACCCACACACTCACTGATTCACATACAGTGATCTCTGATGTCTATAGGAAAGAGGGGTGTCCTAGGACCCAGAGAGAATACTGAAGTCACTGGAGACTCCAAACTCCTCATATGAAATAGTTTGGCATTTGAATATAACCCACGTGTCCTGCACTTCACAGCCTTCCTGTGGCACTTATTGTAGAGAAACTCTCTTGTGCACTGCATGGAAGCATCATCTGTCAATAAAAAGCTGATGGCCAGTCAGGTGAGGCAGGATTCAGGATATCCAGGGGAGAGACAGGAACTCTGGGATAGAGCAGGAGATGGAGAGATTTGCCCCAACTCTGAGGAAGTCGGCCGTATGAAACTGAGACAAGGTACCCAATCCTGTGCCAGACATAGACTAGAATAAACAGATTATATAAGTTACAAGATAGTTGCTGAACAAGCTAACACTTACGACCTAGGCATATATTCAAAACAAGTTAAGTCTCAGAGTAATTGAACAAAGAGGTTGGGTTGAAAAGTTCACAATTAGAGCTTATGCCTAATTCAGCATAAATGCTGTGTAAATAGTTGGTGAATATGTTGTTTAAAGAATGAAGCCTATTCAGTACAGATGGGATTTTGAAGTAGTTTTGGTGTGCAGTTGTGGGAGCCACAGGTAGAGAGAGGCAGGTGCCGCTTACCTGTATCAGTGACGTGAACTGTCTTATCTGTACCATTAGAATAATGTACTGGGATATTTGTTGTTGTTGTCACTCAAACTGTCTGATCCCTTCCCGTATTATAGAGGCTCCAGTCCATGACTGGCTCTCCCATTGTTTTAGGGCCATGGGCAGGGTCACAGTGTGGTAGGATTTGGTGGCAGGGCCCTTGTATTCCTGCCTGGAATGGAAAAGAAAGAAGAGGACAAAGGAGATGAGTTTCATTACCCCACCCAAAGACATGCGCCCAAAGACAAGAAGACCTCTCTCTAGGCCCACTAGGTGAGCAAGGCTTTACCACATTCTGGAGACACTTATCCAAATGATGAATCAATTGAATAATTTGTTCATATATAACCTGAAGAAAACCTGAAGTGGATGGGCCAGGGCTTGTGTAGTGGCTCTCTACTATGTGTTCCCGTTCCCAGGCTCCTACTACCTTTCTGTACTGCCACACTTAGGATGTGGTGTGTCTTCTATTGTCAAGCTTGCCATAGGGTCATGGCACGGCCACCACAACTCCAGTCATCATATCCTCATTATAGACCAGAAAAAGAAAAGGAAAATAGTGGGCAAAGCTGCTTGTCAGCTGAGCCTCCTTGAAGTGCTCCCCCAGAAGCCCCTTGAAGTACTCCCTCAAAAGCTCCTTGAAGTGCTCCCTCAGAAGCCTCTTAAAATGCTCCCTCAGAAGCCCCTTGAAGTACTCCCTCAGAAGCTCCTTGAAGTGCTCCCTCAGAAGCCTCTTAAAATGCTCCCTCAGAAGCCCCTTGAAGTGCTCCCGCAGAAGCCCCCTCGAAGTGCTTCCCCAGAAGCCCCTTGAAGTGGTCCCCCAGAAGCCCCTCAAAGTGCTCCCTCAGAAACCCCTGAGCTGTGTCTGCTTCTATCTCAGTGACCACACCAGTGATCTAGGAGCATCTTACCTGCAAGTTAGTCTAGGAAATGTAGTTTCTTGGCTGGGAGCAACGCTTCCTGAAGTGAAAATGGGCATGTCTAATAAGGAGAATGGTTGGGTAGATGAGGGTGGTTATGAGATGGAGCGTGTCTAGGGTAGTATGGCCACAGACTATCACAGCTGAAATAATGGAGTTTCTGGATGAGACGGGTGTCCATAGAATTCACTTACCACAGGCCACTCCCCTTTATTAAGGTGCTATGCAATCCGGGAAGGGGTGGCTAATTAATTAAAGGAGTGATTCCAGTTTCCAGTTTGGAGAAAAAGAAAATGAAACCTAAAGCCACCCAGTAACTCACCTGGGATCACCAGTGGAGTCCTGATCTCGTTATCTCAAATCTGCCAGACTTCTGCTTGCCTGCAGGCCTCACATGCCCAGCTTAGCCTGCTTCAGAGAAGCTCTCAGGGGCTCTCTGGACACTCTCATGACCTGCCCCTCGTCTCCTCAGGACAGTCTCAATTGCTCAAAGTGGCGATTTATAAACAAAGACCTTACTTAAGGATTCATTCCGAAAATAACAATCTATTTTATACCTTTTTTAAAAAATCACATGTCAGAGGCAGGAGGATTTCTGAGTTCGAGGCCAGCCTGATCAACAGAGTGAGTTCCAGGACAGCCAGGGCTATACAGAGAAACCCTGTCTCGAAAAAACAAAACAAAACAAAAAAATCACATGTCAAGTTAAAAAACGAAAGGGGACATTTTCAGAGGTCGAGAGCCTTTGTATTGGAGACCTCAGATGCAGGGCAGGGCAGGGGACCTGAGGGTGGGGCAGCCATTGCTTGGGAGCCTCCGTCTGGGAGGCTCCGGGTAATGGAGACCGACTCGAGGAGCGAGCTGCTTGTCCTTGTGGCTAGCAGCAGAACTCTGGTTGTCCTGTGGCTGGGATTTCATCCTTACCGAAGGGCCCATCGTAAGAAAGGTCGGTATATCCCCAGCCCACTACCACACACGTGTACGTCCTGAGAGTGGAGGAAAGCCTGGGGTCTCAGGGATTAGACCGCTCTGTGGCCGGACAGCGGCTATGACCGAGCGCCCCCATGGGGCAGCATCTGGGACTGCATTTAGAGGGACTGAAGGTCAGATGCTTTTCAGTTGAGCCCGGTGTCCAGTGTGACAAGCACAGCGATGAATGTGACTCAACACAAAACCACAGACTTACTTAAGACCTTATGAGGGACTTTTGTCATCCTGTTTTGTGATAGACAGGATGTGTAGTTCTGAGAATAAACTGTAGATGACAACATCACATTGCAGCATCAAAAGGTTGATCACGACTGGCAGGTGACCTGAGTCAAGGAGTGTATGTAAGCCCCTGACTTCTGAGTCCTAACATAGTGCCATAACTGGCATGGTGACATATGCCAGTAATGCCAGCACTCGAGACACTGAGGCAGTAGAATTGTTGTGAGTTCAAGGCCAGTCTAGACTGTGCAGGACGTTTAAAGCCATATAGAATTTGGGCCCTATAAGTCAGACCCTGTTTCAGAAAACAAAATGTATTTCACTGCCTTAGCGACTGTTTGTGGTAGATAATGATGTCATTATTAATGGAGTATTCCAATAAATACAGAAAGAGTGGGCTGGCAGGGAGGAGGGCTGGACAGTCATTTCTGTTTCAAGATAAACTGGAGCATCCTTGACCTCTGGTGGTGCTTAGAATGTTAAACTATGAAATGGAAGGACCTGTGTGAGCTGTCTGAGCAGGTGTGGAGCTCTGAACCCTGCACCTCGCTTTGACAGACAGGTGAGACGTTGGAACACAGCCAAGGGCCAGCAAAATGGCTCAGTGGGGAAAGGCGCTTGCTGCAAAGTCTAGTGATCCAAGTTCAGTCTTTGGGACTCATATGGGGGAAAGAGAGGTGCAACTTTTGTAATGTATCATCCTGCCATTACAGGCACACACCTGCATAACACACACCACACAGGTGCACTCGCGCACATGCACACACAGGTAATTTTTTTTTGGAGGAGAAAAGCAAAAACTCTAGTGGATCCATTGGAAGTGTCACATGGAAGTTTCCTGGACAACTGAAAATTTACTTTTTAAAATTATAAATTTGCTTTTTAAAGTGTTAAGCTTAGCCAGGCATGGTGGTACAAGCCTTTTATCCCAGCACTCTGGAGTCAGAAGCGGGAGGATCTCTTTAAGCTCCAGGCCAGCCTGGTCTATCAAGTAAGACCCTGTTAACACAGAAGTCATAATACTCTAGCCATCAAGCTCACAGGAGGTGTTCCTAAGTATGTGGCTCCTTCCTGCCTCTTGTGCACCACCACCGCCTGGCTGGTTTTGGGTTTTTGAGACAGGATTTCTCTACATAGAAATAGAGTTCCACTGTCCCCAAACTCATTACATAAGCCAGACTGGCCTTGAACTCACAGAGATCGCCTGCCTCTGACTCCCAAGTGTGGGGATTAAAGGTATGTGCCACTATGCCTGCTGTTTTACCACTTCTAACCTGTTCTGGGGTTGAGACCAGACAGGAAAACCCATAGCCCATCTCAGGAACAAAGGGAGCTTTCCCGACATGTAGGTGTTGTATTGTCTCTTTCAAAACTATCATTCATTTTCTCAGCCATTCTGTGAGACAGAAATTTTTGTCTTTATTAATAAATCAGGGACTGAGGATCAGAGAGTCTGGACAACCTGTCTGAAGCTACCCAGCAAAGGGCAGGCTCACCTCCTGGTTCTGATCCCAGTACTTGTTCTGAATTTTTGCTCTTAAACAAAAATTTTGCAGAGGGAAAAGATCCTGTTAGTCACATGAGTGAAGGGTTTCCTCATGATGCCACAGTTCCTGTCTGTGCTGGGCTCTGGCTGGAATCCCAGCTCAGTGGAGAGCCCCTCCCCTCATATGACTGGGGCACTCAAGCCAGGTCATGTGACTACCTTTGCCCGCGAGCAGGCATTTCTCCATGTGACATCACACAACGGTTGAGGCTTACCCAGGTGCTTCACGCCTCCCGGGGCTTATGCGGAAGTTGCATTTCTCTGGGTGACATCACACTCCTGTTGCCGACTGCCCAGGTGCTTCACGGCCTCCCGGGGCTGATGCGGAAGTTACATCATCTCTGATGCTTGGCTTTTAAGTTGTTTGTCTTTGGTTAATATTAAGCTGGAACGGGGTCAGGAAAAGTTGTCAAGGCAACCAGACAGCAAATACACTTGCTATAGCCCCCGGGTGAATCATTTCATAGGCCTGCAGAGTGCCAGGGCTGGGCCTCCATGTAGAAGAGACTGAGTCTGGTGCAGTGACCCCCCCTCCCCCAAGCCCTGGCCACTTAACTTGCTTTAGTGCATGGCTTTAGTGATGGGCTCCTCTTAGCCCAAGGAGAAGCAGGCAAGAGACCCAGTCTCCAAGCTACAGGCCAGGTGGGCTTGTGTCAGAGCACATTTCCCCCTGGCTCTGGAGGGTCTCAAACCTTTGTGTGCACAGAATTCCCTAGAAGGTTCAAGAAGACACAGCTTGGTGACCCCCTATGGCACCTGAATTTACCATTTGGTAGGTCTGAGGTGGGGTCAGAGAGGTCACATGTCTAGTAATTTCTCAGGTGATGTAACCTATGAGCTCAACTTGTCGACTGCTGCCTGTGTGCCCTCCCTCACCGTTCCTGATGACAAGCACTTGTGATGGGCGGGGCAAGGCGAGGAGTAGCTTCTGGTGAGGTTCTAATCTGTTGAGGGTCTTCGGCTCTAGAACTCTCCTTTTCAGCCAGTTCACTGAGTATGAACTTGGGCAAGCACCAACCTTCCCTCTGAGTTGTATCATCACATGACTAGAAATGAAAACTTCTGACACCAGCTGCTCAATACTGACACCCTCTCTGCCTAACCCCTCCAGCAACCCTCTCCATCCCCCATTAAAACCTTGAGTCTGGTTCTTTGCCCAGTGTGAGGGCCTACCTAGACCTGCTCTCTATTCACATGGGACTCAGCCATACATACCTGTGATGTTTCTCAGTTCTCCCTGACACGTGGCCCTAGCTATCACCAGGTAAGCCTGTGGCCCCACGTGTGCCCATGAGAATGGTACTGCACACAGTTCATGCTTGCTGGAGAGTGGAGAGTTCAGACTCACTACACAGAACCCTGACTCCTCCCAGAACACACATCAGCTCTGCACTGTGTCCCTGGCTCCCTGACAAGACTTTCCCACGAGTGTCCTGCCCTGGAGCTTCCTGAGCACGGTTTCCAGCAACCCTGCCCTTTCCTGTCCACTCTCCATAGATCCAGGACAGGATCCACACAGGGGCACCCACTGGGTCCTTGGGTCCCCTGGAAGGGATTCTTAAGATCCCATTCTTGCCGGGCGTGGTGGCGCATGCCTTTAATCCCAGCAATGGGGAGGCAGAGGCAGGTGGATTTCTGAGTTCGAGGCCAGCCTGGTCTACAAAGTGAGTTTCAGGACAGCCGGGACTACACAGAGAAACCCTGTCTCGAAAAATCAAAAAAAAAAAAAAAAAAAAAAAAAAAGATCCCATTCTTGTAAGAAATTCTTCCTAGTGGACTTTGGGTAAGATGTGACTGGCAGACTTGTGACTCCCCATCCTTCTGAGTTTAGATAAGCTCTGGCTGTTTACCTAGCCTGCTCCAAGCCTGGGAGATACCCGGAATTCTGGGTAATGGAACAGGAAAAGATTGCTGTGATCCAGACCTGCCCAAGCCCACCTGTCCAGAGGCTCCCTGTTACCCAGTGTTTTCTAGTTCCCATGGCGACCAAAAGCACAGCACAGGGTTGTTATTGTTCCTGGAAGAAAAGGGAAGGGCAGAGCTTGAGACTGACGTCCATCTGCCAGTGGGCAGCTGAGTCACCCTGCCATGGTCTGGCGCTGCTATAGAGTCACTTCCCCATGGTCCGAGGCTCCCACTGGCTTCTCCTCCTCAGCAAGAGCTAGTCCTCTGCCTGTGTTAGTCAACAAGCACCTGAGCCCAGTACTTGTGTACTGAGCAGAGCCTTCAGTCCTATGCGTGGCTAGCAGAGCGGGGAAGGACATTACTGACAGGCCAACACTCTGTTTCCAGGGCATAGGAGCTGGTGGGCAGGTACAGACTCTGTCCTTGTAGCACAGGGTCACAGATGGCTTCTAGGGCCTCCTTCACTCTGCCTACCTGACCTTGGCCATACCATTCTGCCTCCACAGAAGAAACGGGATTACCTCGTCACTTTCTAGTATGTGGTCTGCCCCAGAAGACCAGGAACCACCTCCAGATACCACTGCTACATGAACTTGGGATTAAGTTTCCAACACATTTTCCTCTGGGGTGG
>LR749686.1:1622612-1801503 GCA_902729485.2 Mus minutoides
GCTGGCCTCTGCTCTGCTAACTCTAGCTCTCAGGCTGGGCTGGCCTCTGGCTTTCCTACCAGAGGAGGGTTCTGATAGGCAGACACAGTCACTGCATTAGTGGATGCTCACCGTGACAGGTCAAGACAACTGTGTGCTGTGCACTCCGGCTTTCAGTTTTCCCAGACATCTAACCAACCTGGATTTTCTGGGCCATGGGGATAAGTGACTGCAGAGGAACCCACCCCTCGTGGTATCTTCTCTGGGAAGTCCAGATGGAACACCGGGGGTGGGGTGGGGAGTGGGGAGAGCCACATCCTTCAGCCACTTCACAGAGGGACCCAGGCCCTTTTTTTTTTTTTTTTTTTTTTTGGTTTTTCGAGACAGGGTTTCTCTGTGCAGTCCTGGCTGTCCTGGAACTCACTCTGTAGACCAGGCTAGCCTCGAACTCAGAAATCCACCTGCCTCTGCCTCCCCATTGCTGGGATTAAAGGCATGTGCCACCATGCCCGGCAACCCAGGCCATTTTCTATGCTGGCCCCTGCCTATGCTTTTGTCCCCTACAGAACTGGTCTGGAAGCAGAGTTCTCTTCCCTGTCCATGAAGACAAAGAAGGGTGATCATGGAACCGGTTCAGTGGGCGAGATATGTTTATCTGTAAGCACTACAAAGAACAGGGCCCAGAAGGCTTTGCAGGGGAGCCACATGTTAGTTCCTCAGTCTCTTCTGTATGTGTGTGTACGTGTGTGTTTGTGTGTGTGTGTTGTATATGTGTCATATGTATATACACATAGACATGCTACATGGATACATATCAGGTTTTAGTTTTACATGTGTTATATATGTGTCATGTGTGTGTGTTATATGGATACATATCAGATTTTAGTTTTATGTATATATGTACAATATATGTGCAGTGTCCAAGAAAGCCAGAAGAGGGTGTTTGTGAGCTGCTATTTCTTGGGTTTTGAGACTCAAACCTGGATCCTCTTAACCACCCTCTGAGCACCAGGTGGCACATTCTAGTCCGAGCGTTTAGCATCAAATGTTTCATAGCTGTGGGTGGGGCTTAATTAGCCCTCTAAGTCTCCCAGGTGAGCAGACTAGATCCCAGAGTCAGAGTGCAGCAAGAGAGTTTTGACAATTAGCTGACAACCTAAGACAACCTAAGAATCCAATGAGGAAATATATCCTGCCTGCCTCTCCTTCCTTCCTGAGTCCCACCAGGCTGCCCATAGCTAAACTCAAAGAAGGCTAGTATGCCAGAGCCAAGGCCTGAGGGGAGAGCATCTGACACACACGGGAAACTCGGGTTGTCACCCAGAGCCTTGGTTAGTGACATTTAAAAACCTGCATCCCAGCTGGGCCTGGTGGTGAATGCTGAGGCAGGTGGATCTCTGTGAGTTCGGGGGTACCCTGGTCTACATAGTGAATTTCAGTACACCTACAGCTATGTAGAGAGACCCTGTCTCAGAATAAAGCCCTGTGCCTCAGGCATGTGGATGACTGGGAGAAACCCAGAGCTTTCCATGTCCCCAGGCCAGCACGATGTTGTGTGCTCTAGACACGCTCCTTTGACAAGGCTGACAGTCAACCTCACCAGCTGCCCTGATCTGTCAGGACATGGGCTGAGGGTCAGAGCACAGTGGCAGAGGGGCCTGTGTGGGTGAGAGGAACAAAGAGGCCTGTGGTCACGACGCCCACATACAATTGCCTGGACTCCTCAGGGACAAAGGGCAGAGTTCTAATTTGGGCTCCCAGTGGGAGCAGGAGAAACCATGTTCTTGTTTTCTGCACACTTGTGGTGGCTTGCTCATCCCTTGCATTCGGCCTGTTCTGGGTTCCCATGAAATTGTCTCTAACCTCATGTTCACAGCCCACACAGCTGATCCCTGAGGCCATCATGGCTTGGTCACATGCACACTCCTGAACAGTGTGACCAGGATCCTGACACCATGGCTGCGCCCCACTATGCGCCTGGTTAAGAACCTTAGATGGTCTCCTTCATCAGGTGGCCTGTCCGCCATGCTCCCTGACAGCCAGGCTCAGTTCTCAGAGCAGACTGTCCCTGAAAGGAAGCTAATTTCTTCAGATGATTCAAAAGAGACAAGGGGACAATAAACCAGCCTTTGTGAGCGGAGAAATGTCACTTTAGTCCTTTTGATTCCTTGGGAGACAGTCCTGCCCCTGCCTTGGGGCTCCTCCAGGCTTCTAGGTGTTTATCTGGGAGTTGCTAGGGTGGACTGCACGTAGCCCTTTGAACGTCCTTCGTGCTCCTTTGCCTTTCTTTTGTCTGCCGTGCTCCTGTCAGTGGCTGTGATTAGGACAAAGGGTAGAGCACCTTGCTGAAGGTGGCTCCTGGACCTTGCTCTCTCCTCCACCCAAACCTCCCTAACATCCCAGGCTCAGGGACTTGGCTAACCAGCTCACCTTATCAAAGTAAGAGAAAGAAAATACAGTCCAGGCATACCAGTGCTGGCTGCTACACCCTGGTGCATGACAGTGATCTGGTCAAAGCCAGATCTTGTTGGCTTTGGTTCTGCAGAGGTGTGCTCACTGTTGATGCTCTATGCTCTGCCCAGGTTCCTGAAGCATCGACTCCCTCCCACCTCTTGTACCACCAGCACCTGTGGTCCATGCTGACTCTCCATCTCCTCCACAGATATAAAGATAGACTGACCCCTAGATCCTTGGGGCCCAATGGTAGAAAAGAACGGTTGTCTGGTCTCCACATAAAGATATATATATATATATCTATACATACACACATATATATATAATATATATGAGTGTCCCTCATGAATCAGTCAGTGTTGGTGAGGCACCCTGCTGTGTCAGCTTGCTGGTGTCCTTCATCACCTGTGGCCTCATTGAGGACTACAGCCATGGGACAACAATCTGCACACTAGGGAGGCAGAGGCAGGCGTATTTCTGAGTTCGAGGCCAGCCTGGTCTACAGAGTGAGTTCCAGGACAGCCAGGGCTATACAGAGAAACCCTGTCTCGAAAAACAAAACAAAACAAAACAAAAAATACCTTATGTGTATTCATGTTTTGGCAGCTTATATGTATGTGTACCATGTATGTACCAGGTGCCGTGTGAATTCAGAAGAAAACATCAGATCTCCCTGGACCTGGAAGCACTGGTGGTGTGTGTGAGCCACCATGTGGGTCCTGGGAACCAACCAAGGTCCTCTGCAAAAGCCACACGTGCAAAGGCTGTGAAGCCATCTCTCCAGCTCCATCTTTAATTCTTTTGGCCCTGAAAATCTTTACTCCAAGAAAATCTCACCTAAGCATCAATCAAAACCAAAGAAAAATCAGCAATCTCAGGTAAGATTGTTTAGTTAACCAATAAAAATACAACATAAAGAATTAAAAAATGGGGCTGGCGAGATGGCTCAGTGGTTAAGAGCGCCGACTGCTCTTCCAAAGGTCCCAAGTTCAAATCCCAGCAACCACATGGTGGTTCACAACCATCCGTAACAAAATCTGATGCCCTCTTCTGGAGTGTCTGAAGACAGCTACAGTGTACTTACATATAATAAATAAATAAATCTTTAAAAAAAAGAAGAAGAAAAAATGGTACACGCACACACATGAGCATAAAAGAAAGAAAAAATAGGTTTCTGCCAAGTTACTGCATGGATACCATTCCCATCTTATATATAAGGCTTGTTTATATAATAATGTATGTACTTTACTTTATGTTCCTTCTTCAGGAGATGTTTTTCCTGCCAAGGTTATTGGCGAATGTTCTCCCTGCCAAGGTAAATGACTCCATGATAATTAGAAACAACAACAGTTTGGAAGATGAGGGTGTGTCTAATGTCCTTAGCAAAATGGTAACCACTTTGACCTTCAGGACAGTCCTTAAGTTTGTAGAAAAGAACTCTGAAGAAAACATGAATAAGATATAGATAGATAGATAGATAGATAGATAGATAGATAGATAGATATGATTTCTCATTATGCAAAATATAAGGATGCAATATGAATTATATGAGGGGCTTCACAAACCTAAAATAACAGAGGCAACTGCACTATGAGCCAGCTTGTCAGAAAGATATTAAAGAGATAAAGAAATTTGGGGAGTGGTGATTGCACGGCAAGATCCCACTCAGCTAAGTTTATTGTTTATGCTTTCAAAGGCAGGCAGATTCCTGAGTTCAAAGTCAGCCTGGGACAGAGCTAGTTTAGGCCCAGGGGGGTAGGAATGGTGATCTCAGAGCTGGATGCCACCCAGCTAGCTTATTGTCTATACTTACAAAGGCAGGCAGATCCCTGAATTCATTGCTACGTTTTTTTTTTTAAAAAAGAATATACTTGCTGTCTGTTTCTAAGAATCAAGGGGATATGGCCATAAAGTGTTGATTCATGGGATAATCAAAAGGGAAACTGGGGTGGACTATTGAATTGATACATAAATAAAAGACTGGGCTTTGGTCTGCAAGATAGAGCTACCAGAGAGATCTGCTTGGAGAGCAAACACGGCTTTTTTAGATTTTTTTTCTAGCAAGAACAAAGCTGTCTGGAGATCTCTGGAGAGCTGTTTCAAGCAAAACATGAGGCTGTCAGCTTGCACCCCCACCTTACTGAACTCAGGTCCTCTGACCATGCTTCTTGCCATGATGATAAAGAACTGAACCTCAGAACCAGTAAGCCAGCCCCAATTAAATGTTGGACTTTGTAAGAGTTGCCTTGGTCATGGTGTCTGTTCACAGCAATAAAAACCCTTAACTAAGACAGTCTGTCAAGTACATTTGTTGAAATTTCGTTTTTTAGCCAGTGCCCTGATTGGTGAACTGATCCAAGTGAGAAAGGTGACATCATCAGATGACATCATCACAAACATATCTGATCCTGTGCTTCCTAAACCTGTGTTGCTTTCTGAAAAATGCACATTCATGCACCTGTCCTTCTGGAGCAGTGGTTCTCGCCCTTGCTAACCCTGCCGCCCTTTAATCCAGCTCCTCAGGTTGTGGGGACTCCCAAGCATAAAGTTACGCCCTTTAATCCAGCTCCTCAGGTTGCGGGGACTCCCAAGCATAAAGTTACGCCCTTTAATCCAGCTCCTCAGGTTGCGGGGACTCCCAAGCATAAAGTTACTTTGTTGCTCCTTCATAGCTGTGACTTTGCTACTGTTATAAGTGGTAATGTAACATTTGTTATGCAGGATATCTATATGTGACCTCTGTGGAAGGGCCATTCAACCCAAAGGAGTCATGGCCCTGAGGTTGAGAACTGCTGTCCTAGTGTGGCTAGACAGCCATTCCCGACAGGTGTGTACTATGGGGAAACAGAAAGGACAAAATGAGAACTGTCACGGGTTTCTAAGTCACCGCAGTTGTGTTTTGTTATTGTTGTCTCCTTTTGCCACTAAGGCCAGAGTGTTTCTGGGATGGTGGCTGATTAACCAACCAGGCCCTGAAAGGAGGAACGACCAGAAGAGAGCCCTGACTCAGCCTGGAATTGATCACACTTGTATTGAATAAGACCACTGAGGTGTTGGGATTGCAGGCCATCACTAACGCATCATCCACTCAGCCCTGATTAATAGCCCTGAATGAGCCCAGATCTCCAGAATTCCCATGTGGTCTAAGCTGAGACATGCCATTCCTGCCCATGCTTTAGATGGTGTGTTGGGATTGGGAAGTCTTCTGCCTTTCGTGTGGATCTGAGGACCAGTTCTGAGCTGCCTCATACAGAAGACTGTAGTGAGCTGAATGGTACCCTTCAGAAAGGCTGGACTGTTACATTACTGGGGGTTTGAAGGAGTCTTTGTAAATGAGGTTAAGTTAAGGCCCTGAAGCAGAGCAGCCTGAATTAGCAGTGTGGGCCTTAGTGGCTCAGTGGCAGGTGTACTTTTAAGTGTGAAGCAGGGAGGCCAGGGTTTAACTTAATGATGGAGGAGTTGTTAAATTTGTTAAGTTCCTATTGAAGTTGCAACATTGCTTAATAAATAAGATACTGAAAATGAAGACAGCTAGTGGGGTTAAGATAAGAGTGGTATGGATCCAGTAGGGAGACAAGAAAGATCGTGGAGCCAGCACTACGTATATAGGAGGGAAAAAGGAAGGGCCTCGGAGCCAGGCCTCTCATCCCTGCCAGTGATGTGTTGGGTGTTTCTGGAGTCACTTGAGCACCCCATGCTCCACCGCCTTCCAGTGGCCAGATGTCCAGAATGGCCCAGTCAACACCAGGAGTATGGGAAAGCAGCTCTCTAGGAAGGCATAGCGCCCCATGGGGCACCACAGAGCTTCACCATGGCGCCCCCTGGTGGTCGGATTTGGGCAGAAAGTAACAGGGTGAAAGCAGGGCTTTTTACCTAAACCGGGAGACTCTCATTCTGAGGATGTGCTGCAGAACAAGTGCAAAATGTCAGGACAGGAGTGTGGCGTGTGTAGCAGCCAGTGGGAAGCCCTCTGGGGTCAAGCAATGGTGTTAAATCCTGCACGGTGATGTTGCCTGTCCCCCTGGAGCAAAGCCTTCACTGCGTGGGACCTGGACTGGAGCAAGCAGGACTGGTGGTAGGGAACACAGGCCTTGCCTGAGCTGTAGCAGGGGAAGGGGAGGACACATCCATTCTGTGGTTTGTTCTTTCCTTATAACTATCAGTGTAGGATGCTGGGACCGTGGGACTGTGCCCTGGCCCCAGGCTGCCTCTTGTGAACCACGTGGGAAGAAGATACTCGCCTGCCCAAGTATTACTACTCCCAAAATCTTGATGGTCATTGGCAGAGATCTGGGATGACCTGAACAGTGAGTTTACAGCATCCTGTGAGAGGCCTGAGGAACTCAGCAAGCTGGGGATTTGCCCTGAGGTGACCTTTGCCATTCACTCACCCAACCACAGTGCTCTTCCCCCCCCCACCCCACCCCCCCGCACCTGCAGGAGGTGCTGAGGTACCAGCCAGGATGGAGGGTCAGGGGTAAAGGATAACAGACTGACTGGGAAGACCCTCCTTTGCACTGACAGTTGACAATCCCAGAAAGCATGTGTGTTAGCAGAAATAGGAGGCAGACCATGATGTGTCTCACTTATGGGCACTCTGCAGCCGGGAGACCCTTTGACTTCAGGGGTGGGGAGAGTGTTTGCAATTCCACCTTGCTGTCTGAGGTGTGGAATCCTCAGTGCTCTAGGATACCATCATGGTGGGAAGACATATGGCTGAGGCAGGAGGCAGCTTGTCACTTCCCGCTGACAAGCAGGACCTGTCAGAATGACACTGTCCCTTTTTTATTCAGTCTAGGACTTCAACCCATGGAAGATGCCACCCAAATTCAGGATCTCTTCAGTCCACTCTTAACTCTGGAGATACCACCATAGACACACTCAGAGGCTCATCTCCTAGGTGACTCTAAATCTAACAAAGCTGACAATACAAACTCACCTTGGTCACTTTGATACTGATACTTCTTTACATCTGAGCAGCCTCTAGCTAGTTTGCACTCTGGGCCTTAAACTGCATCCATCATCATAATTGCTAAGGACTAGCCTGACATGGAGGTGCATTTCTTTTATCCCAGAACCCAGGAAGCAGTGGCAGGCAGATCTCCAAGTTCAAGGCTAGCCTGGTCTACAGAGTGAGTTCCAGGGCATCCAGGGCTACATGGAAAAACCTTGTTTTGAAAAACAAAACCAAATAACAACAAAACTCCACTAAGGACTGATACTATTCTGTATGATAATGCTATTATCAGTACCTTTTGTTGTTGGGATAAAAAGTATGTCCATGACGTCAGCTTACAGAAGGAAGGGTTGTTTAAGCATGTGATCCCGGAGGGCTGGAGTCCATCCTGGCAGGGAGTGGTGGCAGAAGCAGCAGATATGGTAGCAGGATCTGGAAGTGGAGAAATCACATCTTCAACAGTAACGACAAAGCAAGAAGATCACACTGCGACTGAGGTTAGAAACTCCCAACGCCCACTCTCTCTCACTAATGGACCTCCTCCAGAAAGCCTACAGGTTCCAGAGCCTCCCCAAACAGCTCAACCAACCAGGAACCAAGCATCTAAATAACTGAGCCTATGAAGGACATTTCTCCTTCAAACTACCACATTCCACATACATATCACATACTACACGGAGATACATGCACACTACATGTATTCACACAAACAAATCCACATATACTTACACACACCATACACAAGACACTACACACACACACACACACACACTCTCACACACACACACTCTCTCACACACACACACACACACACACACACACACACACACACACACATGACCACAATAACAGTTACAATAAGGAAAAGACTAGGTAGTTCATTTTTTATGACTCTTCCTTAGGAATGAAGCACCCCCAGGCCAGAATGCCAGAATGGGTGTGGTCCTTGTTGGTCCTTATGTGGAACCAGATACCCACAGATTCTCAGGGATGGTGTGATACATCCTGGGGCTCTGAGCAAAAGGGTCTGCTCTTGTTTGGTTGAGACTCGTTTAGCCTTTAAGACACCTTCAGGGAGCAGGGAGCACAGGGAGGGGACTGCTGACTCTGTGCTGACTGCCATCTTAGGGACCTGGAGTCGCAGTATCCCAGGCTTCAGGTAGGATCAAGACCAGACTCGGGCAGTGTCCAGCATTATGACAGGCCAGGGGCAGGCAGGTGACACTCTGTATGCACAGGAAACATCTTGGCAAGCTGGAACAGTGTCTGTGGTGGTGCAGGTCTGTAATCCCAGCACTCCTTAGCCAGAGGCCAGCTAGAGCTACATCGTAGCTTTGAAACCAGCCTGGCTACATAGTGAGAGATATCAAAAAGCCAAAAACCTGGAGGCTGGAGACTAGAGGCTGGAGAGCCGGCTTGTTGGCAAGAACCCATATTGCTCTTGAAGAGGATTCTAGATCAATTCCTAGCACCCATGTCAAGTGGCTCACAGCTAACAGTAACTTCAGTTGTCTGGGGTGTCTGATGTTCCTGGCTTCTGCAATCACCTGCACACATGTGCACATACACATAATTAAAGAAATAATAAATCAGCCAGGTGTAGTGGCCCATGTTTTTAATCCTAGCACTCAGGAGGCAGAGGTAGGCAGATCTCTGTGAGTTTGAGGCCAACCTGGTCTACATAGTGAGTTCCAGGACAGAACAGTCTAATGATCTTCCTCTTCTTCCTCTTCCTCTTCCTTCTCCTTCTCCTCTCCTCCTTCTCCTCCTTCTTTTTCTTCTTCATCCTTTTTTATAAAGGCCAACACTAAAGAAATTGATAAATAAAAAGTGTCTGCTAGGGGCAGTTCTTCCTTTTTATAGTTCTTAAATGACCAATATTTTTACATTACAAAAAGCTTTCTGCTTATAATTAGACCAAATGATCGTGTTATCCCACCACAGGGAACCCCAGTTTGGTCCTACATCCAGCAGCTGCTGCTACTGTGGGGCCTTTGGCCTCACGAGACCAGAGCCCTTTCCCCATGTCAATCTCACAAGAGTGCATCCAGCCCTCTCAGCTCAGGCCTGATTCTGGCGACTACAGCTGTTCTCCCCTGTCCTTCCAGCGTTTTCCAGAAATTCTTTGCCACTGTTCCTTGGCAGGAGACTATGGCATCACATGACCAGTGACTGGTGCCTTCTGACTCACAGAATGGAAAGAAACCACACAGAGAAGCACACAGGGCCTCTGTTGCCAGCCAGGGTGACCACATGGAACGGGAGGTGATTCATCTGAGCCCGCCTGGCATGGGCACTCGAATACACTTGCCTGGAGCTGGGCACAGCCCAGCCCTTAAGTGACGCATGGGGTATCCCCTCCCAGGGCAGGCCAGTCCCTCCTAGGAGGAATAAGGGGCTCTCTGCTTCTGTCCTAAGTGGCTGACAGGTTACCAAGGAGGTTGTACGACAGCTCTGGGGACAGAGGTAATTAAGTCAAGAATCAGGGTTGGAGATTTTGGAGAAGAGGTAGACAGGTGGAAGCTGAATGTGGCTGGGGTCCTTTGCTCTAAATTCTTCATCACACCTGGTGTCTCCAACATAGAGGAGACACAGCTTACCATTCCAGAAGGAATATGATCAGTTGCTCACATAGTCCTTTTCAAGGCCAAGTGCAGAGGGGGCAGGGCACCAAGGACAAGCACAACCCTGTGTCATTCCCCACTGGGGACCATGTGACAGTCCCATTTTATATATGAGGACATTTTAACCTGAAATATAAAGCAGGTTGTCACAGGTGACTGCCACCAGTGAAAACTCTAACCCACATTGTGTAGTTCAGCTCTGCTGTAAACTGATGGATACAACATTCCATACAAGCCCCACACTTCCCTTCACATACATGGTCTGACATCATCCTCAGAGCAGCACTGTAGGGAGGATATTAGTGTTCACACATAATGAGATCAAGAAGAACACCAAGGCACAGTGTGTGTGATGGTTTGTATATTCTTGGACCAGGAAGTGGCATCATTTGGAGGTGTGACCTTGTTGGAATAGGTGTGTCACTGTGGGTATGAGCTTAATACTTTCACCCTAGGTACCTGGAAGTCAGTCTTTCACTAGCAGCCTTTAGATGAAGACATAGAACTTTCAGCTCTGCCTACACCATGCCTGCCTGGATACTGCCATGCTCCCACCTTGATGATAATGGACTGAACCTCTGAACCTGTAAGCCAGCCCCAATTAAATGTTGTTTTTTATAAGACTTGCCTTGGTCATGGTATCTGTTCACAGCAATAAAACCCTAACTAAGACAGTGTGGTAGCTAGTGTTTCAGTTGTGAGCCTAGCCTTTAACTGCTGAGCTATCTCTGATACCTGTGATACTTTTTAATTGTCAAAATGATACAAGGTAGACTAGACTGGCAACAGTCTCAGTGAACGATTCCTTAGATCAGGTTGGCCTTGGTGTGGGTGGGGCTGTCTTGATTACCTTAATGGAGTTGGAAAGGCCACACCAGGCTGGGGCCCTGGACCGTGTAAAGTGAAGGAAGTGAGCTGAATAGTAAATGTGTATGGATTCCTTTTCTTCAAGGCTGTGGCTGGCTGCTTTGGCTTCCTGTCTTGACCTTACCACCATCATGGTCTGTAACCTGGAGTTGTAAACTAAAACAAGCTCTCCCCAGAATTGTTTGTCAGAGAATTTAATCCCAGCAACAGAAAAGCAACAAGTGCAGAGAGCTTGGATGCTCTGGAGTTGCACAGCAGGTGCTGTGGAGCCTCACCCAGCACCTTCCTAAGCTGGAGCACCGTGGTTTGGGATGTTCCCTGCTGCCTATGGGGAAACCTGGCATGCACTGAGCCGTAGGGAAGAGCTCTGACAAGGTTAAAGGGATTCAGAAAAGGTCAGCCAAGCCACATGCACAGGAAGATGGGTGAGCTAGAGGGTCAGATGAGGCCCAGACTTCTCCATGAAGTCATGGAGGCGGTGCAAGCTTGCTTTAGAGAGCTGTGGATACCCTCCCTCCTCCCTCCTCCCTCCTCTCTCCTCCTTTCCTACTCCCTCTCCTCTCCCTCTTCCCTCCTCCGTCTCCTCTCCCTCTTCCCTCCTCCCTCTTCTTTCCCTCCTCCCTCTTCCCTCTTCCTTCTTCCCTCCTCTTTCTTTCTCCTCCCTCTTCCCTCCTCTCCTTCCCTCCTCCTTCTCCTGTCCTTCTCCTCTCTCCTTCTTCTCCTTTCCCTCTCCATCCTCCCTCTGTTCTCTTCTCCTTTCCTCACTCAACCCCCATCCCTTCTGCAACCAGGTCTCACGAAGTTTGGCCTATAACTTATTAGGCCATAAAAGATGGCCTCAAACTCTTTTTTTTTCCCCGAGACAGGGTTTCTCTGTGTAGCCCTGGCTGTCCTGGAACTCACTTTGTAGACCAGGCTGACCTCGAACTCAGAAATCCACCTGCCTCTGCCTCCCAAGTGCTGGTATTAAAGCACTTGGGCACCACCACGCCCAACTGGCCTCAAACTCTTAACCCTCAGGCCTCCACCTCCTGAGAGCTGTGATTGCAGGCATGTGCCACCACATACCGGGCATGCTAGGTGTTAGAAACAAACATTCTGGGTGTTATACAAGGAAACACAGAAACAAAGCAAATGTATCTTGGTAACATAATTATTTTTAAAAACTTATTTCATTGTATGTGTGTGGGTGCTGTGTCTGTATGCATGTATGTGCACCACATTCATGCTTGGTGCCTGTGAAGACCAGAAGAGGCCATTAGATCCCCTGAAACTGGTGTTATACACAGTTGAGAACTACTATGTGGGTGCTGAGAACCAATCCAAGTCCTCTGTAAGAACAACAAATGCTCTTAACCACAGAGCCATCTCTCTAGCCCTAAGGAGTTTTGTTAAAAGGATATGCCAGAACCCAAGCGTACTGAGGCCAGCAGGACTCCTGACTTTATCCCCAATGTACTTGGTAGCTATGTTTCATCCGTTAGTGGGTGCTCAACTTCACAGGCTGGCATGATTGGCTAATTGGTGAAAGGAGGAAGGGGAAGGCCAGGAAATGACTTCCTGCTTGGCTGCCTAGCTTTGACTTAACAAGTTTCTCATAGGCAAGCCCTCTACCAACTGCACTCTTCTCTCTCTCCTTCCCTCCCTCTCCCTCTCTGTCTCCTTTCCTCCCCCTGTCTCTCTTCCTATCTCCCTCTCCCTCTCTCCTTCCCTCCCTCTCTCTCCTTCCCTGCCTTTCCCTTTCCTTCTCTCCCTCTCTCTCTTCACACACACACACACACACACACACACACACACACAGTCCTTCCAACAAAGAGAGAGAGAGAGAGAGAGAGAGAGAGAGAGCGCTTTAAATAAGTTTTTATTAACGCAGAGAAAAAGACTTCTATCCAAAGGAGACAATGGCAGCTCGGCCCCTGCCCTTCAGATCTTTCCATGTTGCTCAGCCTGGTGCCAGCTCACTTCTCCACACCCTTTCTGCAACCTCCCGCCTCCCTGTAAACACCCTCCCAACTCCACTGACAGCACTCGGGTCCATCAGTCCAGCTCAGCTCCATGTCAATCCATAGCCTTGCTTGTATAGGAAGGCAGTTCTGCTCCAAACACATGCTTATAAAACTAAATAATACAGTCACGTTCCCTGACTGATGTTGCTCCTGGCTGAACATTATTTCAGAATCTCAGTCAATGGAGCCCACGTGCACCCCTGGAGGGAATCTGGATTATGCCCTTGCCCTGGATTCAGCCTGGGAGCTTGGCAGAAGAATGTGGGTTGTGTCCGGCAGAGAAGCCCAGCCTTTCCTGGAGCCACCCCAGGTAGCCAAGGTCACCATTTGCATTCCCAACAAACCCCAGACACTCACACAGAGCAGAGTGGGAGTTAACCACTGAGTGAATCCCACCCACAGCTGATGAGAGCTCCCCAGCTCCCCTTTGCTCAGAAGGGCCAATCTGAGAGCTGTGAAGTGCTGGCGCCCACCAGAGCACCGGAAGCTGGATAGAGCCAGGGCAGCACAGGGTGTCCACGGCATGGAGCATTTTCAAAGCACACTGACATCTTCAGAGTATAGCCCCAATGGAGTATCTATCAGTGGTACCTCCATGTTTGTAGAGACAGAAACTGAGTCCGTCCTCAAGGGTCCTAGGGCTGCTGAGTGCAAGTAGGTCACAGACTGTGCCTGGTGTGTATGGGTCACCTGGATCTCTGTGTTCCTTAGTCAGGCAAGACAGGGCCTCATCGGGGTCTCTAGTCTCTTAGCCTGCCCATGTGACTCCCTCAAGAACTGACAACCTAGAGCAACCTTGGGCCTTCCCCACTCCCCACTGGCAGTCAGCAGGCAGGGGGCTCAGGCCACAGACCTTGAAGGCAAGTGTGGCTCCTGCCCCAGGTGCAACACACATACACACACACACACACACACACACACACGTACAGACACGTACAGACACACAGATAAACAGAGACAGACATACAGACACACAAATACATACACAAACACACTCAGACGTATACACACACACACACATACACACACAATGAGGTTTTGATAACAGATGGTTTTAGGTTCTGTTAGCCTAAGGTGTCTTCCTCTCAGAGGTCACAGAGGCAGCTTGATCTAGTCAACAGAGCTACTCAGACATAGGTTTTGGCGGCAGGCCAGGTCTTCAAGGTGGCCTTTCACCTACAGGCCTGAGTCCCCTGAGAGACCGCTGCTTGCTGCAATTTGAAAGCCATGCCCCAGTTCTCTTTGTTGGGCAAGCCTACCTGGCTTAGGGAGGCTTGTCTAGGCCTGGCAATCCTTCAATCTCAGGGTGGCCTTCCTGACTAAACCAGAGCTCACTGAGTGACTAGACTAGCTAGCCAGTGAACCCCCTGATTCTGTTGTCTATATGTATATGTATATGATGCATATGATATACAATATATATAATATTGTATGCTGGTTGTTAGGGGCTGAGGCGCCACCTCAGGTCCTTGTGTTTGCACACCAAGCTTTTTGTCCTCTGAGCGTTTCCTCTGCCCCAGGGTTTTTCTTCCTTAACTATAACTTTACTGATAAGCCGGAGCTTGTAAACGTGAGCACCTGGGGCCTGTGGTAGGCAGCACACCATGGCAGGAATGCACAATGGAGCAAAGCCACTCTCTTATGGCTGGGGTGGGGAAAAATATCTTACAGTCCCTTTAGGGCATGACTCCGTGACCTAAAGATTCCAAAAAGTTCCACAATGCTCCAGTGGTTCCCAAGGCTGTGATCCAAGCATCCAGTATACAGGTTCTGAGCCTATGAGCAGCCACCTCTCAAAAGGCAGGCCCCAGCTACTACCAGCTGGGCTCTCTACGCCACACCAGAGACTCCTAAGGACCACCCTTGGCATCAGGACCCTCTGCTCTCACAGGAAGGGCTCAAGAGGAGGTTTGCTGGAATAAAGGGGGAATATGCTGTGCCTGTTGTCCCTGTATCTCTCTAGAGATACAGTGTGTCCAAGGCTGAGAGTCAACCAACTACTCAGAAATCTACTCCTCTGAGAAAACCAGATTCCAAATCCTGAACCAGGACCTGGGGCAGGAGTATTTCCAAGATCAGAGATGACTCGGGTGCTGAGGCAGGATCCCTGCCCAGACCCTACAGTATCTGTGCTGCCTGCCTGGTTCCAAGGCTTTGGTGGCACCAACTGTCCTGAATCCTCAGGGGCAGAACATTGCAGTCCTCAGTACTCAGTACCTTGCACTCTCTTGCTATGTCCACCTCCCATTGCTGTGAGGCCAACACACAGATAGATAGACAGAAAGACAGACAGACGGACAGACAGACGGACAGACAGACAGACCGCTTACATGAGGCTACCCTTGCTACTCAGAGATGTCACAAGTATAAGCTTACTCACTTGTCAAAAGTTCCCTGTGGTCCTCTCCCAACACTTCACCCACTGGGACTCACCATGAACAAGCATGTAGCAGAATGGTGCTTGCTGGGGTTGGGATGAGACATGGGAAACAACAGGAATAAAGTTTTTGTTACAAAAAGGAGATAAATGCAGAGATCTGCTATGCAGAGCAGCGCCTGCCATGAACCATGTGTGCTGGGGGAGTGGAGGCAGGAGGATCAGGGCTATCCTTGGCTACATATTGATTTCAAGGCCAGCCTGGACTACTGGAGACCTTGTATCAACCCCCCCAAACAACTTGATACCATGCTGTTCTTTATGGTGATGGTTTCCTCGCTGTGCATCACACACAGAGACCCACAAAAGGCCACAAATATGTTTGGGGGAGTTGACAAGTAGATTGTAGAAACGGTATCATAGGTGTGATGGCTAGTCCTGTCAACTGACAGGACCTGCAATCACCCTGGAGACAGACTTCTGGGCATGTCTGTGGGGTAACTGAGGCAGAAGGACTCCCTAAATGTGGTTGTGTCAATCCATGTGCTGAGCTGTAGCACAGTAAGTCCCCACACGGGAGGCCAGGCCCCGGGCTCTGCTGCACGCTGACCCTTCGCTGTGCCTTGATTCTTCACTGAGAAAATGGAGGCAGTGCCAGACTCACAGGGTGAGCTGGTCTAGAGTCACTAGTGAGTCGACCCAGCTATTATTGTCATTTCTATCTCACCACTTCGCGGCTGCTGACGTGTGCCACTCACCCAGGCCTCCTGACCCAGGATCTGCTGTTCTTTCCAACACGTCACTCCCAGAGTGCACACGGCTTCTGCAGCCAGATTGTGACCAGCAAAGCCACCTCCCTTGGGACCCTTTCATCAAAGCCTGTGGAGCCAAGAGCAGATCTAACCCTGGGAGCAGAGGTGTAGAACACGGACCCGGCAGTGTGGAGCCACCCGCCCGGCTGCTCCTGTTAGCATTTCATTTTGGAAATACTGGGAACCAAAAATAGAAGTTCTTGAGCAAAGCTTAATCCTGCTGGCTCTCAAGACAGCTGCTGGAACGGTTGCGACTTGGCCACCAGAGTTCACTGTTGCCTGTGCAGGTGCTGAAATGTGACCCATTGTGGGTCATTGTGGGCCTGAGATTTCCCAGGAAAACCCAGATGGTAAGGAACCTGCCACTCCAGCTTCCCAGTTCTGTGCTGCGGCCCCCACAGACCACCAGCTCCAGGGCATAGGGAAACCACCTTGCAATCAGCCTACTGTTCTCCCCAGGGACCCCTCAGAGACCGACTGGTTCCTGTATTTTCTTGTCCTAGATTCTTCCAGAACCCATCCCAGGACTGACTGCCTAGGAAATGTGAAATACACATCTAGGTGTTCAACAGATGGATATGGAAAACGTGTATTTAACAAACTGTGAGCAGCTTCAAAGAACAAAATGTTAACCGTTGTAAACATCTAACTGGCTTCCACCAGAGCCAAGAAGTGTCCACCTAGAAGACAGAAGATTCCCATGGGCTGTCAGAGAGCTGCTTTCATGGGCAGAGAAGGCTGAAAGAGAAGGAGGGTGCTGGTCCCAGGCTGGGCGCTTTTTAAACTCCCTTCCTTCTAGGAAGTGTCTGTCATTTCTCCTGCTTCTGTGAAGGGTGGATCTTGGGCTTTGGTTTGGTGGTGTGGAGTTATTATGGGGGGGGGTGGTCTACTTTGGGTTGTCCTGATGGGAACCCAACACAGGAACTCAGTGCAGGTTAATAACCTCCCATGTATTTTAGTTCATTTAAAAATATTTAGTTATGTTTGTATATGTGTGTATGATACCGTTTGTGTGTGAGGTACATGTGTGTAGAATACATGTTTGTGTGTGAGGTGCATGTATGCCTCAGTGTGCAAGTCAGAGGACAACCTTGGGTGTTGTTTCTCATGCTCCATCTTGCTTCTGAGGCAGGATCTCTTGTTTTGCACTGTTCTGCACAGTCCAGGCTAGCTGGCCATAGGCTTCCAGGATATTCTCCTGTCTGAGTGCTAGAACTACAGACGTGTGCCAAGTCCAGCTTTTACGTGGGTTCTGGGGCTCAGGGATCCAACTGAGATTGTCAGGTAGCCAGCAGGTACTGTTACCTTCTGAGACTCCTTCCCAGTCCCATATTTCATTTAACAAAAAAAGCTGCCCACGTTTTGATGGAATGGTAGGGAAAGCAAACACACTGAATCAGAGAGACAGTTATGGCTGAGAGTGAAGAGAACCATAGAAAGTAGAAAGAGGGAGGAAGAGGCAGGATCAGGCAGGAGGACACTGGGTGAGCTGATGGGGATTCAGAATGAGACATCCTAATGCTGAGACCACACCTTCCATTTCAGGGTCCCAAGTGATGGAACCAGGAGCCTAGGGAAGATGAGTCCAGGAAGCCCCAGAAACTTCCCACCTGGCTTCCACTGGTCCCCAAGGCCATCTTTGTCTTATTATGTCTTTGAGGTGGCTTCCGGTTGCCACCATCAGCTAGGGGCTCCTCCTGGTAGGTCTGGCTTCCACAGACTTCCTTTGAAGATGCTATGGTGCCCAGAACTCCAAGTCCGTATCACTGAGTTGGTTCAAGGAGTCTCTCAGAGGACACCATTCACTGAATTCACGACAGAATTCTTAGGCAATCTAGAGCACTGTAAATATTTGCCGGCTAAGGATTAAGGATTAAACTATGGAAAGGCAGTTGGGGAAGGGTCTCAAGATGTCTTCCTGTCCAGGATCCAGAGTCTCTGCCACCAGGACCCCTCATCCCCACCCCAAGCTATGTCCTCCCCATCATTGCCTTGAGCCAGGATTGCAATGGGAGGCTGCACATTCGTATACAAAGTAGCAAATGCAGAGATCCAGCACCTGATCCTCACACGCTTGACTACACAGCCACATTGTAACCACCATCTACCATGCTGCAGACTCAAACAAGCCTAACAGGATGAGCTAAAACCAGAGCACAGCTGGAGATTACAGAAGTGTCTACAGCTCTATCATCCCGAATGAGCCTGATCTCATCTGAGGGGAAGAGATAACCAGAGCCAAGATCTGCAGCAAGCTCCACGTTCCAGGAGCTGGCTTGTGACACAAGAGCCACAGACCCATTGTGCTCCACAGGCCCAAGGTCAGCTCCAGGATCCAGATCAGCTTGGATCTCAGATGCTGGCTTCCTTCCCACAGGTGGTACTACATGGGGCTGGAAAGCTGTGGGACTGGGGAGCCAGTCCCGAGCAAGAGTGAGGTTGAGATATGTACAAACTCCCAAAAATCTTGTCCTGAGACCAGGAGGAGTAGGACTGCTCCCTCCCTGCTCTGAGCCTGCATCCCCCAGGACACATAAGCCTTGTGACCTCCCACCTCTGACACCCTTGACATAGTCATGTAGCCTGGTGGCCAAATTACTTCCTCTCTCCCTATAAGGACATGTCCAGCAATCACCTGAAATTCCTCTTCCTGCAAATGAAGCATTCCTGACACCTCAGCTCCAGCAAATGTGTACATTCCCTTGGAAAACCCCCATCCACTCCCCAAGATTTATATAACCCTTGTGCATGAACCCCTACCCAATAAAGAGAGATGTTTTACTGAAAACTGTCTCCAGAGCCAGATGCTGAATTGTGCCTGGGTGTCCTGAGACAGAAGCAGACGCCTGGGCCAGCAGTGTTATCTAGAGTCCCGCCTCCTGGTCACAGCTGCTTTAACATTCCTTTTCTTTTCTTTTTTTAAGATTTATTTATTTGCCAGGCATGGTGGCACACGCCTTTAATCCCAGCACTCGGGAGGCAGAGGCAGGTAGATTTCTGAGTTCGAGGCCAGCCTGGTCTACAAAGTGAGTTCTAGGACAGCCAGGGCTATACAGAGAAACCCTGTCTCGAAAAACCAAAAAAAAAAAAAAAAAAAAGATTTATTTATTTAATGTATATGAGTTCACTGTAGCTGTCTTCAGACACACCAGAAAAGGACATTGGATCCCATTATAGATAGTTGTGAGTCACCATGTGGTTGCTGGAAATTGAACTCAGGACCTCTGGAAGAACAGTTAGTGCTTTTAACCACCAAGCCATCTCTCCAGCCCTAACCTTCCTTTTTAATAACTGCCACAGTTCACAGCCTGCCCCAGGACCTCCAGCACCTTAGGTAATACTCCCACATCCTCTCAACATCCTAGATGAAAGAAGGCCAGAACCAGGCTATCTGCCCTGCTGGAGAGGGAGGGCCTAGAACCAGGGAACTGAAAAATTGAGCCAGGACTAAAGCATCAGGAGACATGGGCAGCAAGATGGAGTCTGTCCCCTGCTGGTAATGGCTAACACCCTGATTACTCCGGTAGATCCCTGGACAGCAGGGTATCTAGATGCCACTGCCCACAGTGACTCACAGGGAGGGACAGGGCAGCAACCCCAGAACTGATGGATGGTCTGGCTCCAGGGAGTCTCTTCCTGCCCGTTTCCACTTGGGGCTCCAGAGCAGGTAGTCTGAGGCCAGGAGGACAACCCAGCGTGCTCCCTGGGCAGCCAGGATCACCAGCCAGGCAGTGTTTGTTTTCCTCACAGACCAGTTACCACTTGCTGCTGTGGTTGCCCGGGAACACTTGCTATTTTCATGTAGGCCCTGGATGATGAGCTGTGGAAACTCTGGCAAGGTTGGTCTGAGAGGTGATATTCAAGTAGGCTGTGCCAGAGAGAAGTGCTGGGCTGCAAGAGGGAGGCTCGACATTCACACACAGCCCTGAGTGTGAGATGGAGGAGGGTGGCTGGGAAAGACTGTGCCCAGCAGCAGGAGTAACCGGTCCATTCCTGTTCATTCATTCCCATGTGTTCTTTGCCTTCTGTTTATTGGATCAAACATTCAAGGGTTTTGACTTTGTGCTAGGTGCGTGCAAACTGATCGAGGGTGTTCCAGCTCCAGGAAGCTGGCAACGTAAAATACAGCTACAGTTCTGTAGGATCCAGGCCATCACAGGGGCACTTGGGTAGCCTGTTCCCATGCCTGTCCTTGGCAGGAAGGGTAACTGAAAAACTTCCTTGATGAAGTATCTAGGAGTAAATAGATTTTTGAAGGCAGAGTGGACAAGGGGGAGCAGCATGTACATGGTTCAGAGGAGACTGAGTATAGCACTTCCAGAGTGTATGCCCAATCCTGGGCGAAGTGAGAGCCTGGCCAAGAACCAGTCCATGGGGGGCTTGGGGATGAGATGATGTTGAACCACTGAAACAGCTGTGATGAGGCCTCAGGTAGCAAAATGCAGCCCAGGCCTTCCCTGGAGAACAGAGAGGCAAGCTTCCCCACTACCCATGAGACATGGGAGACTAGGGGCTCCACAGGGCATCTGAGAGCCCTGAAGCTGCAGGAGGGAGCCCTCCACAGGGAGAGTCAAGCTAAGCCTTTGGTCCAGGCTGGCAGTCACTGCCCATCCACCCTTCCTCCAAAGCTCAGTCTACTGCTTTAACACCAGGCATGCACGTAGATGTCTTCTGCCTGCCTGTGGCCATTCCCCTAATGGAAGGTGCTTACTGGTCTAAGAGCTGGGTTTGTTAGTCAGGCCTCTGCTCCACTTGCGCCTCTGCAGGCAGATTAGTTACACTAAACACACACCCACACACCACATACACAAACACACAGAGACATACATACTCACAGACATATGCACACATGCACACACAGATATACACCCATGTACACACACTCAAACACACACAGACATATACACACATGTACACACACTCATACATATGTACACACACACCCCACATACACACAGGCATCCAATCAATTGGACTTAACCTGTTTGTTATTTGTTTGTTTTTTGAGATAGGATTTTTCTATGTAGCCCTGGTTATCCTGGGACTAACTCTATAGACCAGGCTAGCCCCGAACTCAAAGAGCCTCTGCCTCCTGGGTGCTGGGATTGAAGATGTGCACCACCACACCAGGCTGGACTTCTTTTGTAAAACGTTTTATTTATTTTTATCTCATGTGTGTATGAGTGTTTGCCTGAGTGTGTATAAGTGCTCCATATGCATGCCCAGTATCTGTGGAGCCAGGAGAGGGGCGTGGGGGCTTGGTTCTGTGCTCAGGCCCTCTGCAGCAGCTAGTGCTCTTAACTGCTAGGGTGTCTCTCCAGCCCCTGTTAGTGGGCACTTGCTTCTCCTGTGCCATTGCAAAGGAGCTGGCTGTATGTCACATGCCAGGGTGAGATCTGTGCTCTGCAGACACACAGAGCAGGGAGGTGAGGGGCCTGACACTCACTGAGAGTGCAGAGGCAAATAACTTCACAAGTTACACCAGCCATGTAGACAGGCATCCTACAGAGAGGCAAATAACTTCACAAGTTACACCAGCCATGTAGACAGGCATCCTACAGAGAGGCAAATAACTTCACAAGTTACACCAGCCATGTAGACAGGCATCCCACAGAGAAGCTGACCTTTCCACCTGGAGGCCAGGGGTAGACATCGAACTTTCCACCCTTCCTGTGTGCTTCCTTCGGCCTTCATTTTCCTGGGTAATTAATCCAGTTCCTTCCTTGCTTGCTTATCCCAAGGGTAGCTGTCTGCCATGTCTAGGGCCTCTCAGTCTAAAGGAGGCCTGGACTCAGCTTGGTGAAGTTCAGTCCCTCAGGGGCATCTAGGGCACAGATGTTGGACTTTCAGTACCAAGAAACTCCTCAGACACTTAGTTTGTCACTGAAGTGAAACTTTGGGGCCCTTAACACACACACACACACACACACACACACACACACACACACACACACCCGTCATTTGGCAATCACAAGCACACTGGTGCTCCTAAGTTACAGGAGAGTACATTTGCAGGGAGAGTGTTACAAGGCAGGTGTGAGCTGTTAGGGCAAAGGAAACATCTAAGCAAATGTTGGAAAGTGAGTGCCTGCCTGTGATCCCAGCACTCAAGAAATGGATGCAGGGGAGTGAGGGCTTTAAGGTCATCCTTGGCTACGCAGTCCAGGCCAGCCTGGACTACAGGAAGCTGTCACAAACAAAGCAAACATGGAGTGCTATGGACACAGGGCAGCAGGCTTTGGGCCTGCAGGGATCTGTGCCCAGAGCAAATCCCCCTCTCACCGGCACCTTTTGAACCTGCCCTTTCTGCAGCCACGCAGATGCCCAGACTTCTGTGTGCGCTGTCCTGTCCAGTCTCTGGTTTGGAATCTCAAAGCAAGAGGCTGGTCGTACTGAGGAGAGGCCCCTCTGCAGTGAGGTGGCAGCTTTGAAGGAAGAGCAGGATAGGGAGCCTGAGGCCAGCAGGGAAAGCTGGGCCCTAATGGGGCAGGATTAGGGGAGAAATGTGGGCAGCCTTTTCTTGCTGGAAAATCCCAGCCAGGCTCGGAGGCATTGCCCTTCTGTGGAAATCAGGGTCTGAGGAAAGGCATTCCAGCCTGTTGCCAAGTCAAGAAGATGAAGGAAGCTATAGCTCCTAAGTCAGGCTTGTTGGGTGTTTTGGGGGGCTGGGCATCACTGGGATTGATTCGTACCATCTGTTTGGGTCAACATGTCCCCATACAGGGAACATTGGCTCAATGAACAACTTTTGGAATTCTAGGCCCAAGTCTGTTCTTGGTTGCCACTGTAACTGGGGCATCCCCCTGCCAAGACAGTAGTCCCCACGAGTCAGTAAAGAGTGCAGAGATAAATCATTCTGGAGATGGCTTCAGAGCAGTGTCTGTGTTATTACATGGGAACAACCACTCATACAGTGAAAGGCTATCAGTTGTGATGGTTATCACATTACCTCCAATTAGAGCAAGCAAGCACTCATACCGCCAGGGCCACAGTGAAGGATCCATGGAAAGTGCAGACCTGTTCACAAGCCAGCCACCGACAACTCACACTACTTCAGAATTCAGTGTTCTGACTTTAGGGGCACGGTGTGCCTTGCAGCTACCAGGTCATGCCTCCATTTCTTCTATGCTAGATTCATTACTCCTGAGTGGCCACCAAGCCCTGGAATGTACCAACAAATATGGGAGCCTGCTCTCTCTGAGGTGTGGGAAGGGCCAGGGCTGACTTTCCCAGGGCCTCTGGTCCAGCTGAGTCTTCCTGAGGTACTGGCTAACCATGCAGTTCCCAGGCTATTCTCTAGGGGTACCAAGTCCTGGGGCAGGGCTGCAGACAGTATCTATTTAATGTAAAAATTCTATTTTTCACACACACACACACACACACACAGACAGAGAGAGAGAGAGAGAGAGAGAGAGCAAGGAGTCATACAGGCTGGCCATAAACTCAATACATAGCTGAGGAGAATCTGGAACTTCTGATCCTCCTGCCTCTACATCCATCTATCTATCTATCTATCTATCTATCTATCTATCTATCTATCTATCTATCTATCTATCGTATGTGAGTGTTTTGTCTACATGTAAATTTGTGTACCATGTATGTAAATGGTGCCCACAGAGGCCAGGAGAGGGCATCAGAGTCTCTGGGACTAGAGAACCTGTGAACCACCATATGTATGCCAGGAAGTACATCCAAGTCCTCTGTGACCCCCGACCAGGCTCCCTACCAGTCTGGCTGCAGCCAGTTCCTGCCACTGCTTACATGGTCCTTACCCCCTGGCCTCCTCACAAGCAGACATGGACATCAGGACTAAGACAGGAACCTTATTAACCCCTGCAAGCCCTGCGTAGGAAGTGCAGAGACAGGAGAATGCTTCTGCAGCAATGGAGTGTTTGTTTTTATCGTTACTACAAAGGAGACGTGGTTGTGGTAGGGAGTGTGGGGAACACAGAAGCGAATGTAGAATCAGGGGTTCTCCACAGCTCACTGCGATGTTGGCCTTCAGTCACAGCTGAGCACCCCCCCACACACACACACACACCTGCTGGCGGGCAGGGACACCAGACAGGCGCGGCCCCTGACCAAAAACCATGCACAGAGTCTCCCAGTTAAACATCTGCTTTATTCAGATGCAGGGCACTCAGAGGCTTCCCCTCTGCTTGTTCTGAGGGACATTTAACTCCTGTCCCCTCACCTCTCCCTAGACCGGCTGCTTCTCAGCTAGACATCAGAATTCGTCCTTTATGTCAAAATGGGGCTGGTCTTCAGGCCTGAAGTCCAGGTTGGGGCTGCCATCCTCGTTGAGGATCCTGCGGGCTGTGTAGCCAACGATGGGGTACTTGGCTTTGTACACCTTGCTGAAGACGTCATCGAGGGCCTCCAGCTCCTTGGCAGTGAGACCCGTCTTGGGGAGAAGAGATGGGAAAGAGAGATGAGCAACTGAATGTGACAAGTTGTGACTGGCACTGTCCTCTCTGGCCCTGCCTTATCAGCCCCAAACTCCAAGTGCAAGAGAAAAACCATGCTAAAATAAAACAAAAGAAAACAAAGCAAGCCCCCCTTTTAGGAGAGAGCAGGAGCACAGTCCTCCATCACAGATTATGTGATAGATTTTCTTGCATTTGGGGAAATGGCAGGGGTCAGCACACCTGGAGGCTTACCCCCTGGAAACTGCCTTTGTGTTCATGGTGTCCATTCTCAACAGAAAAATATGGGAAAAAAACAACCCTCCATCTTAAATCAAAGAATGAACAATAGACTTTTAAAGAAACAGCTCTAGGTATGCAGGGTATGTACACAGAGGGTAAGTGAGGGGTGTTTACAGGACATGAGTGCAGGGTGTGGGGGGGGTGTGTGAGCAAAGTGTATTGCAGGGTGTGTGAGCAGAGTGTGTGTGCAAGGTGTGTAAGCAGAGTGTGTGTTCATGGTGTGAGAGCAGAGTGTATGTGCAGGGTGTGTGAGCAGAGTGTGTGTTCAGGGTGTGAGAGCAGAGCGTGGGTACAAAGTGTCTGTACGGAGAGAGTGCTGGGTGTGTGTGCAGAGTGTGTGTGCAGGGGAGCAATGGCCTCATCAGTTTTGCTGGTCAGCTGACACAGGAAGTATCTTCCAGAGAACACCTAGTCCTGGGTGGGCAGGCAGCATTGCAGCCTGTCCACCTCTCTGTTATTAAACAAATATTTAAGTACAGCATCTGCTGTAACTTGGATTGAGGATGCCCCTTTGTAAAAGGTCCATGTGTCAATGGTTTGGTCTCCAGGGTCAAGTTACTGGGAGATGATGGTGCTTTTAAGGGGCGTGGCCTAGTAAGAAGTCCTTACATTGAGAGTGTGCCCTCCAGAGGAACGCAGGTCACTTCACTTTCTCTTTTGCTTCCTGGTCATAAGGAGTATGGGCTATCTCTGCCACATGCTCTAGCTATGAGATCAGTCAGTCATGGATTGAAGCTTCCAGAGTAAACCCTTTCTCTTTAGACGTTGCTTAGAAGTCTAAAGAGACAGCTTGGTGGTTAAGAGCACTTACTGCTCTTGGAGAGGACCCAGGTTTCCTTCCCAGCACCCCTATCAGGAAGCTCCAGAGACTTGAACAAAACAACTAGGCTCAGTGGTGCACACCTTTAACCTCAGCCCTTGGGAGGCAGAGGCAGTCCTGTGAGTTTGAGGCCATCCTGGTCTACCTAGAGAGTTCCAGTGCAGACAGGGCTACATAATGACACTCTGTCTCGAGAACCAAGAATAAAACCCACAGAATGGGAACAGAACATTTTGACAAAGGCTTATCCGACTTACAGTGTCATGAGTGAGGTCTGCAGGATCCAGTGACATCTTGGCCACACCTCGGCTGGAGTCCTTCCCAGCCAAGGCATTGTAGGGGGCTCCTCGTCCATAAAACTCTGCAGCAGGGAGGAAGGAAGAGTGTGGGTGTGCATGGATGAAAGCCGGGGGTTGGGGTTCTCCAGACCCCCCAGTTCTTGGAAAGGCTATAGTTCTGAGGATGAACTTCACAGGGCAGATGGGAGGCCCAGGCAAACTCATGGTGCTGCACCTGCCCAGAACATACCCGTCAGCTGAGAGACTGCAGAAAGCACACAATGAAGTCTCTTTAAAAACTAAAATGTAGGGGGCTGGAGAGATAGATGGCTCAGCAGTTAAGAGCACTGACTGCTCTTCTAGAAGTCCTGAATTCAATTCCCAGCAACCACATGATGGCTCACAACCATCTGTAATGAGATCCAATGCCCTCTTCTGGTGTGTCTGAAGACAGCTATAGTATATTCATAGACATAAAGTAAATAAATAAATCTTCTTTTTAAAAAATTAAAATGTAAGTTATGCCTAATGATGCAGGCCTGTAGTCAGAGCTAGAAAGGAAGCTGGTGTAGGAGAACTGCAATTCAAGACTAGCCTTGGGGGCTGGTGAGATGGCTCAGCGACCACATGGTGGCTCACAACCATCCTTAATGAGATCTGGCGCCTTCTTCTGGAATGCCTGAAGACAGCTACAGTGTACTTACATATAATAAATAAAATAAATTAAAAAAAAAAAAAAGACTAGCCTCTGCCGACCTCAGAATAAGTATTCTTAAAGGGGGAGAGGCTAGGGATGTGGCTCATTGGTACATAAATCCCTGGGTTAAATACTGTGTGTGTGTGTGTGTGTGTGTGTGTGTGTGTCTGTCTGTCTGTCTGTCTGTCGAGTGTATGTCTGTAGTGTGTGTGTATAGTGTGTCTGTGTAGTGTGTCTGTGTGGTGTGTTTGTGTGTGTGTGTGTGTCTGTCTGTCTGTCTGTAGAGTGTATGTCTGTAGTGTGTGTGTATAGTGTGTCTGTGTAGTGTTTGTGTGGTGTGTATGTATATGTATAATGGTGTGTTTGTATGTGTGCCTCTGTGTGTCTTTAGAGTATGTGTATGTCTGTGTGATGTGTTTGTCTCTGTGTGTATGTATGTATGTACAGTGTATTTAAAAGTGTGCCTATGTGGTGTGTTTGTCTATGTGAATGTCTGTCTGTCTATCTATCTGTGTATAGGATATGTGCTTCTGTGCTCTCTCTCTCTCTCTGTGTATGTGTGTGCATGTATGTATGTATGTATGTATGTATGCATGTATACACAAACACAGACAAGAAGAGCCTCTGGCCTTAAACATCTCAGGAAGTCAAGTCTTCTACCATGTGGACTTAGAGGAGTAGTGAAACCCCACCTCCTAGTAATAGAGTAGATACGGTCAGGGAAGCTTTTACAGGTACTGAAGTGTTCTGCTACTTCTACAATAGCAATTCTTAGCTAAGGGACACTCTTCTGGCTTCTAACAGAGTGCTCATGGGGTTTGAACACACAGCCCTTCAAGTAGAAATGAGGCATCAATGGAATTGTTTCACCTGTTTTGGTGAAATATTGACAAGGCTCAGCTCCACGCAGCCTTGCAGAGGGAAGGAAAAGCCTTGCCTGACACCCCTGCCTCATCCCTCCAGGCACCTGCTCTGCCCCGAGTTCCCCAGAAGTAAAGAGCCACTTACCCTTCCCAGAGGTGACATCAAACACCACTCCCTTCACTGCCAAGTAGATGGGCTGATCTTCCTGGAAAGCAGGGGAGAGGCATGAGGAGCAGGGTAGGGGCGTGAGGAGCAGGGTAGCGGCCTGAGGCACTGAGGAAATCACTGGTGTGGAGGGCAGCTTACACCACAACCCCATGGACTGTGGTGACCTTTCTTCTTGTGAACCTGGACCTTTGTGGTGTCCTCACATGCCCTTTGCCACCCTTTTAAAGAGTATTAATGGAACATATACTCCTCTTCCTGCTCTCCAGAAAGAGGGGAAGACATGGCCTCCCTCCACGTCTGGGAAGGGTCACTGGAACGCCTTTTCCAGTTCCGGCTTTGGTCAGAAGGGATTGAACATCGTTGGCAGCTGCCACTCCAGAGAGATGACCACAAGACGGGAGAGCCTAATCTAAGTTTTAAGAGTTGTAAAGTCAAGAAGAATCAGATAACCAAGGAAGACTGATGCCACCTAGAAGTGTAAGATGAAATAAACTGTTTCCTTCCCAAGTTGCTTTTGGTCGTGGCTACTGCATTGTATGACAGCAATAGAAAGCCTATGGCAGGGGCTGGTGAGATGGCGCAGTGGTTAAGAGTGCCGACTGCTCTTCCGAAGGTCCTGAGTTCAAATCCCAGCAACCACATGGTGGCTCATAACCATCCGTAATGAAATCTGATGCCCTCTTCTGGAGTGTCTGAAGACAGCTACAGTGTATTTACATATAATAAATAAATAAATCTTTAAAAAAAAAAAAAAGAAAAGAAAGAAAGCCTATGGCACAGGGTCAAACGGTGAGACCTTGTCTCAAGAAAGGAAACAACAAAAATGTAATTCCAAAGTTGCTCACAGGGACTTTGAAGTTAAGCTGGAAGGACCCTAGATGATGAAACACTCTCCTTGTGGATGAGGCTGTTTGTTGTGCCTGTGTGCACAGGTCTGAGCCTGTGTGCGTGTGAGTGTGAATGTGTGAGCTCTGAGACACTGTCTTGCTCTGTAACCTAGGCTGGCCTTGAACTCGGTTCTCCTGAATGTCTCCTGAGGGTTTGGATTCCAAGCTTGCCCCACCACACCCTGCACAGTAAGGCTATTTGGTCCCAAGGAGGTTGGATGGCATAGAATGAATCAGAGAAGGCAGTACCAAACTTGGAGCTTTGGAACACAAGGCTCTGCTCGCTTTCTCGCCCTTGACCACCAGAGGACACTCTTAGCCCAGAGAGAATGTAGGGGAGAGTGAGTGGGGGTGCCCCAAAGTTCCTCAACCTCCGGGCTCCAGGAAAGCATATGTACGGCAGGAAGGGACAAGAACCTTCACTTTCCTTCACCTGGGACATGCCGAGGCCGCGCCATCTGGCCTGCCTGCCTCTGGCCAAGCAGAGGACAACCTCAAGTGCTCCAGCGGCTCTAATGCAGGGCCACGGAAGAACTGGGCAGAGAGGAAGTAGGTGGAGCGTGGGCACAGCCGGCAGGAGGGCTTAGACATTGGCCAGAGCTCCTGTCCCTCACCAGTCTCTGGGCCCAGGGCGGAGCCAGACCTGCTCTCTTCCGAAAAGAGGAAACCTGCGTGGGTGTTTTGGTTTGGTTTTAGGGTTTTGTTTGTTGTTTTGTTTTGTTTTCAGAGAAAACTGCTCCGAGGGCATGGTCTTCTAACTGCCGGTGGCACCCACAACCTATTTCAGGGTCATGGAACCGGGATTTATCATCAGATTAAAGGGGATGGGAGAAAAATAATAGAACGTGAAAGAAAATGGAAGTGCTTGAGTGAGAGGTTTTCCTCAGCACACTCTCAACTTTTTATAATAAGGTCAGCAGGCGCAGAGGCTGGTTCAGGGTCGCTGTGCCAAGCACTTCGTGTGTCCCCATCTCATCTTCATAAGATGCCTGTGTAGATGAGGTACTCCATGTAGCCGTGGGAGGGGGAGCTTTACATATCCATCCAGGAGTGCTACCAAGGCAGAGTTTATCAGTACTCAGTCAGGTGTGACAGACAAGATCCTGAGATTTGCAGTCAGGTGACTTTACCTGAAGGAACTTGTCACGGTCTGGGTGGGTGTGGCCCGCCCCAATCCATTGAAAGGCGTTCCGCAAGGAAAAAGAAACTCCACCTAGTAGAACATGGTGGTGCTTGCTTTGAGATCTCTGTGAATTCTTCAAGCACCCTGGTCTACATAGTGAGTCCAGGACAGCCAGAACTACATAGGGAGACCCTGTCTGAACACCACTCCTGTGAAGAAAAAAGGAGAGAGAGAGAGAGAGAGAGAGAGAGAGAGAGAGAGAGAGAGAGAGAGAAGAAGAAGAAGAAGAAGAAGAAGAAGAAGAAGAAGAAGAAGAAGAAGAAAGAAAGGAGGAGGAGGAGGAGGAGGAGGAGGAGGAGGAGGAGGAGGGGAGGAAGGAAGGAAAGAAAGCCCTTCTGCTGGAGAATTCCAGCCTCCTTCCTGGGACAGCCTGTCTAGTCAGACAGCCCCACCATCTGCAAACTGCTGTAATAGTATCCCCCTCTCTCTGATGCCAACACCATACAGTTGAAAATATGGTCCCCATGGTGCTTAGTAACTTGGGCCAAATCACACAGCAAGCAAGAATCCAAGCCGGGATGCCATTCAAACGTATACGCTTTCCAAATACTGCATCACAGAAACCAGGAGGCTAACTGGGCGGGAGCAGAGGTGATGTCCCGTGACCGCAGTCAGACCAGAGCCATTTCCAGCGCGCTACACTCTGCTAACTCTACCCACAGCATTCCTCTGCTTCAATCTTCTCCTTGCCTGGTTCTTCCTACCTCAAGCCTACGGCTCTCCACCGTTAAGTCTCCACCCACAATATGAAACAGAAAATTTAGGGTCTTTTCTGTGTCCTCATTCTGGAGTCTCTGTGTGTGCCTCTCCTTGGGTTCTGTGCTTGGGGGAGGGGGTGTCAAAACCCCGCCCATATATGGATGAAAGCAAACAACTTGGCAGAGGCTGTACTCACTCATTTTCTGTCACCACAGTCTTATGCCACTGCTGCCAGCTTTCTTATTTCAGACCTAGCCAAATATTTCTTTGCTAATACAAAAATATACTTCTCTCTACCTATACAACCTGTTAAAGTTACCCAAGATTCTCTTTCCTAGCCTGTCTTGACTACTGCTAATAAATTCTATTCAGTTATAACCAGTCAATAGTGCTCAATTCTGTCGGAAATTTGTCAACTATTTAATTTATGAAAGACAGAATCCTCTAACAGTTTCTCCCACAACGTCTCAGAAGATGTGGACACAGCTACTGGATTGTGATATGACAATCACTGAAATGCGCAGTGGACAGGACTGGATACTCTGAGTCAAATGACATGGCTAGAATCAAGGTAAGCCACTTCTCAAGTCACAGAGAAAAAGCCCTGTGACTTCTGCACCTGAGAGCCAGACCGACTCTGCCTAAGTTGTCAATAAGACCATGGAGACCACAGAGAACTGTTGGCTAGTCGACCCTGTTATTTTTTAAAATAATATGCAACTGACATATAACCGATAGACTATTGTTTATTCTTTCTCAGACTTCTGACTACATTGACAGCTAGAAAAAAACTTTCACAGATGTGATCTGTTATCTCCTTACCTAAACTGTGTTTCCGTTAATTAAATGCTTCATATTTCCTCTTCTTGCTATGCCAACTGTCCTAATATTATCTGAGCTCCTATAAAATTGCCTAATTCTAATAAAACATTTCACAACACAATCCAACGTTTTAATCTTGTTCCTTCTGCTCCACAAAGTCTCATCTTAAAGACTGCTCATGTGGTTAATTCATGTTGTTATCTCTTTTATAAACTTATAAGCTACAGGAAACCTACTCAGATCTACCTCACATGGACCAAATAGGCTCCATCCAGATAAAGTAGATCTGCTGTTCCAGAGGGTGGATTTCTCTGGGTTTCAATTGGACATCTTTAAAAAAAATTTTCTTTCTCCCAAACATACTTAATCTTTTCTCTACTGTACTTAATCTTATTCTCTATCTATAATAATGTGTTTCAACATCTTGTCAAGTCCAGGCGCTTACTATACCTGGGACCGCTCCAGAGGAGCAACCTTCAGATGCTCCAATCTCCTCACAGACTCACTGGACCTGTTCCTTCAGACCTATCTTCAGATGGCTCCACAGGCCTTGGACAGCAAGGACACAGCCAACTCTCTTAATACTGGACAAACATCCCCCATACCCATCCCTCTAGGTTCCCCAGAGACACACCCCAGTGTCAGCATGAAGCAGCCAGATATCATGATGACCCTATTCCTGCTTCGCCATCACCTCTTTCTAAATTTTTTTTTTGTTTGTTTTTTTGTTTTTTGAGACAGGGTTTCTCTGTGTAGCCCTGGCTGTCCTGGAACTCACTCTGTAGACCAGGCTGGCCTTGAACTCAGAAATCTGCCTGCCTCTGCCTCCCAAGTGCTGGGATTAAAGGCATGCGCCACCATGTCCAGCTGTGTTAATTTTTTCTTTTTTTAACTAAACCAAAACAGGGGAATGTTGGTATTCTGTCTGGACTCTACCCCCACAGTTACCTGGCAATAGCCAGGTAGGCCTAACCCACTATAAAAGGGGCTGCTCGTCCCCTTCTTGCTCTCTTGTTCTCTTACTCTTGTCCCCTTGATCCCCCTCTCTCCTCATTCCCTTCCCCCCTCTCTCCATGTGGTCATGGCCAGCCTCTACTTCTCTTCTCTTCTCTTCTCTTCTCTTCTCTTCTCTTCTCTTCTCTTCTCTTCTCTTCTCTTCTCTTTCTCTTTCTCTTTCTCTCTCTCTCTCTGTCTCTCTCTCTCTCTCTCTCTCTCTCTCTCTCTCTCCTACTCTCTTAATGCCCTCTCCATGCCCTAAATAAACTATTCTATACTATACCGTCGTGTGGTTGGTCCCTCAGAGGGAAGGGATGCTTCAGCATGGGCCCACCGAGGCACCCTCTCCCCTCACACCTCACCACACCTCCATAGAACATATATTAATACCGTTTTATCTTTTTATGATCACAACACTCATCATCTCTTTTGCCAACAGCAAATGACCAAGAGCTGGTCCTCTACCCACTAGAAACCCTGGGTTCTCCCCCAGCCAGTCTGCGTGCCCCCACGCATAAACCACACTGCACACCCAGTGTAGGCAGTGAGAAGCCCGCATCAATAAGGCATGGATTGCCTTGCTAGATAGAGCAGCAGGCCTGCTTTGCTAACTGTTCTTCCCATGTGTCTATACTGGGAGTTCCCTCCGCTGTCCCTTAACACCCGTTCACATTCCCGTCATGTTCCTATCCCTGTTTCTTATGGACCTGTGAATCAAAAGCATCAGTTCTTGGGCTGGAGAGATGACTAGCAGTTAACAGCACTAACTGCTTTTCCAGAGGTCATGAGTTCAAATCCCAGCAACCACATGGTGGCTCACAACCATCAGCAATGAGATCTGATGCCCTCTTCTGGGGTGTCTTGCATATAATAAATAAATACGCCAAAGTGAGCACAGCCGCGGGGGGGTGGGGGGGGCAGCAGTTCTCAACCTTCCTAACGCTGCAACCCTTTAATACAGTTTCACATGCCGTGGTGACCCCAATCATAAAATGATTTCCATTGCTACTTCATCATTGTAATTTTGCTACTGTTATGAATCCTAATGTAAACATCTGTGTTTTCTGATGGTCTTAGGACCCTCAGCTTTCATCCCTAAAGACCCTTGCATATTTGGTCTATGTAAGGTTCACTAACACAGAAGCTAGGGAGCTCAGGGCACATAGATTCAGTGAAGCAACACGGGTCCTTCCCTCCCATACCACTGAGCACGTGCCTCAGTTTCCCTATGTGTAAAGGTAGGGGATTAATTCCTGGAATCACTACAATGCCACGGGACAGATTCTTCCTAACTGGATTCAGGCTCCCCATCTAAAGCAGCTGCCCATATCAAGTAGTGTTATTTCCTCCTTTGCGTTCATCCTCACCAGCCCAGACACTAAGTGGGGTCTTCAGTAGACCCAGGACACCGGGGGGGGGGGGGGGCGGGGGGGTGCAGGAAAGGGAAGGCTTGGATCATGCAGCCGGCCCCAGACCCCCTAGCCTAGTGCGCACGCTCAGGTCGGTCACTTTGCACAAACTGTAGGCCATATGTCCCCAGCTCAGGCTCACACTAAAATCTAAGGGCCTGAAGTCTGTACTCGGACCGACAGCGACAAGGCGGGGCAAAGGAAGCGCGGGGTGGGGCGTGAGGGTGACGCCCTGCCTCCACCGGCCTCGCGTGGATCCCAGACACCAGCTAGCCTGGGACAGGCGCCGGCCCAGGCCGCGCCGCCTACCTCCTCGCCGCCGTAGCGGGCCAGCTCCTCCTCAGTGAAGAGCCGCACCGGGGGCCCGCGCTCTACGGGGCGCGGGGTCTGCCCTGCCCAGGCTGAGGGCACCGGGACCAGAGCCAGCGCCAGGGCGAGCGCTGCCAGCGGCCGCAGCCGCCACCAGGGCGCAGGGCCCGCCATAGACAGGGAGGAGCAGGCGGGAGGACGGCGGGGCGGAGCATGGTCGGCTCCTAGGGAGGGGCCCTGTAAGACAGGACCCAGCCTTATCAATTTGTCCTCTCCTCCTTTCTCTCTGAAGCTAAGTCCTACTACATAGCCTGTAATATTCTTGAACTGGTGGTGATCCTTCTGCCTCAGTCTCCAGAGAATTGGGATTATACACTAGTGGCACCAGGCCCGAGTAACTTGCCCCCACCTTCCTTCCTTCCTTCCTTCCTTCCTTCCTTCCTTCCTTCCTTCCTTCCTTCCTTCTTCTCTCCATCCCTTTCTCTCCCTCACTCCCTTCCTCTCCTCCCTCTCCTTCCCCATCTTTCATCCCTTCCTTCCCTCCCTCCCTCTTCCCATCTGTCTTTCATTCCTTTCTTTTCTTTTTTCCTTTCCTTTCCTTTCCTTTCCTTTCCTTTCTTTTCCCTTCCCTTCCTCTCCTCTCCCCTTCCCTTCTCTCCCTCTCTCTTTTCCCATCTGTCTTTCTCTCCTTCCTTTATTTTTTTTCCTTTCCTTTCTTTCCCTTCCTCTCCTCTCCCCTTTCCTTTCCCTCCCTTCCTTTCCTTCCAGGATTTCATTCTGTAGTTCAGGCTGGCTATGTCCCAAGGCTGACCTTGCAGGGATCCTCCTAGCCTGGATCTTTTATAGAATACACAACGTTGCTTGTACTAATATCGAAACTACCGACACGGTTTGAGTGTTGTGTAATAGACGAAATGTGACTCAGCGTCTTAGAGTTCCAACTTCTCCGGGGAGATTGAACGTCCCACTTTATAGTGTCGGAAGAACTCCGGATTGTGTAGAACTGTTATAGAGACCGGAACTCGTGAGACTGACGAGGTGAGGTCGGCCTTCTCTCTCTGCAGGCTTGTGTGTCAGGAAGCCAAAAGATTCTTCCTGCAATTTCTCCTGACCACACCAACTGCACTGCCTGTTCTTCCAGAGGTCTTGGATTCTACGCTTACACACTTACACGGCAGTTCGCAAACATCTGTAACTCCAGTCCCAGGGGCCCTGACACCCTTTCTGGCCTCTACAGGCACCAGGCACGAACGTGGTGCCCAGGCAAAGCATCCATACACATAAATGAAATTTAAAAAGAAAGTAGAAACTATTTTCCAATAGTGTTTACTAGTATTTATTTCTTAGCTGTATCCAACAGGAAAGCAGAAGGGCCACAATACAGACTGCTGGCCACACAGGTGACAGAGAGGCTGAAGCTGAGACCTGTGGCAGAGAAGACCAGCCACAGGGAGGAGGAGGCATGGCTCACATGTCTGGAGCTATGAAATAAGAGGCTGGAATCTTGGGAGGGAAGCTGGAGTTGGACAGCTGTGGTGGCCTAAGGCAGGGAATGGAGGCTCACAGCGGATCTGGCCCTTCCCTTCCCTTGCACCTGCCAATCTCAGGCAGCACTTCTCCTTCACTGAATTCAATGGAAAGTCTGCTCTAAAGACTTTCTGATGGCTCATTTCTATCCCCTGGGCTCTGTGAACAGTGTATTAGCAACCAATATACTAATTAGTGACTAATTGCTAATTAGCAACAAACATGCCAATTGATAATTAATTCGTATTAGTAACAAATACGTTATTCACCACCAATGATTTACAAAGAGTAATTTAAGGAAATAGATTTTATTTTGACTCATGGTTTTGGAGATTCGGTCCCCAGGGTGGGGCAGGCCATGTGTCCACACCTCAGCAATCAGGAGGCGAGAAGAAACCACCGGTGGTACTTACTTTTTCTTTCACCATTTCTCTTCATCCCTGGACCCCGACCTGTGCAATGGTGTCATCCACATCTGGGACAGGTATTCTCCTATCTGGAAAGGTGCCACAGACACACCTAAAGGCATGTTCACCAACACTCTTGGGGTCTTCATTCAATCAAGTTGACAGTCAAAGTCAACCACTCCAAACAGGTAACAATAGTTTCATATTACCCATAAGGCTACTGGCCATAGGAAGGTTAAATGACCTTACCAAGACAACAGGCTCAGAGCAGAGCAGAGCAGAGCTAGAACCTTTGATGTCCCTAGGTAGATTTTGAGTGAAGAAATGGCACAGACAGCTGGGCATACAATTTGTGGTTTGAATAAAAGTGTTTCCCATAGACCCTTAAGGAGTGGGGTTATTAGGAGATGTGGCCTTGCTGGAGTATGTGTGACTTTATTGGAAGAAGTGTGTTCCTGGGGGCAGGCTTCAAGGTTTCAGAATTTCAAGCCAGGCCTAGTTGAAGTAGAAACTTAAGGGCTCGTTGGAAAGTCAGTTGTGTTGGATGGAGTTTTGTTGGGTCAAACACGTGAAGGAGTGTTTTCTGAAGTGGACAGAGGTGTGAAAGGCTAAGATGATCATGAAGGAATGTTTCTCTAAAGCAGACATAGGAGAAAGGATGTTCTGTTAAAACAAACAAAAGGACACGTGATAAAGGGTTCTTTACTAAGGACACACATATATCAGTTTGCCTTACACTGTGTAGCTGAGCTCCATTTGTTGGGACTCCATAGAGAGAAACACATCAGAAAACTTCTGGTGGTGTGTTGTGGCTTCTTGTTGTTTTCGTGGACTTGAGCTGAGTGACAGAGTGATGTCAGCTGAGACAGATGCATGTGGTGAGACCTGTGGAGGACAGGTGATGTTTGGAGAGAGTATAATGAGGACTCGGCAGACACCAGTGACTGAGGCTGAGCTTGGCCTGCTTGTAGAGCTGGCTGTGTAATGTTTGTTTTCAAGCCCTTACCGATCTTCACTTTGCTGACCAAGGCACAGCCGAGAACTTCTCCGGGAGAATTCCTCCTGGTCCCTCCTGCTGACGTGGCTGAGGCTGGGGCCTGGCTGTCTCTACTACACTGTACCACTGCTGCTGATTCCTGTTTGCTATCCAGACTCTACCGAACTAGACTGCTGGTGTATCTGTGAAGTGTTTGCTAGTGGATTGAGCTGACGCTGCTGACCTGTGAACTGACAAGGCATATGGGTTCTGCTCCAAAAAACCTTTTCTAAACAAGTCCACTTCCTCTGGATCCTTTCTTTTCCACTATCCCTGGTAGGTGGTAGGTTGAAAGGGAGGTTAAAGCATTTAAGATTAGGTTTGAAAAAAATTAAAGTCACACCTAGTGGATCACTGTCTCTTCCTGCTGCTTATGAATCCAGATATAGAACTCTCAGCTGCCTCTCCAGCACCATGTCTGCCTACACGCGGCCGTGATTCCTGTCATGATGACAATGGACTAAATCTCTGAAATTGTAAGACAGCCTCAATTAAATTCTTTCTTTTATAAGAGTTGCTGTGGTCATGATGTCTCTTCACAACAATGGGAACGCTCACTAAGACACAAGCCAGGGCCTCAGAGAGCTGGCAGCGATGTGCTCCCATATATTTGGGAGTGGGGTTAGTTTCCTAGGGCCATTGAACTGAAGGAGCATAAACTGGAAAGCTTACAGATGTGTCTGATCTCTTGGCATTGTGACTCAATGTTGTCATCTACAAAGTTCATTTTTGAGAAATATGCAACCTAGTCACACAAAAAAATTCATGTTTTAATCAAGTTTGTGATTTTGTGTGGAGATCTTGCAGGCCCAGGGCACACAGAGCCCAGGGATGAATGGGAGACCTGCAGCCATCATGTGAGTAACTGGGGAGCCACTTTGCCTTTGCTGATGGGCCACTCCAGGGTGTCCTGGAGTGGAGCGGAATGTCATGGCATGGTGTCCTCCTGCCTTGACATCATATCCACGTTTATTGTGTTTTGAATGAGAATGTCCCCAACAGGGTCATGTATTTAATGCTTTGTCCCCAGTCGGTAGAGCTGTTTGGAAAAGATTAATGTGTGTGGCCCTGTTGGGGGTGTGTCCCTGAGGGTGAGCTTTCGAGTTTCTGAGGGTTCATGAACCCTCAGAGCTTTCTCTCTGCCTCTTGGTTGCAGATCAAGATGCAAGCCTCCCTCCACCATCATGGACTCTAACATCTGAAACTGAAAGCCAAACTAAATGCTTCTTTTTATAAATTGCCTTGTTCATGGTGTTCTCTCACAGAGACAGAAGACACCGTCCATCTTTTTATAAAGACACAGACCACACCGGACTACCCCATCCCACTTACACCCAATTAAATCCTCAATGACTCTATTTCCAACAAAATTACAATTTGAGGTAGTTGCACATGGTTCAAGGAGGCATAAACTCATTACATGACTCTCTAGGATAGAGACAGTAGTTGAAGCCATGAGACGAGATGGTTGCTTTCCTGCCCCTAGGGAGCGAGTGGAAGGCTGGTGCAGCCGAGAGTAAGAAGCACAGAGGAGGAGAGATGGCTCAGTGGTCCACGCCTTGCCTTGCTCACCTGAGTTCAACCCCTGGAACAGACTACAGAAAGTTGTCTTACAGAAGAGTTGGGAAAAAGATTGAGGTACCCCAAAAGGGACTCCACAAGAAGGCCAGCAGAGTCAGCTAACCTGGACACTTGTGGGGCTCCCAGAGACTGAATCACCAAAGAGCAAGCACAGGCTAGACCTAGGCCCCTGCACATATAACAGATTAGCAGCTTGCTCTTCAGAGGGTCCCCCAACAACTGGAGCAGGGGCTGTCCCTGAGACTGTTGCCTACCTGTCTGCCTGTGGATCCCACACCCCTAAATGGACTGTCTTGTCTGGCCTTGGTGGGAGAGGATATGCCTAGTCCTGAAATCCTCTTGTGTGGGGTGTGGGGGTGGGGGTATGAGGGTATGTGGAATTAAGAGGGGTGGTTGACACCCAGAGGGAGGCTTCCCTTTCTAAGGTAAATGGGGGGACTTACTTGAGGGGGTACTGGGAGTAGAGGAAGGGCTGATATTGGTTTGTAAAGTGAATACATAAATTTAATTTTAAAAGTTGTTCTCTGACCTCCACACACACACTACCCACCATCTCACACACGCATACTAGCAATATATAAAACAAACAGGAAGGGACATGAGGAAATAGCCACCTGGCCTGAAAAACAGAAGTCACATGCTTTTGAACCATGACCCTTGGGGACCTCGAGGACTGAAACCCCCATTTTTTGTTCTCTCCACACTCGCTCCACAGAGCCACAGGAATGAGGGAGCTGGGCGTCTCGCTCATTTCTGGATCCAGTGTGGCCGCGGCTCAGTGTGTGTTAAGCTCAGCTGACTATGGCGTTAGCCAGCAGTGAGTGTGGCTGTAGATCTAGCGGGTTCTTCTCAGCTATTAAATCCTGTGTGGCACAGTCCAGCAGCGACCCTTTTATCAACACACTGGGAAATTCAATTAGTTGCTGGTATTTTTGTTTGGTAAATGTCTTTAGGGTTTGAATTACTCTGAAAAAAATGCCATGACCAAAGGTAGCTTGAAAAAGAAAGGGTTTAATTTCACCTTACAGCTTAAAAATCCATCACCCAGGGAAGTCGGGGCAGGAGCTGGTGCAGAGGCCATGGAGGAGTGCTGCTTACTGTACTGGCTTACTCCTGATGGCTTGCTCAACCTGCTTTCTTATTGCATCCAGAACCATCAGCCCAGGCAGGGTGGCACTGCCTGAGTGAGCCGGGCCCTCCCACATCTATCACCAACCAAGAAACTGCACCGCAGGCTGGCCCACAGGCTCGCCCACAGGCTAATACAGTGGAGTCGGTTTTTAAATTGACTTTCACTCCTTCAAAATTGTGTCCAGTTGACATAAAACCAGCTGGCACAATAGCATTCATTAAATGAGATGTAAACTGGTATTCCATTAATGAACTTACCCAGAATTTGTTAGTTACCTACACTGTGTTAAGCACTACACATATCGTCTATAGCTGCTTCTCAAAGTTTTGGCAATCATCAAGTGTGCATTTGTCTACATTCTGGCCCATTTAATAGATGGAAGAGCAGAGGGCCAGGTGGAAGGGCAGGGAAGGGTGGTGGTAAGACAAAAAAAGAGGAGCCCACTTCTCCCTGGCACACTTTGATAAAAGTGTTAAACTTTTACAGAGATCCGTTAAGTTCNGCTTGCTCAGCCTGCTCTCTTATAGAACCCAAGACTGCCAGCCCAGAGATGGTCCCACCCACAAGGGGCCTTTCCCCCTTGATCACTAATTGAGAAAATACCCCACAGCTAGATCTCATGGAGGTACTTCCCCAACTGAAGCTCCTTTCTCTGTGATAACCCCAGCTGTGTCAAGTTGACACAAAACTAGCCAGTACAACACTCCACCCCCACCCCGTCTGCTTGGAGAAAAGGCCTGGCTAACGTGTCATCACTCCTTGTCTCCCTGTTTCCAGCATCCCATCAAGAGTGCCCACCCAGGGGCTCAGGTTTTGACCATGTATGGACACAAGCCGAGCTCCTAGCTGGCAGGTCATCACTCCTTGCCTAAAATCTATAAAACTGCCTTGCTTTAGCCTAGGAGTGGGACTTTGCTGGCCCCCACCTGTGAGATTGGTGAACCCTCCGGAGAGCTGCCTTCTAATAAACCCATCTTTATCTACTTTTAATTTGGTCTAATCTGGCCTATATCTGTGTCACTGAGGGAGAGAAACTGTCTATCAACCAAGAACAGACCCTGTTGGGCTCCACCTTCTGCCCTGGCTGTCTTACATAGACTCAGATAGCCAGATGACTACCTTATGGTGGTAACAGCCACAGGTACTTATGCACACTCTACAGGAACCTTAGTAAACTATACAACTATTGCAACCCATTGCTTGGCTCTGGAAGGTGCAACCTCGGCCAAGGTTGTTTTACACAGTCCATATTGGACTGCTGGCTGTCACAAGCCTTGTTGAACTCTAGGTAACGCTGCAACCATTTCTATTCAGGCCAGCTGGAGAACACTCCCACCTGGTGACCCAGCAGGGCGATTGTGTGAGCAATACTAATGGGCTGCTGTGATTGGTGAAAACACAAACTTTCATTTGCATGTGAAGTTTTCTGTGATTGGTACAGACATCCTTCTCTGACGATATACACCGACTGTTTGGCTCACTCAGTGTGCTGCCTCTCTCAGTGTCCCAACATTAGGCCCAATGAAAGGCTGCTCCTAGTGGTTTTGAATTGTTTACTCTTAGTGGTTCAGGCTAAGCTGGGAACAGGAAGAGAGCAACAGCAGAGACAAGAGAGCAGTAGGCAACAGGCAAAGTTGACAGTCAGCACACAGAGCTACAAAAACAACAGGCCAGCCAGCTGCTGGGCAGCTAAAGGAGAAGCCACTGAGGTGACAGCTGGGAAGAATGGCGGCACAGGGGTGACGAAAGCAGAGAGTGGAGAGCAGTGCTGGAGAAAGAAACTATAGAAGTCTGAAAAGAAACCGTCAGCCCTGGCTACTGGAAGGCTTCCAGGGAGCTCTCAGGCTTTTAGGGCCAAGGGTCTCCAACACCCTAGGTGCAGGAGCCTGAGTACTGGCTGCCATCAAGGTTAAGTGAAGAGTCCTGACCTCCTATGCCTAATAAGAGCTGTAACACTGTAGAGCGCAGAGTCCTGGTACCTAGGCTGTGCATAGCTAACCTGAGGCCTGGGTGGGAGCTGCACCACTAGAGGGCGCCACCTACCGCTGCTCTCACCTGTGGGGACACTACCAGCTGTTGAGGTTGAACACCTAGCTATACCAAACCTCCCAAAGAGGAGGACTTTAACAGAGGAAACACTCCCAGAGGTCCAGGGTACTCGGATGTGCTTGGTGCCACTATGCTTGCCACTGAGAGGGGAAGGGGCTAAGTGGTCCAAGCTGCAACTGCACCAGGCACAGAAAAGGACCCACTGACATTTAATAAGGAGCCTCTATCTGCTTCACAGCTAAGTGACCCTAGGTAGTGAGGTGTGGTCCTCAAGCCCACCCAGCCACAGGGAAGACACTCCATTCTCCCCACATTTAGGGTGTGTAGCTCAAGGCTTCTGTCATGGTTGAACAGGTCTTTAGGTGTTTACCGAATGGTCCCTTTCGCCTTCGACAAGGTACCGTGAAACCAAGCAGGTTTCGGCAGTTGCTGCAGTTTTGGACAAAAAGAGGGGTCTGAACCTACCAAGACCAGGGGTGAAGGGCAGAGCCAGACTTCTAAGTGTGCAACCTGAGGATGAAGGAATCAGCTGGAGAGATGACTCAGAGGCTAAGAATGCTTGTCACTCTTGCAAAGGACCTCCGTTTGGTACCCAGCACTATATAGGAGGCTGGTTGTGTCTGATGTCCTCTCTGGCCTCCATGGTCACCTGCTCACATACACAGTACACAGTTATACATTCAAACACACACACACACACACACACACACACACACACACACACACACATCTTTAAAAAAGGATTATTGTAAATTACATGAATTGGAGCAAGGTATAATCTTCTTTGGGAAGCTGAGACACTTGGGACTTGGGTAGCCAAGGAACAGTAACTGCGTATGAGTTCGAGGTCAGCTTGAGCTACAAAGTGAGACTGTTTCACCCTTTTCTCCCTCCTCAGAATTTTGTTATTCCTTTCTCAGATGAAATAACTTCTCGATCATCACTCTCTCCCTATCCTTACTGACAGAAGGTATCCTCATTACCTCAGTGTACTAATCTGTAAAATAGAGAGAAAAAAATGTTTCCTTTGCAGGATTCCTTGAAGTATCAAGACGTAAGCGAACAGAGAGCTTGGTACACAAAGGGCTCTTTGGACATTTATCGTCATTATAAACCGCAAGACCCAGTTTCCTCTCCCCTTACTGGGCGCTCCGACTGGCCTTTGTGCCATGCTGCACTCAGGCACTCCATTTTTCTGCCTGTAACAAAGAGAGGAAGTGCGAGGTTATTGCTTGCCTTTCTAGCGGGAGGTTGAGCCCAGTTGGTTCTCCCCACCTCTCCCGGCACCTAGAACTACAACTCCCAGCGTCGCCCGCGGCGGCAGCAAGAGCTGCGCATGCGTTGAGCGCCGCCACGCCTCGTCTTAGGCGGTAGACTAGAGTGGGTCTCGCTTAGTAGAGCGGGCACGACTTGGAGCTCGTGCATCCTGCGGCGTCGCGGTCCCTGGTGAGCCGTAGCGGGCCAGTGCCATGATCCGACAAGAACTCTCCACGTCCTACCAGGAGGTGCGGACCGGGCGGGCGCGGAGGGAGGGCAGGGCGCTGCGACCCCCGCGCAGGTGGATGATTGGCACTCTGTGGCATGCGGACTCTGCAGCAGGTGGAGCCCCTGCGTGGTCCCGGCACGCGGGGATAACAAGGGACCCTGGCGTCTGGCTGTGGGGAACGCGTGTGGCCAGCCGCTCCTCGGCGGCTCCTCGCCGTCCCCAGGACCCCAACAGCCCTTTGTCTGTCGCCCGAGCCTCCCGCTTCCCCTCGCAGAGCCGCGCTGGCTCCGGGCCCCTTCTGTTCCTCTGGTGTGGGGCTGCCCCGGCTCTGCCCTGCCTGGGTGTCTTTCCGCGACGCCGCATCCTTAGCGGTCAGCCACCACTGTCCAGGTTTGTTCGAGGCCGTGCAGCCGCCCCATACCGTTAGACCTTGTCCAACCGGAGCAGCCCAACCTTAGCTTGTCTCCATGTCCGTCTCCACCCACGGAGGCCCGGGCCACACTGGAAACTCAAACTCTCCAAACGAGTTAGCAGTGTACTGAACGCAGCGCCCTGGGGTCACTAATGACCCCGGGTGAATACCAGGATGCAGACAGCTCTTGCTTCTGCGGAGTTTTGGGGTACTAGCTTCAGAGGACAGCAGTGTAGCAGAGCTTATAAGATAATGTTTTGAAATACAGGCTGTTGTCCTGTTCGCAGAGCAAGGCCACAAGTAGATTCAGGTGCTTACTGGAGTCTAATGGTAGAAGGCTCTAGAGGTCCGCCTCCCTTTGCGTTCTTCAGGTCTGTTTTGTAGTCCCAAGAAGATTGGCTTGCGTCTTTCTTGCCCAGGTTGGTTTGAGAGCGGACCTAACGGAATTAGGTGTTTGCTGAGGTTCCACTCTAGAAAGGAGCTTTCTGAGAAGTTTGGCCAGGGATAGGCAAAGGCTTGTGCTGGCTGCTGAGTATCTAGAAGGCCATTGGAGGGACGGCGATTGCCACTAGACCTGGGTCATTGGGACCACTGTCTCTTGAGTTTTGTTTTGTTTTTTGTTTTTTTTTCTTTTATGTGAATCATCTAGGGTAAAAAGATCTCTGGGGGTTGGGGGTGTTTGTAGTCAAGATGGTTCAGTACCTGCTTAGTACCAGGAGCTAGAGACTGAAGGGTCAGAAATTTGAGGTCATTCTCCGCTATAGTGAGTTTGAAGCCAGCCTGGATTACATGAGACCCTGCCTCTGAGTGGGGAAAAGATGCCTTTTAACTTTATGTGATATCCCGATGAGCCTGGGGGTAGGGGGGGAGTCACCTGCCGTCTTCCTAAAACGATGGGACACGTATCCCGGTCTTAGCTTTCTCAGCGGCAAGATTTTCCCCATCTGACAGGTCATGTGAGAAGACTGCTGAGCTGGATTGCGGTTGCCTGGCACCTGGACATCTGCCGCCTTCTCTGCTCTGCCATTCACACCCATGTCTGTGGGCTTTAGTGTCCCACGGAGCTCTGACACCAGTCTTGCTGTTCTCTTTATTTCCTCTGAGTGGATTCTAAGCCACGTTTCTTCTTCCTCTGGGAAGAGGTCAGGACCATGGGCTTTGGAATGAGACCAGGGTGGCGTGTGTCCTGTTTCATTGACTGACTGTGGCTCTGGGAGACGTTGAAGGGTGACTTCAGTACTTACTTGTCCTGTTTGGAGTTGGAACTAGAGTCACTTCGGGTGTATTGCACAATGACAAGCTTGCATTGGGCTCTGAATCGATCATTATGAGTGTCCTTAAAGATGCACCCCAAGGGGGTGCACACTGCAGGGGGCCTTGTGAAAATGGAGGCAGGGATTAGATATCAGGCACAGCTACTGATAGCCCTGAGAATGCCAGGGTGATCACCAGAAGCTAGGAGACAGGCTGGGAATACAGGTCTCCCTCGAAGCTCAGTGAGCCAGCCCTGCTAAATCCTTTACTGTAGTTTCCCAGACTCAGGCTGTGAGAGAAGACAGAGGAATTGGACTCACACATCCTGTGTCATGTGGCCTTTGTGCGTGTGTGACAGTTATGTGGATGGCAGCTTCTGCTTTTTTAGCCTAGAAAAAGCAAGGCCGGTCCAGCTAAACTGTTCATGCCTTCTCCTTCAGCTCAGCGAGGAGTTGGAGCAGGTGGTTGAGAATTCAGAGCAGGCTAACGAACGAGACAAGGAGCTGGTTCAAGTTCAAGGTCCAGGTGTCGTGCCAGGTGAGTGGGTTTAGGGTGCTGGAAACTGGCCATGTGCTGCTACAGCTGAAGGCCCAGTCCAGGCGCCTTGCCAACAGAGGGAGGGGACATCTCCTCTCCTCCACACTCGTACCCTGGAGTTGGGTCTCAAGGTCTGCCCCAGTTCTAAAGCTCTACATATTTAATCAGCCTCCAGCTGGAGGGAGTGCCTTTTCAAGGTCTGTGTTCTTGATAGTGGGTTTGGAACCAGTTCCTGAAGCCAGGCCATTCTTTTTCCCTGAGGAGGTGCTGGCCAGCATGTCTCTAATGTCCTGATCATGTCCCAGAGCACTGTGGGAGAAAACCTCTCGTCAGGCCTCTCCAGCCCTGCTCCCTCACCTAGGTTGGTTCCCTGCTTCATACTCTACATAGGCTCACGCTTTAGTGGTTCCCTTGAGCTGGACGTGTGCGTCCTACATGTCCATGTGCGTCCTACATGTCCGTGTGCCCATGGGTACCACCTCTATTGTTTAATTCCTGCTTCTGGAATTCTCCACCCCATTTCTATTTGTGTGTGTGTGTGTGTGTGTCTGGGTGCATGCCCCATATGTGAGGATGCTCACGGAAACTGGAAGGTGGCATTGGAGTTGTGAGCACCTGACGTGCATAGATGCTGGGAGCCAGAACTTGGATCCACATTTATTTTGTGTGAAAGAGGGAAGGATAGCCATTGTGGAGGTCAGGGGACAGCTTGTGGGAGTCAGATCTCCTTCCACTGTGTGGATTCCAGGAATTGAACTCAGGCCGTGGGGCTTTGCAAGTGTCTTTGCCCATCAAGCCATCTTTCTGGTTCCTGCTTCTTGGGGGAGCTGTGGTGGGTGAGTGGCTAAGTGAGTGGGTTAGCAAATAGACAGAACCCAGCCTGGTTCCAGCTCTTTGGGGAAGCTGAGGAGGTGTGTTCTGATCTTTTAGTTCCTCTGTCTTGGGGGACAGGAAGTCCTGTGATTCTGCCCACTACCTAACAGGAGACCTTGGAAGCAGTAGAGCAGCTAGCTCTTCTCTCCCACAACTTTCCTAACCACCACATTTAATTCTCAAAAGAACCCTGCTAGTTGGCATCTTCATTTTCTTTTCTTTTCTTTTCCTTTTTTTTTTTTTTTTTTTTTTTTTTTTTTTTTTTTTTTTTTTTTTTTTTTTTTTTTTTTTTTTTTTTTTTTTTTTTTTTTTTTTTTTTTGGATTGAAATTTTCTCTTTTATTTATTTTTTTAAAAGATTTATCTCATTACAGGTGGTTGTGAGCCACCATGTGGTTGCTGGGATTTGAACTCAGGACCTTTGGAAGAGCAGTCAGTGCTCTTATTGCTGAGCCATTTCTCCAGCCTGCATCTTCATTTTCTAGATGCAGACTGCAGACTCAGGCTTGGTGAAACATGGAGACAGACCTAGACACTCTGACCCCTCCACCTACTGACTGGTGGCTTAAAAATTTTTTTTGTTTACTTTGTATGAAAGAGGGAGAGGTTGGCATTGTGGAGGTCAGGGGACAGCTTGTGGGAGTCAGATCTCCTTCCACTGTGTGGGTTCCAGGCATTCAACTCAGGCCGTGGGGCTTTGCAAGTGTCTTTGCCCATGAAGCTATCTTACTGGTCTGGCTTTTCATTTATTTATTATTATACATAAGTACATTGTGTAGCTGTCTTCAGATGTACTGGGCATCAGATCTCATTACAGGTGTCTGTGAGCCACCATGTGGTTGCTAGGATTTGAACTCAGGACCTTTGGAAGAGCAGTCAGTGCTCTTACCCGCCGAGCCATCTCACCAGCCCGGTCTGGCTTATTTTTAAGTTGATATGTAACTGCCTGTATTTGTGGGTTTCACTGTGGTATTTCAGTACATGTGTACATTCCCTGAGGATTCCATCATGAAAATCAGTGTATAATCTCATATGCTTATCACTTTGTGTTAAGACCATTAAAAATCTCTTCTGGTTATTTTGAAATATGTGACATACCGCTGCTAATTGGATGTCCCTGCTGTGCAGTAGTGCTTTGGGACACACTGCTCCTGTCTACTGTCTTAATACCCTTGGCTCACCTCTCTCACGCTCCCCTCCCTGTTCCTGGCACCCACTGTTCTCCTCTGGTGAGGTCAGCTGTTTTAGAGTCCGTGTGAGTGAATGAGCTCATGTGATGTCTTTCTGGGCCAGTATCAGTTCTTAGGTCCAGCCATGTCACACATAAAAAGACCCAAGCTTCCTTTTACAGAAGGTTTTATGTAGCCCAGGCTGGTCTTTAACTCACTGAGGATGGCTTGGAACTTGTAATCCTACCCTCACTAAGATTCGGTTGGAGGATAGTCTGCATAAATATGGACTATCTGCCTTGTTGTTTTCTTCAGAGTTGATGTTTACTCCACGACTCGGGGAGCCAACAGACTGCCGGTGGACTTCTAGATTGTTATCTTGTAATTGATCTACTCCAAACCCTGCTTTGCAAGATGAGAGCGGCCCCGTTTCTCCTTAATCTTCTCACTCTTCGCAGCCATTTGGGATCAGCACCGGGAGGTATCTTGCCTAGTGTGGTCATTTTTTAAACTTGTGAGCTTTTAGACTTGGTTTGCCATAATCGGGTCTCCTGGGCCACTGTGGCTCCATGGCACGCGTGTGTCTTTCTTTCTCTCACTGGCCCATGTCTGTCTGTCTGTCTGTCTCTCTCTCTCTGTGCAGGCAAGGCTGGCTGGCCAGCGAGCCCCCCAGAGAGATGCCATCTCAACCTTCCCATCTCTGGGACTACAAGCATGCCCCAGCAGACGTGGCTGTTTACATTTATAGTCCTAAGTATTGAGCTCTGATCCTTATGCCCTGAACCTTTAGGATGGTTCACATCCCTGGCTTTTGTGAATAAGACTGCAGAAAATACGGGTGCTGATTCTTTGATGAGGTGATTTTGCCTTCTCTGGGTATAGTGCACTGGCATATGGCTGGATCACATAATATTTCTCTTCTTTCTTCTTGCCTGGCTTTGTTTGTTTGTTTGTTTGTTTGTTTGTTTTGAGTTAGACTCTCCTGTATCTCAGTGTGGCTTTGTTATGAAGGGGAAGATGGCCCTCATGACAGCAAGCGCCAGCATTTCTCCAGCCTCTGCTTTTCGCTTTTTGAAGCTGGGTCACACTGTACCATCCAGGCTGGTCTTGAGGTCTGGTGATCATTGACTTTCTGGTTGCTTGAGTTGCAGAGCTGGACCACCACACTTGACTGTGCACCGCCTTTATTCCTCCCATTAGAAACCTGCAGAGGAGTTGAGCTTATTTCTGGACTCATGTTGGGCAACTTACAGTCCCCTGTAACTCTAACTCTGGGGGACCCAGCACCCTCTTCTGGCCCTTGGGGGCACCTTCCCCACCAGGTATGGCACGCATCCACAAAAATAAGTCTTAGGTCTTGGAAATTGTGATGCAGTAATGGAGCATTCTGAATTTAATTGTGAGCTTACCCCTCCCAGAGAGTCACCCTGTGTGCATTACCCCTGTGTCTCTGGCTGAAACAATTCCAACTCTGTTTCTTATTAGGCCAGGCCAATGATAAAGACTCCTCCAGCTTTGTTTGACATGGAAGGATTTTTTATTTTATTTCTGAGAAGCTGTGTCACTGAGGGTGATATCCTTGACTGGGCACTTCCTTCCAGCATTCTGAATTCACCTCCTATTCTGTCTCTTTCTGGCCTTCCAAGTGTCTGCCTGTCTGTCCGTCCATCCATCTGCCTACCTGTCTTTTTGGTTTTAAATTCTTCTTTCCCTCTCTCTCCCCTCGTCTTTCTCTTCTCTCTCTCTTCTTTTTGTCTGTCCATTCATCCATTCTTCTATCCCTCCATCTCTTTTTTTCTGAGATATGATCTCCTTGCAGCCAGGTTGGCCTTGAACTTGTAATCCCTACCTCAACCTCCCCCGTGCTGGGATGGCAGGTTAGACCCTCCCCTCCTGGCTCCAGGTCTCTCTCTCTCTGCCTCTGGGCAGCTTGCCTAAGCTTTCTTGAGAGAGGAAGCTCTTTGAAGTGCATAGAACGAGAGTGCCTGTCCAGACCTTACTCAGTGGTTTTTTTGCTGTCCTTTAATAAATAACATTCTCTGTGCCTTCCTCCATGTCCTCCTCTGTAATCTCCACTGTGTAGATCTTTTCTTGGCTTTCCTTAGATGCTACAAGCTTTCCTTGGGTTTCTCTTCTCCTTGGTTTAGTCTGCTTGCACTGCTGCATTTATTCATATTTTTGATTCATTGGCATCTTCATCTCTTACACCTTTCCTTCTGCACCCCAAGACTGTTCTCTGAGTAGTCCGGGCTGTCCTGGCCTCTATTATATAGCTCTAGCTGTTCTGGGACTTGCTCTGTACACCAGGCTGGCCTCAAACTCACAGAGATAGAGACACCCCCGCCTCTGCCTGCCAAGTGCTGGCATTAAAGGTGTGCCCCACCGTGGACTTCATCTGTCATTTCTTCTTCCTCCTTTTTTTTTTTTTTTTTTTGGTTTTTCCGAGACAGGGTTTCTCTGTATAGTCCTGGCTGTCCTGGAACTCACTCTGTAGACCAGGCTGGCCTCAAACTCAGAAATTCGCCTGCCTCTGCCTCCCGAGTGCTGGGATTAAAGGCGTGCACCACCACCATCACCACCACCACGCCCGGCCATCTTTCATTTCTGAATAACTGAGCCTGTCCTTTAGAACGCATGTTTCTCTGGTTTCACTGAGGAACTGCCTGCCTGCTTCCTCTCACTGTGTCTCCTTGATCGTTACTTGGAATTCTTTCTCCTGCATTTCTGCTAAGTTCCTGGAGAGTTCCTGTGTCTTTTGTCGTGTCATTTCCTTGCTGCTTGTGCCTCACGTGGTGTTCCATGGAGTTCCACACATGCATGTAATATGCCAGTAAAAACCTAGCCCTGCCTGCCCACTGCCTTTCCAGCCTGTTACTGGCCACTGGTGTACTCTCAAGCTGACTTGGAACGAGGGGTGAACTGATCCAGCCGATGACTGGCACCACCCACATGTAATCCCGACCCCGATCTTTTCTCCTCAGTTAGACCTCCCTGGAAGTGACCTCAGTGTCCGGAAGTTTGTTTCTTGGTGATTGTAAATGTAGTCAGATTGTAATGCAGACTCATTCTGAGCTGGGGAGATGGTGGCTCAGTGGCTTAGGAGCCTGCAGACCTGAGAGTATTCTTCGGCTGTTGGAAGGGCTGTCTGTAACATCAAGGGCTATCCACGGGGTGTTTGAACTCTGTTGAACTTTGGCCTGGCTGATCTGTTCATGATGAAGGTGTGTGTTGGGGCTGTGATCATTCTGGGCCCACTTCCCTGTCAGGTGCGGTGGGGGGTTGTGGAATTGATACGAGGTACGGTAAACTTAGAGTCCTTCTGAGTCCTTAGAGTCTTCTGGGTGAATTGATCTCTGGGTCATTGTGTGGTGTCTTAGTCAGGGTTTCTATTCCTGCACAAACATCATGACCAAGAAGCAAGTTGGGGAGAAAAGGGTTTATTCGGCTTACACTTCCATACAGCTGTTCATCACCAAGGAAGTCAGGACCGGAACTCAAGCAGGTCAGGAAGCAGGAGCTGATGCAGAGGCCATGGAGGGATGTTCTTTACTGGCTTGCTTCCCCTGGCTTGCTCAGCCTGCTCTCTTATAGAACCCAAGGCTGCCAGCCCAGAGATGGTCCCACCCACAAGGGGCCTTTCTCCCTCGATCACAAATTGAGAAAATGCCTTACAGTTGAATCTCATGGAGGCATTTCCTCAACTGAAGCTCCTTTCTTTGTGATAACTCCAGCTGTGTCAAGTTGACACAAAACTAGCCAGTACATGTGGCAACCTTCTCTGTCCTACAGTTCTTGTCTTGATGTCTCTGTTGTCCTGCAAATATGGCTATTCTTCATAATTTTCATGATTCAGGTTTCTGTTTGCTTTGAATGTCCTTGTCCATTCTTTTACTTTAAGCCTGTATGTCTTTGTGAAGTCAAGTTTCTTCTAGGCAATGTGTATATTTAAAAGTTTTTGGGGGGGCTGGTGAGATGGCTCAGTGGGTAAGAGCACCTGACTGCTCTTCCGAAGGTCCCGAGTTCAAATCCCAGCAACCACATGGTGGCTTACAACCATCCGTAATGAAATCTGATGCCCTCTTCTGGAGTGTCTGAAGACAGCTACAGTGTACTTACATATAATAAATAAATAAATAAATCTTAAAAAAAAGGTTTTTTTGTTTTTTTGTTTTAAGATTTATTTATTTATTCATGTATGTGAGTACACTGTAGCTGTCTTCAGACACACCAGAAGAGGGCATCAGGTCCCCATTACAGATGGTTGTGAGCCACCATGTGGTTGCTGGAATTTGAACTCAGGACCTCTGGAAGAGCAGTCTGTGCTTTAACCGCTGAGCCTTCTCTCCAGCCCCAGCAGTGCGTGCCTGTATCCCCTCCCTCTCTGCGTCCACCTGTTCCTTCTGGTTTTGTCCGTTTAGATCCCTGTACAGGCCAATGACTTGTTCCCAGCATCCTGCGGGGATCTTCCTGCTGTTCCCAGCATCCTTTGCTGGCTCTGTGCTTTGCTGCCTGTGGTTTAGTGGTTTCTCACTGCGTAGGTAAAGTTGGTACCTTTGGAGTTTCTGTTCTTCCATGGGACTCATAGCTCTCATAGCTGTGTGGCTGTATGCTGGTAAATCCTGATTGTTGGTTGGCTTTGAGCAGTGCCAGTGCCAGTGTAGCACGCTCCTTCTGGGTGCCGTGACATCATTCTCTAAAGAGGAGTGAGTGAGGAGGAACCACCCTGGATGTAGCTGTCAGTAGCCCAGATGGAACAGAGAGGGAGGGAAGCCACAGCACCCTCTCTGCTTCCTGATCCTGTGAGGTGAGCCGCTGTGCTCTGTGGAGTTCCCCCTACACACAGGAGAGTGCGTGTGCCAGACAATCCTGCATATCATTTCCCTAGATGATGCTTTCACAGTGACACAACGGCCAACAGAGTTGCCTTGAACTTCTTCTGTAAGGCCAGACTGTGGGCATGGATGCCTTCAGTGGTTTGTCTTAGAAGACCCTTATTTCTCCTACGTTCTCAAAAGATAGACCACATTGCTGGGTATAATATTCTTGGTTGTAGGGTTTCCACTGTGGGATCTGCTGATGGTTAATGGGATAACTTTAGTGTCACTTTCCACTTCTGTGGTTCAGATTTTACAGCTTTGTTTGTACTTTTGGCAATATCACTATAATGTGCCATGATGTAGATCTCTCTTGGTCATGTCTGCACTGTAACATGCTGTGGTATAGATCTCTCCTGGTCCTGTCTGCTCTGTCATATGCTGTGGTGTAGATCTGGTCATGTGTGCACTGTGACATGCTGTGGTGTAGATCTCTCCTGGTCCTGTCTGCACTGTAACATGCTGTGCTATAGATCTCTCCTGGTCCTGTCTGCACTGTAACATGCTGTGGTGTAGATCTCTCCTGCTCATATCTGCACTGTGACATGCTGTGGTGTAGATCTCTCTTGGTCATGTCTACACTGTGACATGCTGTGCTGTAGATCTCTCTTGGTCATGTCTGCACTGTGACATGCTGTGGTGTAGATCTCTCCTGGTCCTGTCTGCACTGTAACATGCTGTGGTGTAGATCTCTCCTGGTCATGTCTGCACTGTGACATGCTGTGCTGTAAATCTCTCCTGGTCATATCTGCACTGTGACATGCTGTGGTGTAGATCACTCCTGGTCATGTCTGCACTGTGACATGCTGAGGTGTAGATCTCTTCTGGTCCTGTCTGCACTGTGACATGCTGTGGTGTAGATCTCTCCTGGTCCCGTCTGCACTGTGACATGCTGTGGTGTAGATCTCTCCTGGTCATGTGTGCACTGTGACATGCTGTGCTGTACATCTGTCCTAGTGAGATCTGTTTGGGCTCCGAAAGCCTCCGTACACCAGTGTATATGTCTTTCCCAAGATTAGGACACTTACTTTCTTTCTTTCTTTCTTTCTTTCTTTCTTTCTTTCTTTCTTTCTTTCTTTCTTTCTTTCTTTCTTTCGAGACAGGGTTTCTCTGTGTAGCCCTGGCTGTCCTAGAACTCACTCTGTAGACCAGGCTGGCCTCGAACTCAGAAATTTGCCTGCCTCTGCCCTCCAGACAGCTTTCTTTCTTGTTTCTCTCCCTTAACGTTTTCACCTAGCCATCAAAGTATTCCAAAGAACATTAAGAAAGACGAGCAAGCCCTGTGCCTTTCCTGCTAGTCCTCTCACTGAGCCCCACTCTTTCTTATTCACATCCTGCCTTGGTTTTCTACTTCACTGAACTCTGTAATCACATTTCAGATCCTTTACCAGGCATTTATCTATACGAGTTTCTTTGGGACCTCTTGCTAATAAGCACATCCTTTCGGAAGCATCATGCAACCTCTAGTTCTCATCTGTTTTTGTTCCAGTTAAGATTTATGCACAGTGGACTAGATATTTCTACAGTTTATCTGATAGCCTCCGTAGTAATTGGCCTTCTCTTGAAAGTACATCAGGCTTAGTGGGTTTGTTGTGTGATGCCAGCTCCAGCTGGGTAGTGCAGTACCCGCCCATAGCTTCCTTCATTTGTTCTGGCGAGTTTAGGGCACAGAGAAGAGGGGAGCAGAGAAGGCCTGGCCAATCTGAGCCTATGGCACCAGAATTTTGAGAGAAATTCATTTGTTTTTTGGGCTGAAAGAATAGGTCATATTTACAACACAGGTTGAGAGTATGAGCTGATAAGGAGTTTGCGTCTTCTAACTACTTGAGAACCCGATGCTTACAGCTAAGTCTCACTTGGAAAGACGATGATGATTTTGGTGGTAAAGGGTCATTAGAGAGTATGGTAGCAAGCAAGCATGCATTGGGGCAGTCCTGCTGGTGAGAGCAGAAGGTTCTTTTTTTCCATCCCAAGATACTTCTATCTGGGACGCCCATCGGCAGAAGCTGCTCACAGTAGATCCTCCCTCTGGAAAGTCTCAGAGGTTTGTTCCCTGATTGGCACAGTGTGGGCTCTGGACCCTGCTGAGGTCTTCTGAAGTGTGCTTTGTCTCAGCAGGTAGGCAGCACGGCCAGGCTGAAGCTCTGAGGCCTGCCTGCCACACAGTGGCGTCAGAGTTACCCATTTGCCCTAGGACTCCAGCCAGGGATCCCAGCATATCCATTATTTGCAGAATCAGTGACCTCTCCTCTCTGCGGCTTGCCTACTTCCAGGATTTCTCCTTCACCGTCAGCCCTGAGCTCTCTTACTCCAAACCACATCATTTAGGGGTTGGCACATCATTTAGGGGTTGGCATGAACCCCACAGGCGACATTTGTGCAGTTCTCTCCAGAGGTAGATTCCCTGTACCATCTGCCTGTGTTAGCCCGTTCTTTAATGCCTTCATTACATTTCAGATGCGTTGTTCAGATCTTATGGCTGTCAGCTGAGGCTGGTGTGACCACACTGCTTGGTCCCTGTTGGAAACCACGGCCACAGCCATCTGGGCTTTCCCTCAGGGCACTGTGGTCGGAGCTGGGGAGCAGAAGCACATTGGGAAGGTGAACCCAGCTTGCTGTAACCACCACCATGTTGGATGGCTCTCAACAGGAACCCCCCCCACACACACACACACCTGAAGGTCCTGAGTTCAAATCCCAGCAACCACATGATGGCTCACAACCATCTGAAATGGGATCTGATGCCCTCTTTTACCTACGTGTCTACCTATGGTCAAGGTGCCGCAGAGATGGTCTCTAGTGAAAGCTCTCTTCAGCTTAGAGAAAGCCGCCTTCCCACTGCCCTTAAAGTCTGGGCTCTGCATATGTGTTCTGGTGCCGTGTCCACTAAAGCCCTGTCCTAAGGGCTAACCCATCCTCGGCCCCAGTTCAAACTCATCACATTGTGGGGTAACGCAGATCTTACCTTTCTCCTTACTGTGACAAAAATACTCGGCAGGAAGCAACCTACGGAAGGAGGTACCTAATGTGGCTCTTGGTTTGACAGGACATAGTCCGTCATTCAAGATGCAGCTTCAGGAACAGGCCATTGCTGGTCATATGGCCTCTGCATCAGGTGCAGTAAGTGGGGCGTTCAGCAAGGAGACTCCCAGTCATGTTAGCCATCAAGGGAAGGTCTCCTTGGGAAAAGGCTTAAGAAAACGGGGCAGAGTGGGCTATGAGCAGTTCTTCAGAACAGACCTAGGAGCGGCAGACGGGAACAGCTCTAGGATTGAAGGATGAGAACGTTGTTGGTGGCCTTGGCTGGGAGAGATGAAGTTGATGTTTCTAGGTGATGAGGGTTAGCCTCACCTCCTCCACAAGGTAGGTGAGGGCCTGGAGCTGCTCTGGTGACCCTGGTGTCCTGTCAGCAGGCGTGGACAACGAGTCTGCCTCCAGCAGCATCCGCTTCAGCAAGGCCTGCCTGAAGAATGTCTTCTCGGTTCTGCTCATCCTTATCTATCTGCTGCTCATGGCGGTGGCTGTCTTCCTGGTCTACCAGACCATCACGGACTTCCGGGAAAAGCTCAAGCACCCCGTCATGTCTGTGTCTTACAAGGAGGTGGATCGCTACGATGCTCCAGGTAGGGCCTGCCAGGCCAGGCATCCGTGCTCCAGCTTTGGGGTTTCTGTCAGCAGACGCTGCCTCGCCTCCCGAGCCAACACTGTCGGCACAGGGAGAATGGAGCCAGACAGTTGTTGTAGGCAGGAATCTGAGAGCCTGTGCCAGGCCCTGGAGCCCCAGGTGGGTGTTGAACACTGGCTTTCTTAGGCATGAGGTGGGCAGCAAGGGTTTGTGGGAGGGGCAGGGCTGGAAGCCAGGGATGAAAGGTAGTGTGTTAGTCTCCTTTCTGTCACTGTAACAGAGTGCTGTGAGCAAGGTGACTTTTTTTTATTTTAGAATTATTTATTTATTTATTTATTTATTACATGTAAGTACACTGTAGCTGTCTTCAGACACCCCAGCAGAGGGCATCAGATCCCATTACAGATGGTTGTGAGCCATCATGTGGTTGCTGGGATTTGAACTCAGGACCTTCAGAAGAGCAGTCAGCGCTGTTAACCGCTGAGCCATCTTATAAACCGCAAGGCAACATAAAAGGACGCTTTTGATTGGTTCGTAGTTTCAGAGGTAGAGTCCATAATGGAGGAGTAAAGGCATGCTGGCAGGAAGGGCTGGAATGGAGAGCGGGAAGCAGAGCACATGGAGGAGGACACTAGCCTCTTGAATCCTCAAGCCTGCCCCTCCAGTGATACTTCCTCCAAGGCTACACTTCTTAATCCTTCCCAAACAGCTCCACCAACTGGGGACCGAGTATATGGCACATGAGCCTAGGGGGCTGTTGTAGTTCAAAGTACCTCAGGCAGTGAGAGGCAAGGCTGGAGTACAGTGCAGGAAGGTGATGAGGTGTAGAAGCGGGTGAACAGCCATCTAGGCAGAGCTTAGCCTAGAGGGGCTCCAGGCTGCTCTGTGTACCTGTCTCCGCATCTTGGGAATGGCTGATCCTTGTTGTCTGCCGGAGTGGGTGATCTAGCTGGCACTGTAAGTTGGCACTGGAGAAGGAATGTGACTCAGGCTTGCCCACTGTGAGTGTGCCACCCGCTCTGACCCTGAGTGACACCCAGGACATCCTGTGCACAGGCTGGAGCGGGAGTTGGGAGTCTCCCTGAGGAGCTCCCAGACAGTCACCCTCCAGCCAGGCCCGATTCTTTCTTTCCTCCCTGGCTTTGCTGTGTCTGCTTCTGGCTCTTTTCTGGCAGTGTCCTCTCCTCCCTCAGTGTCCTCTCTCCTCCCTCAGCTTTGCCTCCATGCCTGTGCTATCATCAGTGTCTCCTGGGAGCCTGAGCCAAGAGTACACAGAACCCTCTATGTGCTGTGTGATCCCAGATCTCCTAGCAGAGGATAGAAAATGAGCCCTGGGGAGATCCACAGCCCAGAGCCTCTGCAGCACCAGGCAGGCAGGCCTGGGAGGCATCAGCGTGCTGTGAGGGGAGGTGCTTGGGTGGGAGTATTATGAGCCCTGGAAGCCACATTCCAGGCAGGTGTGGAGTGACTGAGGTGGTGAGTGCCCTCCACTGGGGTAGGACTCTGCCTTGCGTATCCCCCCCTGCCCCCCCCTCCCCGTTTCAGCTGCCGCCCTAGTACTTTCCCAAGGAGGTGGGGGTGTGATTCTGTTGGGTGCTCAGGACTGTGACTGCTGACTCTTGCCAATTTCTGTTTGTTCCAGGGATTGCCTTATACCCTGGTCAGGCTCAGCTGCTCAGCTGTAAGCACCACTATGAGGTCATCCCACCTCTGGCCAGCCCTGGCCAGCCAGGAGACAGGAACTGCAGCACTCAGAGGATCACTTACACCCGCCCCTTCTCTAACCACACCGTGGTAAGTAAGGCCTGCTTCCCTGGCTTCTGGTAGCCACACACCCTAAGGACTCCGGCCTTGCTTCCCTATAGCCTGTTGGCAGGGGCCCTTGGTCACTGGCAGATGAGAGGGGTGTATGTTACTGAGGCTTCTTGCCCTGAGATGGGAGGGTAGCGGGACTGAAGGTAGTCTGCCTGCTGGTTGTCCATGTGACTGAAAATACCACTTTCCAGGAACTGCCTAGGAATCCGTGAAGATCTTCACCAGTGTGGAGATGGTGCGCTGGTCTGGTGGTGAAGATTGCTGACAGTCCACACCACACAGCACAGCTCAGCTGGCAAACCGTGCACACTGTATAAGGGTCCTTGGGCAGAGAGATAGCTTTGCATTGTTACATCTTGGCTTTTTTCTTGACTGAAGGGGCCATATGCGAGCTCCCCATCAACACAGAAACTTCATGTGCACAGGACATTGGCGACTGTAGTGGTTTGAGTGAGAATGGCCTCCATTTTGAATGCTTAGTTCCCAGTTGGAAGAGCCAATTGGGAAGGACTAGGACGTGTGGCCTTGTTGGAGGACGTGTGTCATGAGGGTAGTCTTTGAGGTTTCAAAATCCGTTGCTAGGCCCAGTTGTGTGTTCTCTCTGTCTCTCCACCCCCACTGCCTGTGGATAAGTTATGTAAGCTTTCAGCTCTTTCTCCAGTACCACGTCTTCCTGCCTGTGTGCTGTCATGCTCCTGCCTGGATGATAATGGACTCTGAATCTGTAAGCCAGCCCCAATGAAATGCTTTCTTTTATTGCCTCGACCATGATGTCCCTTCACAGCAACAAAACAGAGGCAATGACCATGGTGGCAAAGAGGACCAACAGTGTGAAGCTGTGCCTCTGGGCAAGGTGGAGGTGGTGGTGGCTTAGAAGGTCTTGGAGGAGAATCTGAGCTGAGGTTAGGGACAGAAGCAAAGGCCAGTATGTGTCTTGCTATGGGCGACAGTGCGTGTGTCCTGCTATGGGCAGTCTTGCCCACCATAAGTAAAAGAAGGAACAATGCCAGGCCCTGGTTGATCTTCAGACCTCTCAAACCCGATGAAGTGGTTTCTACTCCTTGCAAAACAGGGTAGGGTAGGGCATGAGGACAGCCCTGTGTGCACTGAGAAAGGCTGCACAGGTAGACCAGAAGGCCAGAGGAGCTGGTCAGAGAAGAAAGGCTCATAACCCAGCTCAGGACTGTTGGGCAGTACTGGCTTCTAGCCCCCAGCTAAGTGTGACTGAGTTTGGAACAGGTCTGACTGCTGTGACTCAATGACTTTGTCCCTCCCGGTTGCAGAGCTGCTGGGCCAGGTACTTCCCTGGATTCCAGGCCCCAGAGCCATCTCTGTACAGGCTGAGGGAAGGCCCTCTGCTCAAGCATAGAGGCAGGCCTGGGGTTAGATCATCAGTGCTGCAAGAATCTACTCAGGTGAAAGTCTGGTCTGCCAGCAGGCAGGGAGAGCGTTAGGCAAGCAGATGTAAGCACCCGGGGAAATGCCCCACTTTGGGCCACTACTTGGTATCTGAATCCTTTATTCCTAACTGAGAATGGGCAGTTGGTGGTCACCAGACGTTTCCATGAAGCCAAGTTGAAGTAAAAGGACTTGAGATAGCAGCATCCAGTCAGGAAGATGGGCTCCCAGCTTTCCTTATCCCTATGAGGAGTACAGTGGCAGGCACTAGGACGCAGCTGTGCCCGTTCTGGGAACCTCTTCCCCTGTTGATTGGCGTGCTTCCTAGGATCCAGCTTCCCCCACACAATACGTTTATTGCTATAGACTTCACAGCTTAAATGTAAGTTTAAGAGAGATAAGAGGCACAGAAGGAAGAGTGTGCTCATGGGAAGGAAGATAGATGCATTCACTACCCCACTTCTGAGGGATGTTAATCTTCACCAGCTCCTTCCAGCCATAAGCGGTGACTCTCCAATAAATTCTCTCGTCCCCTTTCAACTGCTCCCTGAGCAAAAAATCGGTGTGTGATGCTGTAACAAGACTGTCGTGGGAGTGTGCATGCACCCAAGTATCCCGGGCACGAGGACTTTGCTCAAGCCCAGAGTTCAGCCTGAGAGTCACAGTGAGACTCCATCTCAGAGAAAGGAACAAGAGTGACATTCAGGGGCTGGAGAGATGGCTCAGTGGTTAAGAGCCCTGACTGCTTCTGAAGGTCCTGAGTTCAATTCCCAGCAACCACACAGTGGCTCACAGCCATCTGTAATGAGATCTGACGCCCTCTCCTGGTGCAAGACAGCTACAGTGTACTTAGATATAATAATAAATAAATTTTAAAAAGTAAGATTCAGGCACCAGAGTGTCTATGAGGCAGGGATGGCTGGAGTGTTCACAGCTGCTTACAACCCCTGGTGATGTCCACACAGGGTCCGAACGTCCGCTGTGATGTGCAGGCAGTCCTCCTGCTGCTCTCTGAAAAACACTGACTGCCTTGGCCTCACCACAGGTTAATCTGCATTGCCAGAAGCCTTGAGAGGCACATCCGCCTGGACTTAGGAAGCTGCCCTCCTTGGGGTCTGCACCAGCTTTGCAGTCAGCTTCCAGCTTAAGTTGTCTGGGGACTAGGGCTGAGGTGGCATGTTCTCACCCTGCTCCTCCCACCACCCTTCTGCAGTGAGCTATTAATGTGCAAGCTCTGGCTGGCTGAGTCCTGAGACAGTGACCACCATTGAGGGGATTGTTGGGCCACACAGCATACGTCTTCAGGCTTTTCTTGCCTTCCACGTTTCTTGTGCCTTGGATTTCATGCGGCTTTGCCTGTAGCCAGTGACTTCCTTTTGTACAGCCAGGCCACCACCTTTCCAGTCTGTTTCCAGCCAGCACCTTTCCTGAGGGAGCCCCCCTCGAGGCCAGGGCAGCTTCTGAGAGCAGCCTGACTGGCGGGCCGGCAGGGAGGCTCACACGGGCACTGCTGCTTCAATAGACTGCCCAGCAGCACTGTTCCTTGTGCTGTCCACACGGTCATGGTCAGCTTCTGAGCACGTGCTCGCTCCCTGGGATAGTGAGGGAATCCTCCCACATCACTCCATCAGGTCGGCTCTGCCTCAGTCAAACATCGTGATACGTTTAGTTGAGCATTACATGCTAGTTTGAAAGCACATTCAGAAGAGAGGAGAGCACATACCGCAACAACTAGGGTGTTGGAAGAATAATGTGGGAGGGACTGGCCCAAGCCGGAGTCACCTTACAGAACAGGTAAAGTAGTCCTGGCTCAGGGACAGACCAGTTCATTCGTGGGCTGCATTCAGGCCAGGAGCAGTGTAGGGTGCAGGAAGGCAGGGCTGGGAGCTGGTTAGCTATGGTGCCTCATTCAAAACTAAAGCCAGGTGTACGTAGCATGTACATGAAAATTTAAAATCACAATGGGGTGATAGATGGCTCAGTGGGTTAAGTGCACAGACTGCTCTTCCAGAGGTCCTGAGTTCAATTCCCAGCAACGACATGGTGGCTCACAACCATCTGTAATAGGATCAGATGCCCTTTTCTGGTGTGTCTGAAGACAGCTACAGTGTACTTATATATTTAAAATAAATCTTAAAAAAAAAAACCCAAAACTTTAAAATCTTGACAGGGACGTATTGGGGAATGCTGAGTTATTGGCATACCTTAGCGAGAAGCCATCCTAGAAAGATGGACAGGCTTCATTCATTTTACTAACTTGGAAACCCCCATGTAATAGACACTGGGACAAAGTTAACTGGGACACACCAACACACATGGGGCAGAAAGGGACACCCCTACCCAGGAAAGATGTTCCTTAGTGTACGCAGCCCGTGAAGAGTGAGCGTGTGTCACATGCAGCTGGGCTCTGGGTACTGTGCTGATATGTGTCCAGAGCCAGCTTGCATCCCTGGGCAGGAGGGTTTGGCAGTAGTCCCTGGAGGCTGCTGGGTGACCTGCTGTGTTTGCCTGGCAGTGCTTGTGGCTGAAGTCTCTGTGGGCCTGTGCGAGGGTTGGGGCAGCTCCGAGTGAACACTAAGGCTCCGGCTTTTGTCTCCCCGCAGCAGTCAGCCCTGATTGTCCAGGGGCCCCAGGAAGTGAAGAAGCGGGAGCTGGTGTTCCTCCAGTTCCGCCTGAACCAGAGCAACGAGGACTTCAGTGCCATTGACTACCTCCTCTTCTCCTCTTTCCAGGAGTTCATGCAAAGGTGGCTGTTCAGAGTTCAGGGGTCTCACTGTCTCCTGCCTTGCACATGTCCATGCTGGAAATGTGGGGGTGAAGGTAGGGAGGGGGAGCAGAGCTGGCCCAGAACAGGAGCTACCCCAAGGACCTGGTGGCCCATGACACTGTCTGCAGTCGAGCAAACATGGATGTCGTATTGCTTGCTCTCTTTGTGCATGCTATCCTGGAGAGGGTTCTTGGTTAGCCTGGACTGCTGAGGAGCAGAGGGAACTGCCTTCCGTGTGGTCCGTGAGCCTTCCTGCCTGCAGAGTGCTGCCTGCTGACAGTTCCTGTTAGTTTCAAACACTGGGGAACACTGCAGTGCCATTTCCGGGGCCTAAAACACTGGGTAGAATAGGAATATTTCTGTCTGGTCCTGCCGAGCTTCAGGCTCCACTTTTATGATGCAGGAAGATACATTACGGTGGCCCTGGAGCAACAGTTCCCCCTGAACAGCAAGTCCCATACTGCCTCTGCCATCATTCCCTCCCGAGATCTCCTAGCCAGCACCTTCCCTGCTTATGGCCCATCTGTCTGTCTCCCTCCTGGAAGCCGTCAGAGCCCTGTCACCCTGAGCTGTTTTAGTGAGGGGGTCTCAGTCAGGCACTGTTGCTTTTGCCTTTATTCTCCGACGGTTTTGCACGTGTATATAATGCACTTTGGTCATTTTCTCTCCCAACCTCCCCTCGTTCCCACTGGACCCCACTGAAACCCTTATTTTTCACAATGAATCCCTACCTACCTTCCTGTCTTTCCCTGTGTGAACTACAGTTTAACTAGAGTTGCCTACATGTGGTCCTACAGTGGCTACGCTACTGAAGGAAATGATAGCTTTTCTCCCAGCGACCAGTCACTAATGGCTAATGATCCCAGGATGCAGTGTCAGCAGGCTCAGCCCTGGGCAGACATACAGTGAGGTCAATGGCCGCATGTCCCAAGATGTCTTATTGTATGTTCTCATCTTCTGGCTCTTACATTCCCCCTGTCCTCTCTTATGCAGTGTTCTGAGTTCCCCAATCCTTCAGGTGGGGTGTGTTACAGCTGTCCCTTTTAGGGGCCTGCAAGCCCTATTTTTGAGGACCGGTATTACTCTGTAGCCGCCCAGGCTGCCCTAGAACTCAGAATCCTCCTGCCTCAGCCTCCTGGTGGCTGGGCTGACAAGCACGCACCACTCTGCCTGGCTCTACACTGTAGTCTGTGCTTGCTCATTTGGGCTTTGCTTCTGCTGTGCATACAACGCCCATTGCTGGGCCTTTCAGAGGGAGGTTAAGGTCACTGAGGACTACAGCAAGCCATACTTCAGGGAGCTTCAGGAAACCTAGGGGTGTGGATGACTGAGCTGGTGGGAGGGATACTGTGGAAAGGGGAGGAGTGTGCCACGGTGGAGGTGGGGTTGGGGGCAGGAATCATGCTGTCGCCCTCCTACTAGTAGAACTGTTTGGAAACTAAGTGGAGGTATAGGTGGTCCAGGCACTGCTTTTGATGCCAACTAACAAACCTGGCAAAGCAGCCAGATTTGAGGGAGACTGGTACAGACTTCTTTTCTGGTACAGAAAAGAAACCAGCTTGAGAGACTGGACTGGAGTTTGCTTTGGCCGCATTGGGCTCCAGCTGTCATGCAGGCCCAGATTAACTTGGACCTTCCTTCTCTCTCTTCGCCAAGCCCGGACAAGGAGGGCTTCATGCAGAACTGTGAGAGCGCCTACTCCAGCTGGAAATTCTCCGGAGGCTTCCGCACCTGGGTCAAGATGTCACTGGTGAAGACCAAAGAAGAAGACGGGCGAGAAGCTGTTGAGTTCCGTCAAGAGGTAGTGGCTGTGTTTTGTTTCCTTGGCACATGTGATGATTTCCACACTTAAATTGGGATGGAGGGAGACTTTTGAGTGGAAGGGGTTTTTGGGTGGGGACCCGGGATGAGAACTTTAGCAGCCTGTGTGAAGGTGTCTCACGCTGGAAGAAGTCTACAGCAGCCTGACTGTTCTCCACAGCACCATCTCTGTGCCGCCTAGAGGTGGGAAACATTTCCTAATGTTGCCAGGGGTTGTTGCAGATGAGGGGAGACCAGGCACAGTGAGGGGTGTGAGGACCTGCTAGGATGCAGGAGATGATGAGCTAGTCAGAAAGCTTTTGGTTCTTGGCCGGGAGCCAGGAGAATGCTGAGTGTCGAGGCAGGAGGATTGCTGGGGAATTTTAACTGTCGTCTGAGAAGAGCAGGGAAGACGGAAAAGGCACGCTGTGGGGATGTAGAGGTATCTGGCTTGCTTCCTTGGGAACTCTGCCTCACCACAAGCAGACCTCTGGAGGTTCCACTGAAGTCGCAAGAAGCCAGGCTCTCCCTGTGCACATGGAGCCCTGGCACCTAGGTCTAGTCAAGAGAGAGGATTTTTTCCTGCTTTAGGGGGTGACAACCCCTGAAAGCAAGACTACAAGATGTTATTTTAAGGTGACTGCCAGCCCCACAAAGGCTGGAGGTATCCCTAACCACCCACTCAGGGGCAGCCCTGCAACAGATCTCAGCATCATCTTCCTGTGGCCAGTGTCATAGGTCAGATCACACATGGGTGGCCCTGTGCCTCTGGAGCCCGTCGCCCCTCCACTGTGCAGCACAGTTTCTATGATAGTTGACCAGTTGATCACGTGTGCCCATCACGTATGCCTACTAAATACTTACAAAGCCCTAGTATGGAGTGAGGGCTACACTTCGTCCTTGTAGACTTGAAGGCTTAGACTACTTAGCTCTTAAATATTTTGAATTTGTCCTCTGAAGTGGACTGAATACGGCTTGAGTATAGACACCTGAGAGCACTATCAGGCATTGTGATCTTTTCTCTCCTAAAGCCCTGAGGCAGCTGCAGTAAGCTCCTGGACCATTTACAAGGTCTTGTATGTGAGGCTTGTCTTTCCCTCCCCAAAGGATGCTGTTAGGAGAGCCAGGGTCTAGTAGTCCTGCCCACTCTCACTTCCCTGGGTCCAGGCAAGGGAGGGCCCAGAAGTGGTTTAAAAAAAAAAAAAGTGGTGACTGTCTGTTCTGCACCTAGACCAGCGTGGTTAACTATATTGACCAGAGGCCCGCAGCGGAGAAGAGTACTCAGTTGTTCTTTGTGGTCTTCGAATGGAAAGATCCCTTCATCCAGAAGGTCCAGGATGTAAGTACTGCTGAGCGTGGCCTTCCTCCACTATCACAGGATGTCCCAGGAGAATCGTGGCGACAGGCAAGAGATTACAAAGCTCAAACATGGGCCCTTCAGGTCCCAGGATGCAGTCTGAGACAAGACATATTTTGCTGTCACTCCTGACAGTTTGGCTTTGTGTGAGGGGTGAAGGCTTGAGGCTTACTGAGATGAAAAGGGTGAAAGGAACTATTTTGTAGCTGTGCACTGATTTTCTTGAACCTGATCTACTTATTATGAGAGGCTTCTGGGCCAAGTAGAGCCTTTGAAGTCCCTTGAATTGTGCAGGCTGAGGTGTTCCCACTGTACATATGTAAACAACACAGAGTCATCCATCTCAGGCCATCCCACTTATCCTGGCTTACAAATGGATTTTCTCTCCCCCCCCCTCTTTCTTTCTTTCTTTCTTTCTTTCTTTCTCTCTCTCTCTCTCTCTCTCTCTCTCTCTCTCTCTCTCTCTCTTTCTTTCTTTCTTTCTTTCTTTCTTTCTTTCTTTCTTTCTTTCTTTCTTTCACACAGGGGGATATGAAAATATAAGAACCCTGCCTGGGTTTGGTGAGGGAGTAGACTCTGGAAGAGTGCTTATCTAGCATGCACAAGACCTGCAGTCCATCTATTAGCACTGCATAGAGATAAGAGAGTATTTAATGGGGGCCAAGCTATTTCTTTAAATCACACCCGACAGTGAACAGCTGTCATAGGGCTCTGGGGGATAAACAACTTTGTTGAAGGAAAAAGGGTTTTGGCTGAGTGGATGGAGAGAGTGCTGAGTCAGAGGGATTAAGTCCGGATAGGAGAACATCCCAGAGCAGGAAAGAAGGAAGGAGAGTTGGCCTGGTGGCAGAGTCCTCAGGATAAGTGTGAGGGGGGACAGCTGAAGGTTAAGGTAGCTGAGATCAGACAGAGGGACCAATCTTGAGGCTGGGGTATAGTTTAGGGAAATTTCTTTGGGTCACTTGTTAGATTAAGCTCAGTATGAATGTCTTATTTACACAAAGATTTTTGAGGAGGGATCCTTTTATGTGGAGGGGCTCACAGTTCCCTTCTGAGCAGCAGTGGAGCAGAAGCATGTCTTTCTGTTGGCTCCAAAGTCAGACATACAGCGTCAAGGCTGCCGCCAACCAGCAATCCCGGTCTTGTCTGCCCCACAGATAATCACCGCCAATCCTTGGAATACTATCGCTCTGCTCTGCGGGGCTTTCCTGGCGTTGTTCAAAGCAGCAGAGTTTGCCAAACTAAGCGTGAAATGGATGATCAAAATCAGGAAACGATACCTTAAACGGAGAGGCCAGGCAACAAACCACATAAGCTGAAGCTCCCGTGCCACGCACTCCGACAGAGCGAGACACCAGCAATCCTGAACTCACTTGAAGGGACCTTGCAGGGAAGGACAGCCCCGTCCGTCTCACTGGATGCTCAAACCCGGTCCGGAAGGGAAACACCCAGTGAATAACCTGAAACTTATTTAAGTACTTAAATTATTAACAGACATTTTGCAGAGCTGCCTAGTGCCTTGGGGAGGTTCACAGAAGGTGGCTTCCTCCTATTTGGTCATTAAATAGTTAAGCTCCAGGTTAAGGCTTCTTTACCTTAGGATTTTTTTTTTCTTTAAAGTGGACTGATGTGCCCTGTATAGAGAATTCCTTTTATACCATCTACTGTTACTTAACAAGAACTTGTTAGAGCCTAGATCAGACTTTTTCTTTCTCAAGTGTAGCCCCGCTGTAAACACTGTGTAGACCATGCCTTCCTCGTGCCTTTCCATTGCTGAGACTAAGAACCTGCACCCCTCCCCCTAGCTTTACAGGAGACCTTCAAGGCTACTAGAAACTTGTGATTGTATTTCTGACGCGCTAGAAGTGCTAGCAGGGGTATAATACAGTGGGCACCTACTTAGCGTATCTTGATTTCATTAACAGGTAAATAAAGTTGGGCTAGCACAAAAGGGATGGGAGTGAATACCCAGTAAGCCAGCGGTCAGCAACACTGGACCCTGATGCTGTATGACCAGCAAACCCAGAAGGTAGTGTGAGTCTGGACCGAAGCACAATGGCTCTGACCCAGCACACGCCACTGCTAACGGGGAGGTAAGCTGGACACTGACCACAGGTGGCCAAGAGGGACAGACACGCCACATGAGCTAGTCACTGTGTCTTACAGAAACACCTAAAAGGGTGGCCTTGAGGGCTTTGACAAACAGCACCTACATAAACCCCAAAACTCTATTTTCCACATGTGGCCAGAGGGAACAAAGTAACATTGAAGAACTTGTAATTAGGCCTTAGGGAATCAGAAGGGAAATGCTCATAGGTATAAGGAGAACATTTTTGTCTCTAAATTAGCAGCAAGAAACTGTTTTGCCCAAATCCCCAGAAATAAACTTGTATGGTCCCTGCTACCTTTGTCTCACATATATACAATAATTTAGATTTTTAGCCTAAAACTTTTATTATAAAACACCATTTTAGCACAAATGCCAAGCATGGCATTAAAAATATGTGAAGGACAGAAAGTCAAGGCGCAGGGTGCAGCCTGGTCACAGGATGTGTGCTTACCATGTAAGGCCCTGGTTACAAAACTCACAGTGGCATAGCACTTCACTAGTTAAATATCTGCCTCAGTGAACACCAAAGCTTTATTTTCCTGTATTGTGAAAGTTGAGCTGCTTTTAATTTTGCTTTAGATAACTAGGAAGTATTTTTGCCTATTCATAGAATAGAAACCCTACTTCCACTTTCTAGAAAGTCAACCCCGGGTTTTCTGTGGGATTGCCCGGGGCTGTTCCGCAGAGGCCTAAAGGGAGCAGCCTCACTGAGCTGCGGTGCCCTCCCTAGAATGCCCACTGCTTGGAAAGAGAGCAAAAATTACAGGCCAGAGGTCCCAGCAACAAAAACCCTGTGCTCCTTCTAAAATGGTGTTTAGTTGAAAACATGTGACAGTCTCCCTGCCTTTCCCAGAACAGCTACTGTCATGGATTCTGAGACTTCCCATTTTAGTTAAAACTAGCTTTAATGTTAAACTGTCCTAGAACACAGAGGGATAAGAAGCTTGAGATTTTATGAAAAGATTGTTTAAATGGCTAGACTCCTAATCCATGGACCACAAACATCCTAATTCTAATTGGAGTAATTCCATAAGCTGTAATTTTCTAATATAAATATCTCCCAGAGACAGAAGAGCAAATGACATAAGGCAAAATACAAACATAGACTTTATTAAATGCTGCTCAATCCCCAGTGAAGAGCTCTTATTATAAAACAGTTTTCCATACAACTGCAAGGCAAGAGGCTGGAATGGTACTGATAACAAGTGTGAAAAATACCTGACCAGGTAAAAACAGACAAGGCTTCTACATAGTCAACTCAGAGGACACCTACTGCAGCTCCTTTAAATAAAGCCAGGCAGTGATAGCTAGCAGTCTGCATCACACTGTGGGAGGGACCCAGAGCCTCCACCCTGCAGGCAGACAGGCCTGGGGACTGGCAGAGTGAGGACTGGGAAGGCCCTGCCTCCAGCCTTGGAGGAGAGGAATGAAGGAGGTGAGCCTCGGGTCCACCCGTGGCCTGTGCTGCTCCACACATGCTCTGGGGCGCCATGTTGAAGGGGGGATTTGGGAACGTCAGAATTTTGGTTTACTTTTTCCCCAACTTTAATACTTTGTGCTTCAGAAGCCTGGAAACGTAAGATGTTGTAAAACCCAGAGTATGGCAGTGTCTTTAATGAGGCTGGGCTCTTGTTCCCCCCCCCCCGACCCCACCTTTCTAGGAGAGGCGAAGGAAGGGCAACACCTCTGCTTATCTTACGAAGGGAAGGCTCTTTCCTCAGATGTACCCAAGGTGTGCAGCACCAAGGTGTGCAGCACCAAGGTGTGCAGCAAGGTGAAAACACATGATAAAGGAAGTGCAGAGGATGGCTTCATCTGTGTGTGCAGCACAACCGGGCTCAAGTCGCGACACACACTCGCCACTCCCACAATCACCTCAACAGATGACAGTGACACGATCCATGATTAGACAGAGTTTACAATATACTGTGGCCATGATACAGCACAGGGCTATGTTTTAGTCCATAATTCTTTTGCTTTTACGCTTGCCAGGAAAAACTGGCCTCCTAATTGTATTATACTGATGAGGTCTGCTCTGAAGTTTTTATATATTCCAAAAAAAAGTGTATAAAACTACCGCCCAGCAGGGGGAGCTGATCTTTATTTGGCACTGGTACTGCTGAGAATACTGTGCATGTTGTAAGCATTGTTCTGTTTCTCTAGAGCCTTCTTCAGCTGCAGCTCTTCTAGTTTTTTCCATAACTCTTCTCGTTCCAGTTCTTTCTTCTTCTCTCTGTAGAGAGATCAGCAGTTTTAATGGGAAGCTCAGGAAAGACTCTGGTTGGTGGCTTTGTAGGCAGAGGGCATTTTGGTGCCCGTGGCTTCTGTGACATGCGTGGTATTACATGGCACTAACTCACTATCGGCACTAGAGGCCTCTAGGTCAGCTACAGTAACACTCAGGCCTCCTAGGGAGAGGTAGAAGCCCTGCCCTTCGATACCAGCAGAAAGTTCCATAACCACCCGTCAGTTTATGTTCAAACTCTGAGTGATCTTTAAAATTAAACAAAGTACAGTCTGTAAACTAGGGCTTTTATTTCTATGTCTTGGTTCCCACACACCTCTCCTGCCTGTTGCTTTGTGGACTGGGATCGTGGTTCTAATTTCTACCTGAACCTTGTGAGGTTTTTGTTTCTGTCTGACTTCCTAAGCCAGAGCTGACAGGTATGCTGACTTCAGATACCGCTCTCTGATGGCCCATAGCACCAGGACTATCAAGCTCTCGGGGGGGAAAATCTTATTTCTCAGCTGAGATCTGGACGAACACGATCCACACTTAAACCACAGGCTGTTAGAGGAGAAAAATCACGGCCTTAACAAATTTATACAAATACTGGGATTACTTTACTGGAAAATACTCAGAGGCTTCTAAATTATAATGCCTAATGTATTCATCATGGATCCAACGACTAAGAGATGGACCTTTCTGAACTGAATAACACAGAATTGTCAAAAACTCATCAAGTACCTCTGTCTTTCGGCTTTGTAGGAACTAGTAAGGTCATCAAAAAGCTTGCCGTTCATCTCCATTAGGGTTTTTAGCACATTGTACACCAGTGCTACAATAGTCCTGAAGGAAAGAGAAGACAGTTCTGGGTTAGAGGCAGGCAACACTGACCGAATAATTAATGTCAGATGCTGGAACTAAAGTGCAAACAGTCTGGTCACACTGGCCAGAGATGACGGACAGTATTCTGATGTTTACACTCTTCCTATGTAGATACAATATTCTGATTCTTTTTATGTGAGTTTTGTAGTCTCATCCTAGACCCTGGGTGGCAGATAAAAATGTCACAGAAGTCAGAATGTCTGAATGCCACATCTCCCTACGGTCCTCAGCTCCTAGCTGGGGGAGGCTGGGTGCAGCTTGCTCAGTCACATGATGGCAGTGGACCACAAGCTGGGAAGACCATTTGCTGAGGAACATCCATAGACAGTTTTATAAGGATAAGCAGTATCTACAACTGTGATGCTAACCTTCAGTATAGGTTACAGATCTGGCCAGGTTTCAACTAAGAAAGTAAAGACAGTAACATGTGAAGCACGCGCCTGTAATCTCAGCGCTGAGGCTGAGCCAAGAGCCCGAGTTCAAGACTCGCCTGTGCTACTTAGACTATATGTTAAATAGAAACCAACAACAACAAAAACTTACTGATTCCAGTGTTCTTTGGAAATTTTATACAAGCTGGCAAACATGATTGGCAGGATTTTATCAATATTCTCTTCAATCAAGCTAAGAATATATTCATTATTCCAGAAGTACAGTGCTCTTTCTGCAACCTAAAAAGACATCAGAAACCTCAAAATTCGCAGGGAAAAAGGATGGCACAAGGCTGGGATGTCTCAGGGAGGAGGCTGGTACCTGGAAATGCGAGCTGGAGACGCACTTGGATATCTGCTTAAAAAGCGGCTCTTCGATTTTTTTGAATTGTGTTGGTTCAATGACATCTAAGATCTCTTCAATTTCTCCTAAAAACATCACCTAGGTTTAAAAAAAATTTTTTTTCCTTTTAAAAAATTTACAAATGATGCTAATGTAGACAAGGAAAATCAGTACATTAGGAAGTGGGTACAGTTCACAGCAGATCAATTGCAAAGTATTGATATAAACGCATTTATTTTTATTATTATTAAAACCCACCTCTTTCTGACTGCATGTTTTTGGCCAAAATTTCAGCAGTCCTCTGATCACCTACAAAAACCAGCAAAGTTTAGAGTGAATTCAACAATTGGGTGTATGGTACATGTCTATAATCCTAGTACTTAGAGGTACTGAGGCAGGAGAATTCCAAGTTGTAGACTAGCCTGGGATACAGCCAGATCTTATCACTTCTACTAGCTAGTCTATCCCAAGACATTCTACTCATTCTGATGTCAAGCATTCAGCACTCAGTACATGAAAATTCCTACTTAGCTGTGGACTTGAGCCTGGGCAGTGCCAGACACTACTGTAGGTACTACACACAGCTGAGCAAAGTCTGTGGTCTTCATGAACAGGACCAACATGAGTGGATACTTACAGCACAAGAAAATGATGTCTGGTGTGAAGGAAGTTATTCTATAAAAACATTTTTGGTTTTCCAAGACCGTATAATGTAACTGGGGATTGAACTCAGGGCCCAGTGATTGCTAGGCTAGCACTCTACCATCTGGGCTCAAGCCTCAACTCATCACAGGCAATCTTTTTTTTTTTTTTTTTTTTTTTTTTTTTTTAAAGATTTACTTTATTTATTATATGTAAGTACACTGTAGCTGTCTTCAGGCATTCCAGAAGAGGGCACCAGATCTCATTAAGGATGGTTGTGAGCCACCATGTGGTTGCTGGGATTTGAACTCCGGACCTTCGGAAGAGCAGTCAGGTGCTCTTACCCGCTGAGCCATCTCACCAGCCCCATCACAGGCAATCTTAACAGATAGTTCTCATTATCTAGAGTGCCCGAACCTGTTTTATGGCTGACAAAATCAGGCCAAATTAGATTTTAAAAGAAGACAGTCTATTTCAACAATTAGGCCATGCATATCAAATTTCAAGCACCCCTATGGTTAGCCTAAAAACATGAATTTTAGTCCTTCAGTTTCAGTACTTATATTTAAAGTGCTGAGAAAGCATTCTACCAAACACTGATTTTACTTAAGGGTACAATGGTTTGTATAGTGAGTTGGGTAAGCTCAAAATCCCAGCATTTAGGAGGCTGAGGCAGGAGGATCACAAGTTTGAGGCTAAAGGTTACAGAATTAATTAGGGCTGAGCTTCTGCTCTCACACCGGCTCATCTTAATCACTTTTCTCAATGACTAAGTATTTCTAAGACTGGAATCCAAACTGAAGGCGAGGAAACACTTCCAATCTTTTTATTTCTGAACAAAACTCAAGGGAATGGTTCTGGGACTCAGTGTGTTCTCGCCGTAAGAAGAGACAGAAGGATAGAGTGAGGAAGATCTGGATCTTACCTACATCTTAACATCAGTCCTCAGTTAATGCCTCCTGCCTCCTGAGCAGGCTCCGTTCTCAGGCTCTCACTGTGTGAGAACTGACTACCCAGGCTGCAATGAAACGCCAGTGGCTAGACAAGCGCATGAACAGGAACTGAACACTCACCGGCTCTGTCAGCGTTGTGTCTTTCTCCAGGAACTGCACAACACAGTACGCTAGCTAAAGGGCAGAGGCAAGTTTAGGAGATGTTAGTGATGTAACATGACGGACAACGGGATAGTTTCACACTGATACAAAATGTCACTCCAGTTTTAAGTTGCAGTATGAGATGAATATATTCTTATTACAGTTCTAAGTTCAACAGATTGTTAGCTCTGGACTTAACTAACTTAAAACACCCATTTAGTCTTCCAGTGCTAATGTTAACAGTGACCAAGACCTAATAGGTCACTAATAGCATCATTCTGCACCTTTGTGAGATTCATTCAGGGTGACCAAGACCTAATAGATCACTAATAGCATCATTCTGCACCTTTGTGAGATTCATTCAGGGTTACACAACTAAGCAATTTAGGTCCCAGACCTAAATATAAGAAAACTTTTGATAATCTTTTCTATATCTAAGTTAAAACCTCAGTAGTAGTATGTAAACAAATTCATAATAAAAATTTTGCCAAAGCACATTCTTTAATTTTACATGAAACTAGCACCTTAATAACTCTTTTTTTTTTTGCCTTTATATTTGTTTTTGGAAATACCCCTCTGTAATTTTTCTGAAATTTTACCTGAGCATGAAACAAGGCCAATCCTTTTGCAGTATGCATAGGAATAAGAACCTTCATTAGAAACTGCTTATGCTCTGCTTTCAGTGGCAACGCAAAGCCATTGATGATACTGGAGGGAAGAAAAGGCAGGGAAGAGTTAAGCAGTCACCTTGCTTCCACAAGTTACACTACCTACAGCACTGGGGAGTTATAGGGCAGCCTGTAATCTGACATCTACTGTCACTACTGAGTTCTGCACAGCTGCCTTTAATTTCCCCCCTAAAGAAACAGGAGTGACTGTCTCAAAGCTGTTAGAATTCCCAGCATGCTCAGTGGTAATGTGGAGTTTCCCTGACATTTTTGAATAATCTGGAATTAAGATAGTTCTATCATTACTGGTATGTAGTAAACAGAAAGGATATGTGTATATAAAACCAAAGACTCTTCTAAAGGAACAGTTAAGATTGGGACTAGCCTATCAACATTTGGGTAAGAACTCTCTTCTCTCTCTCTCTCTCTCTCTCTCTCTCTCTCTCTCAACTCAACAGGGTTTCTCTGTCACTGCCCGGCTTGGGTAAGAATTCTTGTAGTGAATGAATGACAACTTCATCTCTTCCCAGCTCCCAGCTGAGAAGAGCTTCCAAGGGGCAAGGCTGTATAGATCCAAGACCTTACAGTGTGTGTCTGTGTGTATACACATATACATATATATGCATATAATATATGTATGCATCCAAGGCCCTGAAACCTGAAATTGTCTTCTGCTCTGTTACAGATTGAGCCCAAGGCATCTAGCATTGTGCTCTAAGCTCTCAAATAGGAACTCTTGGTGTTTCGTACATAAAACATTCTTTCAGTAACTTAATTCTTAAAAAAATAACTAAGCCCCATCCCTGACCTACCTTCCCAATATTTCAAGGAGCTCAGCCACGCCATTGAAATGTTCCGTTTCATATATAAACCTGAATTTGAAATATAGATGTAATAAAATGTAAACACCAAAGAGCAGGCAGGCAGGTGAAGAAACTGAGCAGTAAGAGCAGCAGCGACTACTCAGCCTCCAGGCTTCTGCTTCACACCACACTGCCTTTAAGCTCGCCGTGGAGCCGATCCCGACCATCTGATCCATCCTGTTGGCACTACAGGTGTGTGCCACCACATCACCAAATGAGCTACAGCCCAGCCCAAACTGAGAGCAGTAACAACATCGGATCTATTTCCCCGGTCACATAGTCCTCTGCTAAAATCTGCCACATGAGAACAACAGTATTTTTCCACCTGGATCATTATATTACACTTAATATATAAGAAAGGCAGATTTCAAAATAGGAGATCACTATTCACATAAAAATCCGAGGAATAGGGGTTCATTTTTTCAACTGTTCAGAAACTTTAGACAGTAACTGACATAGGCTTATCTAGTTTTCTACAATCATAACTACCTTTAAAGCAAATGACAGCATGAGTTGGGGGTGAGCCGGGGCTGCAGAGCTGAGGAGATGGAACACTGATGGAACACTAGGGAGGCAGTAGCCCCTCCCATCTCCCATGCTAGCCTAATTTTGCATCTTCAATAACTGACATAAAGGAAGACAGACTGGAAACACAGATACTAATATGAAGTCTGACATGAAGCACAGGTTTCACCAGAATTTAAACCATGGTCCCAAACGGATCTGAATTAGCGTTATCAGAACCGTCCAAAGGAAGCACTTCTACAACTCAAACACAGTGTTAGAGTCTCACACACACACACCCGCCGACACTGTCCTGCTGCCACTGCTGATGGTAAAGGTGGCAGGCTCCTAACTTAGGCTGCCACCGTGTGAGAACACGCAGGGGCAGGGATGACTGAGGTGCCATGAGCACTGTCAGGTTTCACCTGACGGAGCTTGGCTCAAGAGAAGGTATGAGGGGCAAGGCTGCTCTCGATGATGAATTTACCTGAGGAAAATGTTGTTAATCTGCTTTCTGATGAATGCTCTCAGGCCCAGGAACTTGCCGTAAATCCGATGTAGGACGGTCTTGAGGAAGTCGCGCTCCCGGGGGTCTTCACTATCAAAAAGCTCCAGGAGCTTTAAGAGAAATCTGACAAATTACTTTAAAAAAACAATCGAGCTAAAACCGCTCTTTTTTCTAATTCTGATTGTAAGATTACCTATGAAGTATTCTGCCTTACTAGACTTTATCTTTGCTAAGTAAATGAAACTAGGAAAAGTATAAATATTTTCACTAAATTCATTTTTATAATTCTTTGTATTGTTTGAAAGAATATAAACACTTTCTAAAAATACAATTTTTTAACCTTGCCAGACTTTAAAATTCTTTCCTAGCATAATTTTTAGTGTTATGTTTAATTTTTTTTTTATAAAACTTACTATTTTTATTTATTTATTTTGAGACTGAGACTCATTATGTAACCCATGCTAGCCTTGATTTTGTAATCTTCCTGTCTCTGCCTCCCAGAGTGCTGGTAGTTGGAGGCCAGGCTGCTCGAAAATTCCATGGTGAGACTGCCTTGAACATCTCTAAATGCGTAAGAGTCTTGCAGAACTGCACGGACCCTTCTGTTCTAAACTGAGATACTGGGCATGCCCAGGGAAGGTGGCGAGCTCTTTTTTCATTCTGTCTTTCTGTGCAGATTTCAAACCCAAGCAGACATTCTGAAGCACTGACAAGTCATGCTCACGTGCCCTAAACAAGCAGCTTCCTCGTGGTTTACACTCAGTTTGGGCTGTTAAGATACTGCGTGAGGCTCCAGCCAAAAATACCTACAGGGCACTGGTCCAAATTATAATAATTAGAAATGGCTAGCCTTCTCATTTTAGCCTTAAATTCATGTTTCTGATGTTGGTTTACTTGAGATGGTTTTGTTCAAAGTGGATTTATCTTTAAGGGGGCACGAAGCTCAACAGGAGTTCTTAGTCCTGAGTTTCAAATCTAGACATATTTTGAAATATTGTAATTAAATAAACCTAATTAGAAATAATATATTCCTGCCAGGAAACCTGGTTTTTCTAGCTATGTTGCCCTCAAACTATTTTTAAGAATAATTCAGTCAAAGTCAGAGGGTGTAGTTCCATGGTTCTCAAGCTGTGGGTCACGACCCCTTTGGGGGTCATATGATTCACAACAGCAGCAAAATTACAGATATGAAGTACAATAAAATAATTTTATGGCCAGGGGTCACTACACACAAGGAACTATACAGGGCCGCAGCATTAGGAAGGGTGACGCTGCTCTAGTTCAAATCCAGACTGTGCCATTTACAAGCTGCAAGGCACTGGATGTGGGCTTTCTCTTTACAATAAGCATAACATTTATGAAGTATCCAGTGACAGGTCTGTGTCACAAAAAAACAATGAATATATCTTAGTTTTCTTGGGAGATGAACATAAATTTAAATTATGTAGTGTGCTATCCTCCCCCCACCCCCAGCTCTTTTAACATAAATCTCCTCTATTCTTCTGAGTTTTAACTTTCAAAAGCTGAGAATTCTCACACTGCAGTTTTCAGAAGCACACCCCCCACCCCCCAATACCTCTGAGATGCAGCTGTGTGCAGTACACGGAACTGTTGGAATCAGATAGTTAACGGCCTTGGCTTTCCAGATACTTCAGGAGTTTGAGGTAGAAGGTAGGAAACGGTTCCTGCTCTAGTGGGCTTCTCCTGGCTCTCCTCAGAGAACCCAGCAGTCTAAGTCCCTAGAGCACCAGGTTACTGCAGCACTTAAAGCAAGGTCCCCTAAAATCTGCTGTCATCAGAGATACAGTATAAGGTATGTGGCTTCACAAGAGCCTGAGTACACGCCACAGGCGAACCATACAAGAAAGTAAACGTGTGTTTATTTGCAATAGCCCCAAAGGCCCCGTTGTATTTGGACTGACTTTACTCCTGGTTGATGTGTACATTGTACTGTTAGCGGACATCTAGTCTTATGTAGTTTATGAAGAACTCTTTTTTTTTTTTTTTTTTTTTTTTTTGGTTTTTTTCGAGTCAGGGTTTCTCTGTGTAGCCCTGGCTGTCCAGGAACTCACTCTGTATACCAGGCTAGCCTCAAACTCAGAAATCCGCCTGCCTCTGATGAAGGGTTCTTGAAGGGATAGGCAGGCAGAGATTTACCATATATGACCCAGAACAGTCAAAATATGTGGAATATTTTTTAAAAGATTTGTTTATGTATGTGAGTACACTGTTGCTCTCTTCAGGAACACCAGATCAGATCCCATTACAGATAGTTGTGAGCCACTATGTGGTTGATGTGAATTGAACTTAGGACCTCTAGAAGAGCAGTCAGTGCTCTTAACCTCTGAGCCACCTCTCCAGCCCCAATATGTGGAATCTTTATCATCCAGGCACCCAACAGTGGTCTGAAAGGTCTTCACAATGGAGTCAAACTGTTCTCTCAGCATCAGATTCCTAACAAGGTTACACAGTGATTATGGCTTTAAAAGGGAAGATGGAAATAGAATGGTTCACTTGACAGTTCTGTCTAGGGCCAGACAATTTCAAACGACTGAAGACAGGTTGTTATGTCTTTAAGGATCTTGACAATGAAAAAAAAAATGGGTACATTCTTAGAAATTAATTGCATGTCAGTGTCCATAAATAGAAGTAATACCCATTTCTAAAAACCAAGAAGGCATTCATTCCATGTGCTCAGCTATCTCCTCTCAAGGTCCCATTTTATTTTAACTGTGGCTTAAGGAACCTGTGGTGCTAAAGGGGGGGGGGGGAGTGGGGGGGTAGAGACAAGCAGCTGGTGTTCAGATGCTAGATGTGCAGAAAGACATCTACAGCTTAGTCACAATGATTAAAACATGGCAAGTTCAAAGTCTTAAACCCTGAACTTTGAGGCACTGCAGAAAGGGCAGTTTGACTAATTTCATTGGGTGTGCACTCTGGATACAAAACTCAACTTCTGAAAGCTACTCAAAAGAAAAGAGTGAGCATGTGTGTAGGCCAGAAGATGGCATTTGATCCTCTAGAATTGGAATTAACAGGCTTTTGTGAGCTGCCTGACTTGGGTGCTGGGAATCGAACACAGCTTCTGGAACAGCAGCAAGTAACTTTGACCCCTAGTGTCTTGCCAACCTTGGAAGCCACTTTTAATTTGTCAAGAATAATTACTGAGTACTTTTAAATGACTACTCTTTTTTTTTTTCCATTGCCATTTTGCCCTCATGTATGTCTTTATGAGGGTGTCAGACCCTCTGAAATTGGACTCACCAACAGTTGTGAGCTGCCACATGGGTGCTGGGACTGAACCTGGATCCTCTGGAAGAACAACCACTATTCTTAACCCCTGAGCCAAACCACTAAAACAATTACTCTTAAAAACAACTATTACAGCTGGGCTTGGTGGCACACGCCTTTAATCTCAGCACTTGGGAGGCTAAGGCAGGCGGATTTCTGAGTTCGAGGCCAGCCTGGTCTACTGAGTGAGTTTCAGGACAGCCAGGGCTACACAGAGAAACCCTGTCTCGAAAATAAAACCAAAAAAAAAAAAAAAAAAAAAAAAAAAAAAAAAAAAAAAAAAAAAAAAAAAAAAAAAAAAAAAAAAAAAAAAAAAAAAAAAAACCAAGAAAAAAAAAAAAAAAACTATTACTAAGCAAGTGCTAAGATACAAACATTTGAGATCTAAGAGTCCCTTACCTGTTGGACAAACTTCTGATCAATGTATCGCTTTGCAATGCTGGGCTGGAAATCAGGACTCTCCAAGAATCTCAAGAAGAATTCATACACCAACTGTATGAGAAGGTAAGTAAAAGCAAAATGATGTTGATAATATTCTGAATTACAGTTCCAGTAAAAACAAAACAAAAAAACCCCCACACCTTTCTTACTAGCCTGAGTTGGTAACTGTTTCTAAAAACAAAGTTTTAAAGAACCTTTATCTTTACAGTTTAACTTTTCTCCTGATTGGCTTTTTATCAAATTGACACAAGCTACAATTATCTGAGAAGAGGACATCAACTGATAAAAATGTCTCCATCAGATAGCCTGTAGCAATTCTTTGGGGCATGTTCTTGATTAATCTGATCTGGGTAGTACCATCCCTGGGCACGTGGTTCTGAGGTGTGTAAAAAAATAAGCTGAGCAAGCCAGTAAGCAGTGTCTCTCTGTGGCGCTCCGGTGAGCAGTGTCTCTCTGTGGCGCTCCGGTGAGCAGTGCTTCTCTGTGGCGCTCCGGTGAGCAGTGTCTCTCTGTGGCGCTCCGGTGAGCAGTGCTTCTCTGTGGCGCTCCGGTGAGCAGTGTCTCTCTGTGGCGCTCCGGTGAGCAGTGTCTCTCTGTGGCGCTCCGGTGAGCAGTGTCTCTCTGTGGCGCTCCGGTGAGCAGTGCTTCTCTGTGGCGCTGGAGTCAGTTCCCGTTTCTAGTCCTTAAGTCCTTCCTTGACAGGTGCCCTCTCCTCCTAGACTGCTCTTGGTCATGGGGTTCATCAAAGCAAGAGGTCCTAGAGGTCCTACCTAAGCAGTCTCCTGAGCCACGTGAGGTCCGTGAGCGTTGTGTTTCTGCATCACTCACTGGATGATCATAATATATGACTGCTAGAACCAATCGGAGTGCCCAAGGTATCAGGTTAATGTCTCCCCCATCCCCTAGAGTCCCTTAAGCACAGGCTCAGAATGAGAGTGGGGAGTGGCCATACCAGTTTTAAAAACCAAGTCTTCCTATTAAACTAGGGTAGAGGGTCTAGTAAGAAGGTTCAAAAAGGTAACAGGGCTTGCCACCAAACACTGACCTGAGTACAATTCCCAGGACCCAATGTAGTGGAAGGTATTTAAAAAAAAAAAAAAAAAAAAAAAAGACTTCCATGGGTTGTCTGTCTGACCTCCACATGTACACACACACACACACACACACACACACAAGCAGAACAGGAAAATTGAAATTGAAAGCAGTACACCCAGAGAGTAACAAAACTGTAGAAGCTCAGGCCTGAGAAGGAACTGTACACCAGAACACACACACCAGACACATGGGTGAGTCTTGTACCAAGAAGTCCCACGCAGCCTGTAGGACAGCACAGTGCACTTTATCACTGCAAGTCAGAACTAAAGTAATCAAGGAGAAAGCACAGCCAGTCTTTTAAAATCATAGTCAGGCAGTGGTGGTACACATCTTTAATCCCAGCACTCAGAATGCAGAACTCTAAAGGTTCAAGGCCAGCCTGGTCTACAGAGTGGGTTCCAGCACAGCCAGGGTGGTTATACACAGAAATACTGTCTTGGGAAACAAAACAAAACAACGTAATACCTATGAAAGGTAAGAAACTGGCCTCAAGATACAACTTAATTTATAAGCAAACATATCAAGCATCCTAAAAATACAAGAGAATTAGATCCCAAAGTATAAGGTCACTTAAACAGTTGGGGGTCTAAGGACTGGAATTTGGATCCTTAGCATCTATATGAAAAGCTGGACAAGGTATGGATGTGTAGAGGTAACTCAGCACTTAGGAGCACCAAAGTTCAGTCTCCAACACCCACAGTAGGAAACTCACAAAGGCCTGTTAACTCCAGTTTCAGGGACTCTGATGCCCTTTTCTGGTCTTTGTGGACACATGCGCTCATGTGTATAATAACACACATGGACACATGCATGTGCACACATACAAAAATAATACTTTTTTTTTTTAATCTAAGCAGGCGTGGTGGCCCACTTGTAATGCCAGCACTTTGGAGGCAAAGGCAGGTGGGTCTCTGTGAGTTCAAAGTCTGGTCTACAGAGTGAGTTCCAAACCAACCAGGGCTACAACGTTTAAATGCACCTTACCCACCTCCACACAGGGAACAAAGTTTGATTGAGAGATACAAAATTTTTAATGTTAATTGTGCATTAAGAACATAATAAAAATAATTTTGCTTTGGGGCACAAACAGGCCCCAGGGTGAGCCTGGAATGCTCTGTAGAGTTACACTGTAGCTGTGCTGATAGTACAACAAAGGCATCCCATCAAATAACTCTTCAGAGAACCAGCACACTCCTTGGGAGACTTACATGGCATCAAGCACAAGCCCCAGGTTCCTAAACCAGTATGTGGATGAGTGCTATGCTGTTCATAGCTGTACATGGTTTGTTTGTTTTTCGAGATAGGGTCTCTCTGTGTAGCCGCCCTGGCTGTCCTGGAACTCACTCTGTAGACCAGGCTGGCCTCCAACTCAGAAATCCACCTGCCTCTGCCTCCCAAGTGCTGGGATTAAAGGCGTGCACCACCACTGCCCGGCGGTTTATTTTTTAAATTGTGTTATTTTACATGTGTGGGGGTGTTTTGCCTGCACGTCTGTCTGTGCACCATGTACATGTAATACCTAAGGAGGCCAGAAGAGGGAGTCATACCTCCCTGGAACTGGAGCTGTGATGCTGGTTGCTGGGACTCACACCTGGGTCCTATGTAAGAACTGTCAGTGTCACCTCTTAAAACTGCTGAGCCATCTCTCCAGATGCCTTATTTATTTATTTATTTATTTATTTATTCATTTATTTATTTTTTCCTTGTTCCAGTCAACTACGCTCGCTCTGCTCACTCCCGCCAGCTCCGCTCGCTCCAGCCAGCCCCGCTTGCTCCAGTTGGCTCCGCTTGCTCCGGTTGGCCCCACTCGCTCTGGCCCTGCTAGCTCCGGCTGGTCTCTCTGGTCCAAGGATTCTTCATAAGTACACTGTAGCTGACTTCAGACGCACCAGAGGAGGGCGTCAGATCTTGTTATGGGTGGTTGTAAGCCACCATGTGGGTGCTGGGATTTGAACTCATCACCTTCGGAAGAGCAGTAGGGTGCTCTAACCCGCTGAGCCATCTCACCAGCCCCTCAGATGCCTAATTTTTAAAATAATCTTCATCTACATAATTTCCCCAACAACAATGCACATGAAATGGCTAGTCTAGATGCAGATAGCTACCGTCAGGAGCCAACTCAGCAGCACTGAGGAGAGGTCAAAGGCTACTTATTTAACACACGCTGCATGCGTTATACAAACAGGCAGGAGAAAGCACTGGCCTACAGAGCTGAGAGTCTTCATCGCAGTGAGACCATCTTCTAGGAATGAAGCTTGTTCCCAGAGCCACTCCTCTCCCTCTTCCTACATGATTTCTTCCTGAACCTATCACATCTGACTAAGAATGTTCATTTCTTGGCGTGCACTGTAAAACATGCAGGCATTAGAGTCTTAGAGGGGTTGCTTAGTGGAACTTTGTTTACTCCCAATGTCAGAAACACACAATGGAGGCTTGAGTATTGAATAACTATATGAAATCACAGCTTTGCCAGGCAGTGGTGGCACACGCCTTTGATCTCAGCACTTGGGAGGCAGAGGCAGGTGGATTTCTGAGTTTGAGGCCAGCCTGGTCTACAAAGTGAGTTCCAGGACAGCCAGGGCTACACAGAGAAACCCTGTCTTGAAAAAACAAACAAAAATCACAGTTTATAAGACTTTCTGAGCAGTTACTAAAGTTTCTCTATGTCCATATGAAGAATTATAATTTGCCTTTAAGAATCTTAGAACAAAAACAAAACAAAAATCTTAGAACACACACCAAGAGCTTCAGCATTAATGCAATGGCAGACTTTACATGTGTCTGTTTCAAGGCTGGCTTGCCATTTGTCTACACAAGCGCACACCGTACACCCCAAGGACAAGAGATACATAGAAGCTCCACTACTCAGTCTTTTGTAGCCCAGGCTGGTCTTGAACACAAAATTAAAATATAACTGATATGAGTGTGAACATTGGAGGCTCTGTGCCACCTTCCTGATGCTGGGGTACAGGGTACCCCATACAGGGTACAACTATAACAACTGATCTGAGGCATGCATTCTACCAAGCACGTACACCACAACCCAGCCTCCATTGTGCTTCTCAGTTCTGAAAATGCCTTTCCTAAGGTAATCCAATACAGGTCCACCAGAAAACAGTACAAACACTAAAGAATCTCAAAATAAACCTATATAAGCTAACGAAACTGGAAACATCTGACCCAGAGAAGAAAAGACTGAGAGGCAGTTTTAATGAGTATAGGTATACAAAAGGCCCTTTCCAAGGAATATGGTGACCACGTGCTTTCCAAAGTCTGTTAATAGGAAAGTGATGTGAAGTAATTTTAAATATTTGTTCCATGAAAGAATTCATAAATGACAGCATCTATATATTATACCACATAGTTTAAAACATTGCCTGGGCACAATGAGCAGCAATAGAAGCCCAATTCTCTATGAATCCCTCTCTCTAAACATCTGAGAAAGCAAGACAGAGATTCTGCAAAATACTGAGCAGTTTAAATATGTTCAGCCTGGATGCCTTCTCCCTGCTCTTCCATCCATTGAACAAAACTTAGACACAGCTGTGGCAAGCTGGACAGAGAAAAGCCTGTGAGGCCTCAACACCACAGAGAACTATAGAAGTGAAACTGGGAGTGGGAGACGTGGTCCCCCCCCCTACACCCCCGGACAAGCACACCAACGATACATTGCTAAACCGTCAGCCCTGAAAACATGCATACAAGTAACATACGTATTTAATAACAATTGATGAAAAGGCCATCAATTTGAAGGACAATGAGGGAAAGGTAGTATATGGGAGGGTCTGGAAGGAAGACATGTTATAATTAAAATACAATCTCAAAATTAAACAACAAAACATATGCTGGACAAACATTTGTATCCCCAACTACTGAGGAAGCTGAGACAAGAGATCACCTAGGCCCAAGAATTCAAATCCAGCCTGGGCAACACTGCAAGCCTCCCCTGCCACACACAGAGGTCGGCAAAGATCATTAATAGTACCTACTCACAACTAAAAATGTCATAAACAGATCTCTAAGGTGTACAGAGGCACAACGGGAACCTTCCACTGAGCACCTTTTTCCAGCATGGTAACTTTCTGTGATCTCACTTAGAGCAGCTTTATATTTCATCATAAAACATGCTTAAATACATGACATCATCATACTGGAACCCTAAGTAGCTTCAGATCGCTCCTAAACATTTCATTACCAAATTTAAATGCTATACCAAACGTTTGTAACTCAAGAGTGTCATACACAGACCATAGATGAAATAAATTGCTTGTGTGCCTGTGCAATCTGATTTTGTCTTGAGTAAGATCCCGTGAGAGCAAGGGAGAAGGAGCAGGCACATGTGGAGTGCTCAGAGGACAACTTGTGGAAGTTGGCTTTCTTCATCACGAGGGTATGGCACTGAGCAGAGGTCACTAGGCTTGAGAGCATGTGCTCTACCTCCTGAGCAGGCTCACCAGCCCTAGAAATCCTATCTTGACAGCAATTACCATCTCCTAAAATGTTAACCATTTTCTCTCAGAGGAATTTAAACGGAGCCTCAAATTATACAAGTGAAAAATGGAAACACATTGTTTACTTGGCTGAGTTTCTTATGTTAATTTCTATAAGTATATAAAAATATCCTGATAGAAAAATCTGTCTTTGCTTTAAAATTTTCAAAAACTAAGTCTTTCTCAAAGACTATCCAGCAACACATGATAAAAAAAAAAGAGTAACATGGGCTAATGAGGATTTCATGCTTTTAAAACCCTCCAATTATTAAATATAGTACTATTGATTTTATACCAAGTATAGCAGAAACTTTCAAATGAACTTGTGCTTCATTCTATTAAAAATTAATTCAAGGGCCTGGCATGGTGGTGCATACCTTTAATCCTAGCAGTTAGGAGGCAAGATCTCTGAGTTCAAAGTCATCCTAGTCAACATAGCAAGCTTTAGGTCAGCCAGGACTACATAATAGAGAGAACCTATCTCAACACAAAACAACAACAAATCTACCACCTCAAACTAAATACTATTTTTAAGAGACATACTTTAGATTCAAAAGAAGCAAAGAGATTAAAAGTAAAAGAATGGAGAACATAAGTCATGTAAACAGCCACCAAAAGTTGGAATTGGCTGTACTCACATCAGACAACCTAACTTCAAATAAGGATGAAGAAAACTTTAAGCCAGTTCCAGTGGCACAAGCCTTTAATCCCAGCACTCAGGAGACAGAGGAAAGAGAATCGCTGTGAGTTTGAGACCATCCTGGTTTACAGAGTGAGTTCTATTCCAGCCAGGGCTACACAGAGAGATTGTCTCAAAACAACAAAACATGACTTTTAGAAAACAAAATAATGTTTAGAAAATGTATTTTAAATAAAATAATAAAAAATAATAAAAATAATGAAAATAATAAATAAAAGTATTTTGTTTTTCTTTCTTTTAAAAAAAGTCAACCTTTATTTTGTGTTTCTAAGTGTGTGGGGGGGAGTGCATGTGTCACACCTAGCATCCGGAGGTCACATGACAACTTGCAGGACTCTGTTTTCTCATTCCACCACATGGGTCCTAGGACTGAACTCTGACACCAGGCTTGGCAGCATGTGCCCCTTACCCACTGCAACACTTCAGTGGCTCATATTTATGTTTTCGGGAGGACAGGTTCTTACTATGCAACTGAAACCGATCTTGAATTCATGATGTTCCTGCCTCAGCTCCCCAAGGACCAGGGTTACAGGCAGGTGACAATACATGCAGCTTAAAACTCAAATACTAAAACCCACAGGATCAACAGATTATTGCCATGTAAACATTGTTAATACAGACTAATAGTGCATACCTGTATGTGAGGCCAAGATGCCTCAAGTGTGGGCTCATCCTCTTCTGGGTCAAAATCTGGATTATCACTTGGAGGAAGTGTCCGGAAGATGTTAGCACTGATCTGAAAAGAAATTAAGTTTGGACTCATATTCTCTGCTGTATAAGTGAACTTAACAGTGAAAAAATAAAACATTCTAATACCATTTTATTACAGAAAAAAAAAGTAAAGCTATAAATTTAATTCAGCCCTATAAATCTCTTCAAGACATAAAGGAGCACGTGATTTTCTATGGAGTAACGGACTTCCTTAGACCTCAAGCAGCTAATGATCACACATCACTTCCAAATGCTTTCATCACCAGCTGCTCTTTTTCAAATCTTTTCTTAAAATAAAACAGGATCAGGGAGGAGAAGAGAGGGAATCATGGGCAAGAGGCAAAGTTAAAGTTACCAACTTCATCTATCTAATTTGATCATTCTACAACTCCTCCCATATTCGAACCCAGCTATGATCCATAGCTGTAACAAACCCTGTTATTATAGTCACAAAACCTCATGATGGTTTACCTATGTTTTAATACTTTGAGATCTGAGACTTTAAAAACAAATTACCCCAAAACAAGGAAGGGCTCTGAGATTCATTTTAAGAGTAAGTGACATACAGTGTTTATAATTTCCTCCTCTGTATCATCTGTGTCAGCCAGGACCCAGGTAACCACACACATCCTTTTCTTACCACCAAAAGCTACACTATGGTCCCAACCCACAATTCTTTGGGGTTTTTTTGTAACTCACTATATAGACCAGATTATTCACAAAGATCTGCCTGCCTCTACCTCCACAGTGCTGGGATTAAAGGTGTGCCACTATACCCAGACTATTTCTTTTAAAACAAATGAACAGACCAGATCAGATAGCTTAGTAATAATGTTTAAGGGTGAGATAGTAAGGGGATGACTATGGTGAAGGGATGACTGTTGGGGTGGGGGGTGGAATGACTGTAATGGAGGGAAGGCTACAGTAAGGGGATGACTGTAGTGGGGGATGACTGTAATGGGGGGAAGGCTACAGTGAGGGGATGACTGCAGTGGGGGATGGCTGTAGTGGGGGATGGCTGTAGTGGGGGATGGCTGTAGTAAAGGATGACTGTAGTGGGGGGATGGCTATAGTGGGGGATGGCTGTAGTGGGGGATGGCTGTAGTGGGGGGATGACTATCTGAAGTAAACTACTTGGGCAGGAAGGTAATACAAGCGATGTACAAGTAAATTTCCAACTATTCTTATAAAGTGGCATCTAGCTGGGCGTGGTGGCGCACGCCTTTAATCCCAGCACTCGGGAGGCAGAGGCAGGCAGATTTCTGAATTCGAGGACAGCCTGATCTACAAAGTGAGTTCCAGGACAGCCAGGGCACACAGAGAAACCCTGTCTCAAAAAAACAAAAAAACAAAACAAAAACAGGTGGCATCCAGAACAGTTAAACACCTGTCTGCAACATTGCCATAACCCCAAGGTGGCAATTATTTAGAACTTCATCAGTTACAACTCAAAAACTTTTCTTTTTTAAGACAGGGTTTCTCCATGTAGTCCCTGCTGACCTGGAACTAGCTCTGTTGAACAGGCTGGCCTCAAACTCAGAGATTCATCCTCTGCCTCCTGACAGCTGGAATTAAAGGTGTGTGCCACTATGCCCAGCTCTCAAAACCAAGCTTAAAGGTAAAACCAGTAACCATGTGATGGGCATCAGCTTCACAAAGAGTAACACAAGTCTCCTGACTGTCACTAGCAAAATGAAAAGCTTGCCTTGTGGCCACCAATAAAATAACATGTAACAAATGTCCAGAAGTATGTCAAAGGACTAAGTTGATCAGATGGCTCAATCTTACTTAGAAATTAAACAAAAACAAGGAAAACCACATCTTTTCATTTGAGTAAAGAGATTAAATCCCAGAATAAATATATAGAGAATTATAGAATAATCTGAATAAAATAGTTGAGTATTTTCAGTTAAAATAGATTATCTTCCATCAAAATTTCTCAATAAAAACCACTGTAAATCAGTTAACAGAAGACAATAACCTTTGGTCTTGAAATTTTAATAATAAAATAAAAATAGGAAGTTCATCAGCATTTAATATTTACATTCCTTTTTACTATCTGTCAGTTTAGAAAGCTAATTTTATTTTGGTTAATGTTCTCTCTAAAGCTAAAACAAATAAACAAATATCAACAACAAACCACTAAAGCATTAGTTTCTGATCTACAAATACAACACAAATTCCTAAGCTCCTTTGACAGGGATAAAAAGAAAACCATCCACATAATGTAAAGGCAATTAAAGTCAGTATTTTTAGTTCACCTATTTGGACTTTATAAAGTCAGGAGTGGAATTTTCCACTCACAGATTCATGTCAGTGCTCAAAGTGTTTGCTTCAGATTCTGGCTTCTGGATTAACAAGGCTTGATAAGAAGTACTATTGAACTCCTTATAGGTTGAATTACAATTAAAATGTTATAATCTATAAACATGATGTCCTAAATAGGATTTCTCTGAAGCCGAAACTAGCTTAACTCCCTTAACCACTGCCTACACGTGTGTGCCTACACGTGTGTGGCTCGTTTTCTCTGCCCTCCCCCCTTACAATTCCCAGTGACTACTCGCTCATACACTATGATCTGTATGAACTTGAATTTACATTGTTGGTTATTTTCAAGATTTTAGTTTTAGTTACATGCATGTGTCTGTGTGTAGATGTGCACCTAAGTATAGGTGCCAGAGGTATCCTCCTGGAGCTGAGCTATTTACAGCAGAGAGCTGCAGGTTGGGAACTGAATCCCAGTAGTCCTATACAAGAACAGTATGCTTGAACCTACATTGTGTTCTAAGTTTAAGGTCTACTGTATCCAAAAAGGTATCCAAGAGTCACAATACCTACCAATTTTCCAAACTCTTATAATCAATGACCATATCAATGAAATAGATAATCTTTCTTTCTTTCTTTTTTTTTTTTTTTTTTTTTTTTTGGTTTCTTGAGACAGGGTTTCTCTGTATAGCCCTGGTTGTCCTGGAACTCACTTTGTAGACCAGGCTGGCCGCGAACTCAGAAATTCACATGGGCTTTTTTTGGCCCCAGGGGGGGAAGTTTTTAAGAACATTCTTTTGGGCATGTTAGTACATACACCTCAGATCTTTGAACTTACATTAATCTGAGGAATAGAAATCTAGAGGCTTACCATTTTTACTATATCAGAATACGCTGATTCAACAATTACACCACGATTAGTTGAAACATACTCAACCAGTTCATTCAGTGTTGCTCTTTTAATTTCTTTGCTCTTCAAGTCTGAAACAGAGTCCATGAAATCAAACAGTACACAGCACTGTTGTAGCTTCTGGCAGAAAAGCTCTTGCTGTTCATTTGAAGTGGCATCTATAAATAGAAAGAGAAAAACTCTGAATAAACCAACTTGAATGTTACTTTTTGTGTTTTTTTAAACATAATTTTGTAGATGCTATTTGCATGTATACAGTCCTCTAAGCGATTGAGTAGTAAATCCAGGCAGCTGTAATACTTTCACACAGTGATTTACACTAGGCTGTTCTTGCTGTCTACAATCAATCAATTGGATATTACTGATTCTAACATACCTTTCTTGTGATCACCTCAATTATTTTAGATGCTTATCATCCCTTATCTAGGTTTTCAGTCACAACAGGCTACTCATTCATAACTAATTATTCATTTTTGATTTATTACGTACGCTACTTAAAAGTTAAGACTTTCCTAAAAGAATCAACACTACCATGTATTCAATGAGTTCCTCAATAATTTAGAAAATGAAGCCTCTGTATTATATCAGAATACAGCTGCCTATGCTAAAAGTCACCTTTTAATACAACCAAGCATGCAACTCCATCCTGGTGAAACCATAGCCCTCGGGGCTCCTGAAGAGCACAGGCTGCTCCTGAGCCCAGAATGCCCATGTCCCCAACTTAATCTTGGAGACTCTACTCACTGGTTCCATTTTGGCCTAAGTCCTTAATCAAGGATTTTCCTAATAGATGAAACTAAACTGGTTGGTAAGTGCACCTTTACCCTAAAGTATTTTAGGTGTGTATCTCTGTTGCAGTTATTTCTTGTACCATATGCTAATTATATCTTGTATTTCTAATTCTCCTTATCTATGAGGTCTCCCAACTCTTCCCTCTAATGCATCCTTTAGAGCCTGGCACATAAATGACACTTAATAAATATTTGCCTTCATCTTGTTACAAAAACAAGGTTTACAGTTGATCCTAACAAATGTATCACAGTTTTATGTTCTTAGCATTAAAAAATTACATTTAAACTCTGGACTTTCAAATCTATCAATAGGAACCTTCTAGTCCCTCACTTATCTAAGTCTCCTGAGCCATTACTGAGGTTACATGTCTAAGGTCAGATATCTAAAACATGATACTTAGGCTCATGTATGTAAAATTGTTTCTCCATCAAAAACCAGTTCCTATTTTATATAAAGATACAAAAAGAATCTTCAAAAAGATTAAAATCTCACCATAGGTATCTGAAAATAGGTGTCTGCACACATGTGTGCAAGTGTACATGTAGGGGATTTTATATGTCCCCCTGTATGGGTGTGTGCATGCGGATGAGGATACTTGTAGTGGACTTTGTGTTCCCATGAGTAGGTGTGGATGCATGTACATGAGTGAGTCTGGATCTGCTAATTTGCCCAGCTGTCTGGCCAGCAAGCTCCAGGGACCTCCTGTCTCTCCATCTCCTCAGTGTTGGGACTATAGGTGCCTGTCTTCTTGTGTGAGTAATGGAAATTCAACTCAGGTTCTTATGACTCCATGGCCCATCTTGAGCCATCTCCCCAGCCCCCCTTTTCTTATTATAGCAAAGTGTGAATATTTTAAAGACCAGCATAATTTACATGACTTCTGGAGGGAATGATAAAAACTACAAATAAGCTTTGAATGTACTGTAAACAGCCATCTGTGGCCGTGCTACTAAAAGCTTCTAAGACAGGTCTATACCCACAACTAATCATCTACTGTGTCCCAGAGCCAGCACAGGTCCCTGTGATGTGAAGCTGAGGGACAGTAAATAGCATTTTTATTATTGTTATAATTTTTTTATTCAATCATCTTTTATGGAACTACTCTGAAATGGACATATTTTAACCTTTTTTTGTTTTTAAAAAAGATCATTAAATTTGCAGATAAAAGTTGCCTGAGCTCTGGAATGAGACTTCATATACTGTGGAGAGAATGAGACAGCTCTGATGCACACAGTCAGCAGCCAGGCCTACTACCCCTGCTTGGCCCAAACGCCAGCAGGTGTTCAGCAGCAGAGCCTGCTCATCTCTGCAAACTCAGTGACATCTGAAGGGCCTTTCCTTAAACCTTTTGGAGTTTTCTGTTAAATAGATAATTTCAATTAACAGCATTTCCTAACACTGGTACCAAGTTCTTTAGTTTAAAAATATAGGAGATAAAACATCTTTGCTTTTTATAAACTCCCTAGCAATGCTAAGCTTTTCAGAACACATATGTATTACATACTTAAGATGATGATGACTATCTCACTCTAAGAACCCTTGGTAACTTGTAGAGAAAATCCTCATAGTTCTTGCAGTTACTCATTTTCTTAAAAAAACAAACAAACAAAAAACTATATCCTTCAAATATAGCTGTATCTTTATTCAAGTAGATGGCACCTCTGTATCCATCCTAATCTTCTGCGTATGTTACTGGGGACTGAGCACAAGGACTCACACATGCTAAGCCAGTGCACTCTACCTCTGAGGCCTGTCCCAGCCCTGTGCTGCATCTTGACTGTTACTATAAGTAGATTCCATTATAAGGATGATTTGGGGATAATAGGTGCCATCTTTAGAAGCTGACTCAGTTCTAAGAGAGTCTTAAGATATTTTTGAGCATTTTTCTCCTGATGCTGGAATGAATACAAATTCAGGCTTTACCCACTTGCACATGTGATCACCATCCAGAAGCACGTCCTGCTCTCTCTCCCCTCGCTCTCACAACCACACAGGATACCAATTTTCTTATCTGCAAGGCCAACTCTCTCACTCAGTGCCTCACTTAGAAGTGGTAAAGAAGCTGCTCCTCCACACACTCCTGTTCTGCCCAAGAGCATGCAGCTAAAAATAAAATCCTTCTCCCTTTATTTGTATCAGGTATTTCTGTCAGAGCAATGGGGAAATTAACACATTGATGGATATTATCTTTTTAAAAACATATAAATGAACCCTGAGTATATAAGAGAAGGTTATTTAAAATAACAGGGAGTATGGTTTGAATCTGAACTGTTCCTACAGGCTAATGTGGTCCATTGCTGGTGGTGTTTCTTGGCCTGTAGAAGCGCTGCAGCAAGGGGCCGAGATAGCAGAGATAGGTGACTAGGGGTGGGCTTGTAGAAGCCGTATAGCCACTTCCCGCCTGTCCTAATAGAAGAGAGCATCTGGAGCCACACGCTCCCACTGCATGGCCTTCCTGGCTGGGACAGACTACAACTCTCTGAAACCATGAGCTACAACAAACATTTTCTCCCTTAATTTTTTTTCTTTTTGACACCAGTGAACTTCACTTAAATGATACAACGAAGCCATACACCTGCAGAAGTATTTTGATCAGCTGGGCATGGTGGCGTATGCCTTTAATCCCAGCACTTGGGAGGCAGAGGCAGGCAGATTACTGAGTTCAAGGCCAGCTTAGTCCACAGAGTGAGCTCCAGGACAGCCGGGGCTACACAAAGAAACCCTGTCTCGAAAAACCAAAAAAAAAAAAAAAAAAAAAGTATTTTGATCTCCCCAAGTATTTACCAAAGAGCAATCCATAACTATTAGATGTACAGCACAGTCAACAACTTCAATGCGTTAAGGTTTTTATATTGCCTAGAGAAGAATATTATACGACCTGTAACACCAAATTGTGCTCATCTTCAGTAATATCCTCATAGCTAAGGCTACTTTAAAGGACTCCCCTGGAAACCATCACTAAACCAGCAATAAGAAAGCACTGCACGATATTATGAACAGTATAAGAGAAACTGCATGATCAAGGAGCGAGCTATAAAGAAACACATGTGCTGTGCCTTTGCAAAATACATAATTAATTTAAACTTGGCTGGAATATGAGTTTTTAAAATACATGTAACTTTTCCATCTAATTATGATTGAAATTTGATTTCACTAAAGACTTTACCACTGTTAAAAATAAAAATCCCTGTGACAAGCAGGCAAGACTAAGACAGTTCTGGAGAAATGAGGCATTTCCCCTCTGGAGAGCCATTACACACCTTCAAAAACTCTCCCAAAGGGGCTGGCGGGATGGCTCAGTGGTTAAGAGCGCCAACTGCTCTTCCGAAGGTCCAGAGTTCAAATCCCAGCAACCACATGGTGGCTCACAACCATCCGTAATGAGATCTGATACCCTCTTCTGGAGTGTCTGAAGACAGCTACGGTGTACTTACATATAATAAATAAATAAATCTAAAAAAAAAAAAAAAACTCTCCCAAAGCACTGTTAGGTGTTTCCTAAACTCTTCATGGTTTTCCCCCAAATACCCAGCTTGAGATGTACCTGGCTCACACTTTAAAAAAAAACACTGCTCTAGACAAGTAGTATCATTCTGATGGAGTTAAGCAAACAAAGCAATCAGAGGTCATGTGACAGTATTATTTCAGTGCACTGTATTTGAGTCCTCAGTTGTAAAGCAAGATGTGCTTCAGATGATAGTCTGTAGTTTAAAATTTTGAGAGATATTATTCCACAATATGTAAAATGCTACAATATCAGGAGCTGGGGAACAGAAGAGGAGCACCCCCCAAATAAAAATAATAGTTTCCCCCAAATAAAAATACTAAAAGATCTCATATTAGGCAGGCCTAAGATGATATAATAATCTGGTAATGAAGCTGAGATTCCAACCACTGGATTGTAGAGAACAATGCTATCAATGGAGCAGCTGGTGTTCCTTTAAAACAGTGGTTCTCAATTTGTGGGTCTCAAGCCCCTTGGGGGGGGGTCAAATGACCCTTTCCTAGGGGTCACCTAAGACCATAGGAAAACAGATAATGGTTCACAACAGTAGCAAAATTACAGTTATGAAGTAGCAATAAAAATAAATTTATGGTTGGGAGTCTCCACAACCTGAGGGACTGTATGTAAGGGGGAAGGCTGTGAGCCACTGCTCTAGACAAAGAACGGCCCAGGCAGGACCCTCTCCTACTCTCCTGTCACATGTCTCTATGCAGCCATTACTCTCATTTTGCCCCACCTTTACTACTTCTCTCCCCCTTTATGATCTCTTCTAGTTTCATGATTTCTTCTAGTTTCTCTTCCCCAGGCCCCCAAATCTGGGCTCTGCATATGAGTAAAACAAGTGATTATTGACTTTCTGGCACTGGATATTTCTCTTAATGATTTTCAGTCTCCTTCTTTCTTCTATACATACCACAGCTTCACTTCTTCTTTATAGCTATATGAAGCTAACCTTGATTGTCAATATTAATTGAATCAATTAATTCCCAAGTAACTAGACACACCTATGAGGGACTTTTCTTGACTGGTTCTTCTGAGGCCAAAAGATTGTCCTAGCCGGGTGTGGTGGCGCACACCTTTAATCCCAGCATTTGGGGGGCAGAGGCAGGCGGATTTCTGAGTTTGAGGCCAGCCTAGTCTACAGAGTGAGTTCCAGGACAGCCAAGGCTATACAGAGAAACCCTGTCTCGAAAAACAAACAAACAAACAAACAAACAAACAAACAAACAAGATTGTCCTAAATCTGAGCCACAGCTTCTGGTTGTATACCACAAAAAAGTACATGGAAAAAGGAAATTTTTGCTTTTTGCCTGCTTGCCCTCACTCTAGCTGGCAAGTTCATCTATCCTGTTGCTGAGACATTATATATTCATATTCTCTCTCTCTCTCTCTCTCTCTCTCTCTCTCTCTCTCTCACACACACACACACACACACACACACACACACACACACACACACACNTCTCTCTCTCTCTCTCTCTCTCTCTCTCTCTCTCTCTCTCACACACACACACACACACACACACACACACACACACACACACACAACTTACTTCTTCAGGATACCAACTAAAAGTCAGCCTTGTGGATTCAACTACCAGATTATTTTTGGCCTTTCCTTCAGGAAACAACCATTGTTGGACTAGCTGGACCACAGCCTGTAAGCCACTCTGATAATGTCTCTTTTAATATAGATTCATTCTATCAATTCTGTTCCTCTAAAAAACCCTAACATAAGGTGAATAAAATTCCACTGTATCCATGTACTACGTTCTTTGTTTGATAGATATCTATGCTGGTTTCATTTTTTTGGCTATTATGAATAGCGTAGCAGCAATAAACATGGGTGTGTAAGTTAACTCTGTAATACGTCTTTGGGTATATACCAAGAGTGGATGAGCTGGGTTATAGGTAGCTCTATTTTCAGTTGTTTGAGAAACTTCCACACTGATTTCCATATGACTGCAGAAATGTGCCTTCCCACCAGCAGTGAATAAGGACCCCCTTTCCCAAAGCCCTGATAGCATTGGAGGCCATTTGTTTTCTTGACAGCCAGACTGGCAGGGGTGAGATGGGCTCTCAAAACAGTTTTAATTTGCATTTTCCTGATGGCTAAGGATACTGAACACTTTTAAAGTACTACTGGCCATTTTATTCCTTCTATTGAGAACTATATATTTGGCCACTAGTCCATTTACTAACTGGATGATTTCTGTGTGTTTAATATTTGCAGCTTTCTTTACCTATTTGGACAAATCTCCGGTCTGATGAGTAGATGGACAAAATTTATTTCTCCCCATTTAGTGAGCTGCCTCTGCAATGGTCTCCTTTGCTATACAGAAGCTTACTTTCATGTAATTCTAATTATGCCAATTCCCAGAATTATTTCCTGGGCTGTTAGATCCTTGCCTATGATCTATCATTAAGTGCTTTATTTCCAGCAGTATCAAAGTCAAGTCTTACTAGCTGACGGCCTCTGATCCATCCCAAGTTGATTACAGTGCAAGGTAGTAGATATGGACAAGGTCCCATTCTTCTATATGCGGAAACAATTTTTCTGGTTCTGTTGCTAAGAAGGCAATCTTTTCTTCAATCTCTATTCTTTATATCTTTGTCAAGAACCAAATTTAGTCAGTTTTACATTAGAACATGGGCAAAAGGTCAAGAAATGATTGTTAGTCAAAAAACAAAAACAAAACAAAGAAACAAAAAAAGATAGGCTTATGTCCCTGGCACGAATCTTACATGGTAAATATACATTATTTCTACCCATATATTTTAGACTTCAATCTGCCAATATTTTATTAAAGATTTTTCATTTATGTCCATAAGAGACATTGCTCTGCAATTTTATTTTCTAGTAATGTTCTTTCTTAATTCAGACTCAATCAAATAGACCCATACCTACTGAAATTTTTGACTCTTCTTGTGTCAGTTTTAGAAAGCTATTTACTTCATGGAATTTTCCTATATCCTCTAAGATTTCAAATGTAAGTGTATAACTTTGTATCTAGAAGCTATGAAATACTAGATAGAATGTACTAATTATTACTATAAACAAGTTAAAATTATAGTCAAATCAAAGATAAGAATTCCTCAGATCTACCTGCTTCCTCAAAGTTCAGTTTAAAATAACTGTTTAGTCAAGTATAGTGGTACATGCCTGTAATTCCAGCATTTGAGAGGGAGAGCAGGAAGAACACCAAAAGTGCAAGTCTAGTCAGGTCTACATATAGTCTACATGGAGATCCACAATAGGCATGGCTACATAGAAAGACCCCTTTTCTAAATAAATAAATACAGTTTTAAAATAAATAATAAAGCATCATTTAAAGACTATGAATAGACCCAAGGGCAAACAGCAAGTGAGGAAACTCCTAAGAATATCTATGAAAACTCAGGGTACTAAATAGCCCAGTGGAAAAACGCTCAACTAATATGAACAAGGCCTTGGGGTTTGAGTCTCATGCCACAAATAACTTATGAAAATTTAGTAAGCATAATCTAAATGAAGACTGCTCATTTCCCTTCATCCAGCTAGGCAGGAATTCTATTCAAAAAAAAAACACCAGAGGCTCCCTCTACTTCAATCTTCCTGACAGCCTTCCTCAGGTACTAACAGACAGGTACTTCTATCCTGCTGGAGCAGCTCAATTCTAACCAAGTGAAGTAGAGAGGTGAGAGTTCCCTTCTTACTCCAGTCATACCACAGAGACTGTACTTCTGGGCAGCCTCAATCACCCTACCCCCAGCATTGTGTGCAAGCTAAAAAGACCTTAGGCTACTACCTACAGGTTACCCTTGCATAAAGCTAGCTCTTCTTTCCCAAAGAAATCTTTAGTCTACAAGTACTCTCAGAAACAGCAGGGGCTATGATGGAAGGGAATGATAGAGAATTCTAGATTCACCAAGAACTCATAAGCCAATTTACTGTCAGAAGAGATCTGTAAAAGGGAAGAGTTTTTAGTATGTAAAGGAGGAGTCTTTTGGTATGAGAGTCATGTCCACACCCTTCCTACTTCCATCCCTACCCCTCTGTCTGGAAAAGTACAGCCCATGGGTTAACAAGAAGGGGAAAAAAGGGCACAGCATACTTAATTGCTTCTGAGAGTTCACACTAGATCTAACAGAATATGATTTCCAAGTAACCATTACTCAAAGGGAACCATGATTAAAGAAAGATGTAATGACAATGTCTCGTTAAATGGAGACAGAGAAAAGTACAAATGAAGAGAAGTAATGGAGATCATAGACTCTAGTAGTCTAACAAAGAAAAATTCACTGAAGGGGCTCATCAGGACAGAAAGACATATTAAGAGATATATTCCAATCTTAAAGAGATAGAAGAAGAGATGGCATCGCTGCTCCTGTAGAGGACCTGGGTTCAAGTCCAGTACCCACGTGGTGATTTACCACCATGGATTACCCCAGTTTCAGGGAATCCAATGGTCTTTTGAGCTTCAGATACACACAGGGTATAGCACGTAAGATAGATGCAGGGAAAACATTCACATATAAAATAAAACAAATTATTTTATTTTTCAAAATGGAAGAAAATGAACAGAGCTTTAGTACCCTATAGAATACTATCATTACACTAAAATATACATAATGGAAGTACCAGAAGGAGAGAGAAAAGGAGCAGAAAAAAAGACATTTGAAGAAGCAGTGACAACAAATATATTGAATATATTATCCTAACCCAGTGTAACCAAGGAGCTTGGGGAAATCCAAGAAGGACCAATTCAGGCCAACAAGATGCTCACCCAGTATGTGCTTGTTACCAAGCTAGAATCCACGTAGAGGAAGAAAGAATGGGTTTCTGAAGTTATCTTCTGACCGCCACATGCACTCTGTGGCACATAAGCATCCACACACTGCCCATACACACATGTAGCAAACAACTGTAAACTGAAAAACCAAAAGGAAGGATAAAATCCAGGAGACCCATAAACTACAGACTCAGTGCAGTCAAAGTTCTTAGAGTGAGACAAGGACAAAATCTTGAAAACCCCAAGATAAAAACAATAATTTTTAGCTGGAGAGATGGCTCAATGGTTAAGAGCACTGACTGCTCTTCCAGAGGTCCTGAGTTCAATTCCCAGCAACCACATAGCGACTCACAACCATCTGTAATGGGATCCGATGCCCTCTTCTGGAGTGTCTGAAGACAGCTACAGTGTACTTATATATAATAAATGAAATAAATCTTTTTTTTGTACTTATATATAATAAATAAAATAAATCTTTTTTTGTACTTATATATAATAAATAAAATAAATCTTTTTTGTACTTATATATAATAAATAAAATAAATCTTTTTTTTTAAAGATTTATTTTATTTATTATATATAAGTACACTGTAGCTGTCTTCAGACACTCCAGAAGAGGGCGCCAGATCTCGTTATGGATGGTTGTGAGCCACCATGTAGATGCTGGGATTTGAGCTTATCACCTTCGGAAGAGCAGTCGGGTGCTCTTACCCGCTGAGCCATCTCACCAGCCCCCCATAAAATAAATCTTAAAAAAGGAAAAGAAAAAAGAATTCAGGACTCTCCAAGCCTCACAGTGGCATCCAGCTCTCTCCTTGGCAACAGACTTTAGGCAAGCTAGCTGGACAACACCACGATGGACAGATCTGCCTACACCCTTAGGAACCGTGCAAACCCTGTACATGACATAGCTTACTTTTAACCTTGTATCCTAGTCCTAGCTTTATCAGGCCCAGTGTAGCACAGAGTTGCTGGTATTGCCAGCAGTGGACAAAGAAGAAAGTATATCAAGTCACACTGCTTCTTCTTCCATTGCTCTTGGATGTATTTGTGTGCACATATCTTGGCTCACATGATGGCTGCTGCCAGATGGAAAGGGAACACTGATATGTGAACAGCCTGTCTTAAAGCTTTCCTCTTCTTCACCTTCTTCACTAAACCCAATGAGAGAAACCCAAGCACAATCAAGTGTTTCAGCTTTTTCATTTGTTAGTGCTCTGTTTAATAAATACTTAAAAGGGCAGGTATAATTTGTAATAAGATAATTTTATAAACTATATCCCCAGTTACTGCTGCTCATTTATTTTGAAATCTAAAGTAACATCTCATATAGGATTCATGCTACAAATAATAGAACAAGCACAGTATCATAGCAACCCAGCATCACCACTCAGTGGCATGCCGAGGATGTGGTCCAGAATTCTAATTTAAGAGACTGACACAGGATATAGAACATGTAGCTTTTTGACAATACCCAAGAACGTTTTAACTGAGACCCTACACTAGCTTTTATCTAAAACTAAAGATGGGGCTATAGTAAGGAAGCAACAAGATTATTTATTTATTAACAAATGACTCGGCACTATTACTATGACTTAGTTAAGAGTCTGTGATTTTGTTACAACTGAAAACTGAGAAGAAAGTATAGACAACACTCCTATGAAATGTCAATAGGCACATTATCAGTCTGATACCTTAATATATAAATGTGTATTAAGGAAAACCACTCCGGTACTGCCTAAACTTAACAACAACTTTAATTGCCATTCAAATATAACTGTATCCATAACTATTATTTAGAAGGATTAAAGGATACTGGTTAGTTCTTACTCCAAAATATAACTTATAGCTAGTACGTGTCCATAATCTCAATATTTTGATGGCGAGAGAGGAAGAGAAAGAAGGAGGGAGAGAAGGAGGAAAGCTAATTACAGATTAGCCTTTGAATTTCCAATATCGCGTTTGATAAAGCAATGAGAACAGGTAACATGGATGGGTTACTAGATATGCTATACCTCTCCCTCCTCCTTTCTTCCCCTCTTGACTGGGTTACATAGCCCAGGGTAGCCCGGAGCTCAGTTCCCCTGCCTAGGCCATTAAAATATTGAGATTATGGGCACGTACTAGCTATAAGCTATCTTTTAATCTTTCTAAATAATAGTTATCGATACAGTTATACTTGAATGATAATTAAATTCCTGGCGATGGAAATGAATGAGCAGGGCTGCTGAAATCCGTCTCTGGGGAGAAACAATGGAAAACTTATGTCATCTCCTTAATCTAATTTGAATATGGAACCTGCTGTTCATTAAGCAAGAGTTTGTGACACTTTTTTTTTTTTAAAGATTTATTTATTTCATATATGTGGGTACACTGTAGCTGTCTTCAGACACACACCAGAAGAGGGCATCAGATCCCATTACAGATGGTTGTTAAGTCACCATGTGGTTGCTGGGAATTGAACTCAGGACCTCTGGAAGAGCAGTCAGTGCTCTTAACTGCTGAGCCATCTCTCCAGCCCAAGTTTGTGATACCTTTTAAGGGACCAGAAATGTTAAGCAGATCTTCACACATCAAACAGAAGGCTAAGAAAACTATAGCTCTCACTTTAATGGCTGTGAGGAAATCCATCTTGTGTTAATGCCTACACACCCTAAAGAGACACCTGCCACTTACTGAGAACGTTACCTTCTTCAACAGATGCTCAAGTCTCTGGCAGGACCACAGCTCTACACCTGCTGCAGCGCCTTCACCATCACAGACTGGCTCTGTGAGAGTTTGGGAGTGGCATAGTGACCTTAGGATATTTAATCAATTTTCTGGGGCAATGATGGACTTAATTGGATTTTCTAATAGATCTATGTATAGACTCCTGAAACAAGACTCTTAGAAATGCTACACACAGTAGTTCTTGCTTCTCATTCAATCTTCAACACTAGAAAGAAAGAAAGAAAGAAAGAAAGAAAGAAAGAAAGAAAGAAAGAAAAGAAAAGACAAGACAAGACAGATGCTACTTCTGAGCCAGAGAGATAGGTCAGCATGTAAAGGCACTTACTAGCCTGACAGCCTGTGTTGAATCCCCAGAACCCATATAGAAGTGCCATTTCTCACTCGTTGCCCTTTGACCTCCATATGTGTGCCAAAGCATGCCTGTGTGAGTACATACACATGCACAGAAACACATATACCGATAAATAAAAATTTTTTAAAGAAAACTTACTTTTGGTATGTGAAATTTATTTTTTTTTTTAACATTTACTTATTTTAGACTGAGTATGTGCTCTCAGGGCATGGGTGGAGGTGGGAACCAGAGGACAGCTACAAATGCAGATCACTGGGCTTGGCATCGATTACTTGACTGCTGTACCATCTCAACAACCTTAGTATGTTAAGTTCATACCCAAGGTTTCAAATGACCCAATTCACTATTTCTAGTAATAATTTATCCAGAATCATTTCAAAATTGTTATTTTTCTTTCAGAAAGGTCATGCTGTTTATAATATTCTACAAGGTTAAAGCATGAGGTGAGCAGGCTAGCCCACTCTTACACTGACAGAAAAGTATGAGAGGTTTGCTCTGAAAGGGGAGTTTTGTTTTTAACAATCTATGAGCTCTTTTTAAAAAAAAAGCCACATAAAGAAACAAGGTAGTTAAGAATGATCTTTCTCACTGTATATTCTTTTTTAAAAGACTTTATTTCAGAAAACAATGAAACTGAGACTCATTTATGACTCACATCAAGTATTACATCCTAAAATAGTCATTACTGCTCTAGACCTAAAAACAAGTTTCCAAGTGTGCACAGGGTTATCCAGGTGATCACATAAACATCAAAGATCAGCCACACCAAGCACCAACTCCATGCCTGGCTGCCCCACAGCTGGAGCAGCTAAGGAAAGCTCAGACATTTTTCCCTCTCCTACAGGTTGACCAGACCTTCCCAGGAAGGAAACAGGACTTCAGACTAACCTAGAAGCATGTCCTCTTTACATCTGCTACTCCAGTTGTCCTTACATTCAAGTTAAGGCTTGCTCACTAACTACAGGCACACATGCATCTGGAATATTACTTACAGAGATGCTATGTAATTGTCCAGTTTCATCTCCTCTAGAAACTTTAGGAGACTAAAGTCAGTTAAGTGTTAATTTTCCTAATTAAGTTCATGTGCAAGTCCCAGTTATCTCAGACCACTTCATTTCAAATTGGGGGAAACCAGTGGAAAAGACAGTGCTATGCTAATGTAGCCACAGTATGAGAAAGTTCTTATATCCTACACACAGCATCTCCAAAAGGCAGGTAAAGCCTCAGTTCCTGACAATCTGGGACAACACATTCATGCTACCATTTACTTACAGTGACTGAGTGATTGGTGACTCCAATTATAAATCTAGCTGTGTCACAAATGTGCTGCAGCATTAACAATTATCTTAGTATCAGGACTCATTCATAAGGCAAATGTTCTCTATTATTTTTAAAACAAACGCTAGGTAATTTAAATGCAGTGAAAACAGTGGTAAATGTTCACCAATGACCCACTTGTCCAGCAGCTTTCTTGGAAAGCTCTCAACCACAAGTCCATCTCTTAAACAGACAGAAAAGAAGGTGCTTAATTTTACTTTAGTGCAATCAACATGTATCTTCAGCTTAACACTACAGAGAAAGAATTAGCAACCAACTGAAAAGATCAAACTGTCAGTGAGCATCGAAGAATACAATCTAACCTAGGGTTTGGTTTCTTTATCTACAAAATGGTTAGAATGTTGGTCTACCTAGTCATTACTTAATTACTGTGGTGGTCTGAATGAGAACGGCCCTCTTAGACTCACATGTTGGAATATCTGGTCCCTCGCTGGTGAAACCACCTGAGAATGCCTGGGCGGTATGGTCTTGTTGAAGGATTATGTTACTGGGGTTGGCTGGCCTTTGAGTTTCAAAAGCCCATGCTACTCCCAGATAGCTTTGTCTCTCCTCTGTCTGTCTGTCTGACTGACTGTCTGTCTCCTACTTGCAGATCAGATGCAAGTTCTAAGCTACTGCTCCAGCACTGTGCCTGTCTGCTGCCATGTTCACAGACATTATAGTTATGAACTTTTAATTCTCTGAAACTACAAATTCCCAATAAACTCTTTCTTCTGTAAACTGCCTTGTTCATTGTGTCTCTTTATAAGCAATGGAAAAACAACTAAGACAGTTATAAAACATCATTTCATCTAAAGGCACAAAACAGACAACTTACACATGCACTTCTCCGGGACCTTCATCTTCCACTACACACAAACCCTGCATTACACATACATCATTAGTGGCCAGCAAATCCAACATGTCAAGTCCTTCATCAGCAAATCTAGGAGTCTTAGCAGGCTACCGAAGGTAAAATAGCAAATGTAATTATGTTTACTAGTCACAGAAATGCCCAAAGGACAGTTTGATTCAGATAGATAGACAGATAGATAGATGGATATGAGATGGCTCAGTGGTAAAGGCACTTGTCTCTATGCCTGATGACCTGCATTGCATCCAGAGAACATACATGGTAGAGAGAACCAAAGCCTCCAACTTGTCTCTGGCCTTCACACAGGCATGAGTGTGCACACACACATACAAATATGTGACAAAAAGGACCCAATGGTCCTTTTGACATTTAGAACTGTATTTTCAAAAGGATCTCAAATGTAATGCTTACCAAATAAAGTGGAATCTCCCCTCCCTACTTGGTTCCTTTCCCGGCATCCTCCTCAGCAGGGCTGTGCACCCAGTGTCCAGATAAACACACCAAGAGATGATGCGTCCTCCACTTTCTACCTCTTCGCACTGCTAACAATTAACAAGTCCTATCTATAGGTACTTCAGACAAACCTCCCATTTCTGCAGCTACCATTCTGGACAGAGCTGTAGCGTATGCCTCAACTAGCTTGCACACGCGTGCACAGACACAGACACAGACACACTCACAGGTCCTTCCCTCTTTTTGATACCCTGTTCTGTCACAATCCATTCTACCTCTGTAGCTATATTCTGTATCTTTGGGTTTTTTTTCCCTGTACATGTACGGATGTTTTGCCCACTAGAAGAGTGTGACAGATCCTCTGGAACTAGAGTTAAGAACTGTTGTGAGCTGCCATGTGGGTGCTGGGATATGAAGTCTGGGTCCTCTGGAAGAGCAGCCAGTAAACAATCTTAACCACTGAACCATGTCTCTATAGCCCATATTTAAGTGACTATACATCTTTACTTACTGGCTGTATTTCTACAACTTCCACGTAATCTTTACCCTACAGGAATCTTGCTCAAGTCTATCAAGCCTCTGATATATCCCTAAAAATCAATGATGCCAGCAGGAAGACTGCCAAGAGCACAGACTGCTCTGCTCTACCTACCCAGCTATTAAGACTTGCTTACCATGATGCCTTGGGCCCATGCGCAGTCTCTTGTCTCTAGATGCTGGTGTGCTCTGGCCTCTTCCCATTCTACAGATTTCTACTGAGCAGCTGCTTCAACTTCCATTGCTACATATGCCACTGACAAGCTGAAAACTCCCAGATGACTACCATATGCACATGTATTCGGCTCTAGGCCCAAAATAACCTTCCAACAGTCAGCCTAACTTCAGCTTCCCACAGGTACTTCAACTTTTCCCACAAAAGAAGGATTACTTTTTAAAGCCTAGCATGGTGGCTCATACCTGTAATTTCAGCACTTGCAAGGCTGAGGCAGATCACCATGAGTTTAAAGCCAACCTGCATACTACCAACAGAAGTGTTTTTTTTTTTTTCTTTCCCCAAATCTGATTTGTCTCTCAATAAGCTGTTTTTTCTGGGTGAGGTGGTGCACACCTGTACTAAGTAAGGAAAGATTGTTGAGTCTGAGGCTACCCTGGCCTACCTATTGACCAACTATCCTACCATGTACCTAGTTGCTTAAGTAAAAGCTGTATCATTCGTGACTTCCTTTCACCAAGTCCTCGATACCACTCCGTAACCACTTAGGAAGATGTCCTGCATTCCTCATGATGGTCGGGTATAAAGGCGGTGTGATGCCAGTACCCATTCTTTAACATAACAACATCAAGCAAAACCAAGGTCCTAACTGCTGCTCAGTGTCTTCTCTAACCACACAATGCTGGCAATCTTCAGATATGCTATGCTGAGCTGCACATCTGCACACACTGACAAATGCTAGATCTCAGACCCATCTATCTCTGCCTAACACTTTCTAGCTTTTAGGTTTCAGTTGATCTCTTTCTCAAGGAAGTTTTCTTTTTCCTCTTCTTCCACAACAAAATTAGGCTGTCTCTCTCTCTCTCACTTCTGACATCACAAAATGCAGCTAACTCCTCCCTCTCTTCAGAGACTCTCTGATGAAATGGCTAGAATGTTACTTATTTAAAGAGTGAAATCAATTCCCAAAGGAGGCTCAAGAGAATGACTTCGGAGGCCTACTATTCTGAACTGGAGGGCTCAACTGGGGAGGTGAGTTAGTTTAGCTATTCCAGGAGAAGTGTGATCCCAGGAACTCCCTTGCATTCAGTATCCAAGTTAGAAATAGGTTCTCTTAGATCATGTAAACCTACAGCAAACTACAACTGACAAGCATGACCAAATAAAACCTAGTACGTTTCTTTACAGGAAAGTGAATCAAAATAAGATTTCTAAAACTTTTCATTACTCACTCAAAAAGCTCACAAAAACAAATTCCTTCAGCAAAGAGTTAAAAGTTAAGATATACATAAAAACTCTTGAAACTGCTTATTATTCAATTATCCTGCTCCAACAAGCAGAGTCTATTTTACATAAACCCAGCCTGTCATGTCAAACTTTCAGCAATTAGGTTTTTGGTCACGCAATAATGTACTAAAAGTAATTATAGATTTTAGATCTGTTTCTTTAGTTCCTTCAAGGATATCCTCATAAATTAAGACTGCACCTCAAATTTAGAGATTAATATAAACTAGCCAGGCAAGGTCATACAGGCCTGTAATCCCATCACATGGGAGGAAAGAGGATCATGAGTTCAAGGCCAGTTTGGGCTACACAGTAGTGAGTCTGAGGTCAGTCCAGAATACACCATGAGATCTTACCACAAAAAATAAAGAGAAAAAATACAAATCATAGATATAAACTATTTCAGCTTATTCGATTTTAAATGCTAAAGACCATATCTGAGTCAACCCTAACTCAGTTTTCCACACAACTGGACACAGCTGCTTTCCTAGAACAATTAGTGTTGGGTCACACTATCTCAGATAACAATTAGTGTTGGGTCACACTATCTCAGATGCAAGGGCAGGTTTCCTTTGCTTTAACCCGGCGTTTACTGCGCTCACTTCAGCAACACACATACTTTAGACCAAGCCAGCACCTCACTTACTCTTTATCAAAGTACTGAGAAATCAGAATTCGTTTACTTAGCTTAACTGTTTTAGGCATAAATATGTTAAAACACAAAGCAAACAAAAAAGAACAGGTCTCATAGTCAATATTGAACATTCTGGGAAAAGCACTATCAATGTAGGAAGGTAGGGGACTAAAAGACAACCAAGGGGGATTTTATCAAAATAACAACTATGTCTACATGACATTTATTATACTGTACTTGGTACTATGTGTTTTGAAAAAAAAATGACATCTACTTTTGCAAAATAAAATTTACCATCTCATTCCGGAGAGCAAACTACTAAATATCAACTGAACATTCACCCACAACAAATCAACAAATGGTAGTAATATCCAGAGTGGTTAGCAGAAAGGCCAAAGACAAACTAGGAAAATGAACTAAAAGCGGCTCTGGAGCCTCACTGCTACCTTTCACAAAGAGCCATGGTCAAGATTAAGTTAAACATCAACATGAAAAAAAAAATCTCTGGAAGAAAACACTTGATAAAAAAATAAATATAAGACATGACTCAAAACAGTTAAATTCAACAGTTCACTTTCCCATTAGTTTTTTGTTTGTTTTGTTTTTTAAAGATAGATCCACTATGCAGTCTTGCTTGGCCTGGAATTTGCTATGTAAACCAGGATGGCCTCACGCTCAGAGATCTGCTTGACTCCGGTGGCAGGAAAAAGAGTGTGCACCACCATTACATTTTAATATGCCCAGTAGAAATATTAGACTAAAATCTTCAAGAAAGAGAAGACATCAGATAGAAGACAACAGTTTGATACTCCAAAGCAACTGGCATCATCTCCAGTGATCCCAAAAAGTGAGATTAAAGCTAAGCCAACCTCTACCGTGTTTCCAAATGTTGCCTACTTAATCTCAACTCAAAACAACAAAACAAAAGCAAGGGAGCAAACACCTGATCACCTGGTACAACAGCTGGGCTTTCATTAGATATAAAACAAGACCTAACAGAATCTTATGCTATGAAAACTCACAACAGCGCCGATTAGCCAGCCATAGAGGGCAGCAGAGTTAAGAGAGTGAATAGTAAATACCAGAGGGTGAAGTGAGGGCAGGAAAAGTTAATGGGCTGAGAGTAAGGAACCATGAGTATGGAAGAGAAACACAAAGCTTTAATGAATGAATGAATCTAGCAGACACTAAATTTGTGATGCTTGGTCCCCACTCCTAACTGCACACGAGGATCACCCTGGCAGTTTTAAAAAACAAACATGCCTAAATTCCACCTTAGACCAATTAACAGACTCAGGGATGTAAGCCAGGTGTGGATATTTTTTTAAGCTTTCCAAGAACCTAAGGAGGACTATACTGTGTAGCACAGCCCTTAACACACAGACTCTACCACATATGCTACAATGTTAAAAGCCAAATTAGAAAACAAAACAAAGCACAAAAACCTATTATTTCCCAAATGTATTCTTTTGTAGCTAAACCTTTGACTCTAAAACTCAAAGGGGCAATAATAACCTAAATACAATCATCACAGGGCCTTTATCAAGGAGAGCATCATTCCTACAGGGCCTTTATCAAGGAGAACATTATTCCTACACGTGGAAAACAGTAAGTTCAGCTAGCCCCCAGCGACTGTGAGTCATCACTGAAGCAGGGAGACAATTCAAATCTGCTATTTACAGGACAGCACTCTACTCCAATGGGCTCACCAATTTGCTAGATATATTTTCCTAAGTTATCACTTTACTCAATTAGATGACTCCAAAATAACCCAAAATTAAATTAATAAAGATGACAAAAAAATGAGGCGGGGATATGATCGTAGATAGGAATTCTTAAGTTAGCCTTAAAGGAGAGAAGATTTCCTCATATAAAGACTAGCACTAGACACAATATTGAGCAATTTCTCTAAGTATATTCTTTAAAAGTTAAAAAAAAAGTTTTTCAAAATTATTTCTTGTAGAAGATATATGACAAGTTAGAAAACAGTCCCAAAACAACTAAAATGTTATAGCCAGTTGAAAGCATTTCTCTTAACTAATTTAAAGATGAATTTCAACTTTACCTTAGTATTTTTCCTATTTACAAAGTGTTGTGTTTGGATAAATAATAACTTGTGAATATCCATGAACCTTAAACATTTAAAGAGTAGTAGTAGTGGTGCCCCTCCCCAAATCAACTAAAAAAAAACTAATTCTGTCACAATTCACTCAGAAGACCACTACCTCAACAAAACATGCACATATACTTCCCCCTAATTCTAGGCAGGCAACTGCAAGCTATTTCAGTCAGCATTAATGTTCTGGCCTTAGTTCTTCAGAGATCAACAATGAAACTGAATGATTCTCTGAAAGTTTTTTAACTCATCTTTTTTTTTTAATTTGTTCATTTATTTATTTATTTATTTATTTGTGTATGAGTGTATGTCTGTGAACCACTTGTGTGCCTGGTGTCCTCACAGGTTAGAGGAGGACTTTGGATTCCCTGGAATATAGATGGGTGCTGGGCTCAGAACCTAGGTCCTCTGGAAGAAGAGCCAGTGCTCTTAACCAGTGAGCCATCTTTCCAGCCACTCTTTATCTCAAGAAGAGTTCAATCTCAAAATCAGTTTCTGTCCCTTGCTGTTTACTAAGAGAAATGTGTGTCTGTACAGTCATAATGACTAATATGATTCCTTTTCTTGGTAAGAAATCATTACTACAGGCTGATAGATAGACCGATCCCTAGGTTACAAGTATGCACTGCTCCCAGGACTGCAGTTCAGTTCCTAGCACCTAAATTAGAGCTGTTCCCAACCACCTGTAAGACCAGCCAGCTCCAGGGCATCCATCACCCCTGGGCTCTACAGACAACACTACTCAAATGCACACACACATAATTAAAAGTAATATTCCAGGAAAGCTTTTATTTAAGTACTATTAATAATTACTCATTTAAAAATATTTTAATCTGTATTTCAAACACAAGAGAAAGGAAGCTAGTTTGCTTTGCTTATTTTCAGGCACTTAAATTATTTCATTTAATCTCTCCAATCCTGGGAGGTACTATTATTCCCACTTTACTGATAAGGAAAATAACTCAGAAAGATCAAAAACTTACTTTCCACCGAAAAAAACCTCTCCAAACTTTCTCAACCATACTACTTCAAGTTTATGTAAAATGAGTTTACAGCAAAACTACTGGCATTTGACCAGAGTCCCAAAGTCAGAAGAAACACCATCTAGATAATCACCGGTCCAAAACTAACCCATTCAAACCTCAAAAAAAGATATTTGTGAAAATACACTGAGCCCCAGACTGTCAGATAACAGCATAATAGCATTACTATAGTAGGTTAAAAAGGCACATAACAAATAACGACACAGTTTTAAGTTGTTCCAGTTGTCATAGGCAATATTGTCTTGTTTTGTTTTCAAAGATAATTATTGGAAATACTAAGCTGTATATACATGTAAAGGATCAGCTATTTTACCAAGCCAATCCTTCCAGAAATTTAAACCAAAATAGGCTAAACACACTGAAATACTACCTATTTTAAATAAGTTCCTGAATTGTTCATTATCAAATAACAAGTTTTAGGTGGAAAAATTACAACCTACAAGAACATAAGTTTCAAAACCAGAAACAGTGATTCATATATACTGATCCAGGTTTTATTTTCTAGCATCCAGCCCTCAGAGGAACTTCACTATTTATTTTTAACATTTTCAGCCTTAAAAATCATGCAACCCACTCACCTACAAGATTTTGCAAAAATAAACTGAAAAGGTTGGATTGTTTTGTTAATCCTTACTCAGAATCTGCTTCTAAGAAAACTCATTGGCACCTTTCCAGTTCAGATGCATGTGGACAAAGTGTAAGCAAGCAGGTTGGTTGATATAAAATACTTGAAAGATCTTGGATGCCCACAGATATCTGAATCACTCCACAATCAGTGAGATTGTATTTCAGAGCAGTTAAGAAAATTTCTCTTTCATACCAAAGGGTTTTCTGCTGTTGTTTTTGTTAAACCCACAACTGGGGGAAAATACTGCTGACAGAAAGAACTCACAACACAGTGGTATCAGGGCACTGCCAAAGCACCAAGTAAGACAACTCCATTAAAAAAAAAAAATCACTTTTCAAGCATTGTGACACTAGATTTAAAGCAGTTTTTCCTACTGAGGGTTTTATTTTCAAGTAAAAAGTTTTACTTCCTCAATCGAATCTGCATCAGCTTATCATGAATAAAACCTTATGAGGAACACTATACACGCAAATTTCGATTTCTTTCTACTACTGACCAAATTCTGTATATGAAGACACTAGCAGTACCTGCTACATCTTCAACCAAACATCGGGTAACTTTGAGTCTGATTACTGATTTTGTGGATTTCTGTCCGTCTTAAAGGCAAAATCTATTACTGAGGCATCTCTTGAGACTAATCAAATGTTTAAAATTCAATGACTAGACCAGAGGAACTAAGAAGTACACTAAGAAGAAGAAAACTACACTAGCAAACTAGATACATAAGAAAAATGCTAGTATAGAGACTTCAAACTAAAACTGACATGATAAACTAATGAAAAACAAAGTATAAAATAACTCTTAACTAAGTATAAAAGCTAAACCTCTGAGTAGCAATTCACTATCCTAACAGGTAGGACAGAGTTATTTTACAGCTATGGCCACACTCCACTGACAGTCTGTATTAATTTGAACAATTCTAGTATGATAAAGAGCAACAAATGAGACACCACACACCAAACATAAACTATTTTCAAAAGTCCGTGTGATTCTACCTGTGGTATATCCTTGACTCAGAAGCACCCCAAGAGGCAGATGTAGAGTTTAAACGGGGTTCCAAGCTGTTGCTGGTCAACTGGTGATTTGATCTAGGGTTTTCTTTACAATCCTTGCCAAACTAAGTCAGGATTCATAGACTCAAAGACAAATCACAACCAGATTGGCCTTGAATGGGATGCTGGATCTTTGTCAAACAAATTGAAAAATCTGCTGATCATTTATCTATTTTGGCATGAGCCTTTTATTTCTTGGCCTTGTAAATCATTCTCTAGGTTTCCATCAGGTTGCAAAGAATTTCTTAAAAATCTAGGAACTTAATCATCTTTTCCATTAATGACATCTAGCTCATAAAAAGCAAAGACGTAAAATTATTAAATCAAAAGCCAATAATTCTCAAAGAATAAGCAAGAACACCAGTAAACAACTCATGAAAAGCCTCCAAACCGGGTGGGAAAAGAGAGCCAAAAGGGGTGCCAAGCACTCCTGCGGGGCATTAGGCACGGATACCAATTTGAATTACTTACAAAACCTTACAAAGTCCTTGGAAGCACAGCCGCGCGAACCAAGTTCCCGTTCCACGGCAAAGAAATTACTCTTCCTCCATAACCTCTCCAAAGACAATCGAGGTCTTCTAAGGAATAACATTTACGTCTAACGAGACAGTAAGATCTGTCACCTGGTCCCGGTTTTGAGCTGATTCTGTATAGCTACGTCTAAAGGCCAGCTAACTCGGCAGCAGTTTGTTTGGAGCCTGAATGTGGCGACTGAGGGACAAGCAGAGAAAGAGAAGAACTAGTTAAGCTTGGAGAAAACCAGGGCTGAGGATCAGCGAGGCAGGGAGTCGGAGGACTGGACGAGGAAAGGGAGCGCAGATAACTCGGGGGACCCTGAAGTCGCCAAAGCAGGGCAGGTGGGGCAAGCGCGCAGGTGGGAAGGGGAGTGGGGCTTGCCCCGGGAGCGCGGAACAGGGGCGGCCGGGGGTTACCTTTGAGCTGGGGCAAGGGGTGCAGCTCCGCCTGGCTGCCCTGGCTGCGGAACTGAGACGAGCCCTGAGAGCGCTTCTGCCTCTGCGCCTTGCGCACCGATTTCCGGGTGAAGCCGTCCACTTTCTCCGAGGCCGAGATGGCGGCGCAGGCAACTGGTGCGGGCGGCGACGGCGACGACATCTCGGCGACCCGGGCGCTCGGCGCCTCCCGCGGCGGCTGGCCCGGGCAATCGGCGGGGGACGGGCACGGCGGGCCTGCGTCCCTGCGCCCCGGGCCCCGGCCGCGCCGCCCTCGCGCTCCGCGAGCTGCTCCTCACCCGACAGCGCCTCACGGCCGCATCCCCGCGCCGCGCGGCCGCCTCCCGGGGCTGGCGGAGGGGAGGGCGGGGGCGCGCGGGCCGCACAAGTTGCTGACGCCCGGCGACGAGGGCGGGCGGAGGCGAGCCCGAAGTTTGGACGGCTGGGGCGAGCGCGCGGGTGCGGACGCCGGGCGCGCCTCGCGGCCCCTTAGCGCGCGGAGTCCGGACAGGTCTTCAGCGGCTGTCGCCCGCGCTGTCCGCCCGGCCGGGAGCCTCCTCCCGGGACGCTTCCATCGCAGGTCCGCGCGAGCCGTCGCCGAGCGCTCCTTCTCCTGTCAGCGATGGCCCCTCATCGCCCGGGGCGGCCACCCGCACCCCGATCCTTGGAGCGTCGCCCTCGCTCAGCCTCCCGCGCCCACCGGCCGCCCACGGAGCACACCCGGGAAGCAACTGCTACAACTTGAGAGGGTGGCTTGTACGGGTGAGGGGGGACTCGGTGCGCGTGCGTGCGCGCTCCCGCGGCCCGGGGGAGGTCCTCGCGGGGGGTGGAGGAAGGAGTTTGACTGACAACTTCCGCGGGGTCCCACTAGCCTCCCGAGTCTCCGGAGGGGGCCGGGGCGGGAAAGCATGCCAGTGCCCTCGGCCAATCGCAGGGCTAAGCGGCAGACGGGGGTGGGGTGGGGGCGTGGCCTCCCGGCTGTCTATCAAGAGTCCGTAGCTGGGTGGGAGGGAGGGGCTATGTGACAGACGCGGGCCACAACCAATCGCAAGTGAAGGCAGTGAGCGGGGTGCCTTGTGCGTCACAACTGTAAAGGAAAGCTCTCGGGAGGGAGAAAGGGGAAACGCCGCGCCGCTGTCGGCTCTTGTGTACGCCTGCGCTAGGCTCCAGGCTGGGATTGTTCTCTAGATAGCGCGTGAGAGGGAAACTACACAGGCAGCTCAGAAAGCAGAAGAGTGTTCTCCCTCTCTGCGCTCTGCTTACCAATGGAAACCTGAAGCGAGGGCCGGAGTGCCCAAGAACACCAAGCATTGCGTCAGTCGAACGGGGGCGGGGCCAAGGTCGTGTCAGAGCGACGTGATTGACAGGCGAAGGAGCCCCCGGAGAGAAATGAGCTTGTCCAATCGGAGCGGGGTGCTAGGTCCTTGGGCGGGCCTTCTCCTCTCGGGTCCTAAACCGCGTAATTGGTGGTGGGGAATCCATTTGTAGCTCCAGAGGTCTTGGCGCCGCGGTTCGCTGAGCGCTGATCTCGCGTGGGGTTTGGGCAAGCTTGTCTCTACCACTTCAGAGAACTCTGCAAGTCTAGGCCCTCTGAAAAGAAGTTTCCCGTTTCGAACTTAGCCCAAGTTTAACCTCTTCTGCTGAGGCCCTTCAGTCTTCTGTAGTCAAGTTCAGGTTAGCTGACTTGGGGTTTGGGGAATCTCTTCCTAGGAGATTCCGTCTCAGTTTTATATTTAAAGCCAAGAACTGCTCATGTTAGCTTTGGGCATCTGTATGATGTGTCAACAGAAAGTGATCCCGCCTACCCATAGTGCCCCCTTTGCTCTGCAGTCTCTCCTGCAGTCCCATACCTTTTCCTTTTGACATAAAAACTGAGGTGAAGTAGGCTGGCCTAATGCTTGAGGGGGGATCCAGAAGTATGCAAAAGTAGAGTTCTAAACCTATACTCAACATTTGCTTAACCAAATTATATAACAGATGAATGTATAAAGGAAATATGTGTATACACATTTTTTCCACCATAAAGAACGAAATAACCTGTAGGAGAATAGGTCCAACTGAAGATAATCATATTAGGCTGAATAAGCCAGTTTCAAAAACATAAATATCTTGTTTCCTTTTGTTTGCGATTCCTAGATTTTACATAGGTACATTAAGTCAAGAATTTGCAAAATGAAAGTTAAGCATAAGAAGTTGTCCAAGGGAATTAAAGGGATTAATGGAAGGGGAATATGCTTGATGTACAGAAAATACTTGTATGAAATTTCTAATATAAAAAATAAAAAGTTGCTGGGCATGGTGGCGCACGCCTTTAATCCCTGCACTCGGGAAGCAGAGGCAGGTGGATTTCTGAGTTCGAGGCCAGCCTGGTCTACAGAGTGAGTTCCAGGACAGCCAGGGCTATACAGAGAAACCCTGTCTCGAAAAACCAAAATAAAATAAAATAAAATAAAATAAAAAGTTGTATACAGCCTTTCCAGTCAAAGAGGCTCAGATTGCATCAGCAACTAAAAGATCTTTCTCATCCAATCAGATTAAGTTGACTACCTCACAATGTTCAAAGCTTTTTATTTTAACAATTTGCAAATGAACCACCCATCACAATTCAGGGATTTCAAGATCACTGCCAGCTGGCCTTTCAAAAGGCCACTTTTACATATATTTCCAGATTATAATATAATTAGATCATTTCTCCCCTCCCTCCAAACCATCATTCTTGCACCTTTCAAATTCATAGTATCTTTTTAATTGTGTATGTATGTATGTATGTATGTATGTATAGAAACATGATATATTGCTAAGTATATGACTAAAACCTTGATCCTTATAATGTTACCTGTATGTGTTTGTTTCAGGGGTGACCATTTGGAGTTGGATAACCAATTAGTGTGCTCAGCTTTTCCTTAGTTGCATGTAATTCTTTGTCTTATGGACAAATTCTTTGTCTTATGGACCTACAGAATAGAGTTCAAATTCAGTCTGACTCCGGACTTGCCAGGCACAAATCCCACTAAGAATACTTTCTTCCTTTTCTTCTTCCTCCCCCTTTTTCTTCCAGTTCAGGTACAGTATCCCACAAAGTGGTCATTCTTCCTTGATACTTACAGTTGTCCCAACATCTTGAAATGACCCCATGTCATCCCCGTTTGTTGAACCCTGTCTTTTCTTCCAAGCCCAGGAAGGCACCTACCCTCTGTGGAGCTATTCACACTAATCTGCCCTGAATGGATGCCTCCCTTGGTGTTCTGATTGTATGTATTATTCATATCCTTCACAGGACCTGCCACCCCAGATGGCAGTGTGCTCCTTCTCTGAAGATTTGGAAACACCAAGAAAGCAGGAACTGGGTTACTTAACTGCTCTTAGCATCTACTGAAATAGATAGGCAGTATTGAACAATATGATTTTCAGCTCTCAATAGCTTCTGAAAGTATAGTTACTGAATTCCTTATTTCAAAAAAATATTTGAGGCTATTATTTGAAACTCAGACTCCTGGACCTCTAGTCTGATGCAGAATATGAGAAAATATGTGGGAAAGGTTGGACACCTATTCTTTTTTTTTGTTTTTTTGTTTTGTTTTGTTTTTTCGAGTCAGGGTTTTTCTGTGTGCCCTGGCTGTCCTGGAACTCACTTTGTAGACCAGGCTGGCCTCGAACTCAGAAATCCGCCTGCCTCTGCCTCCCGAGTGCTGGGATTAAAGGCGTGTGTGCCACCACGCCCGGCTTGACACCTATTCTTAATAAGCTCTCTATTGTTATGCAGAGAAGTCGGGAATCACAATTCTCCAGTCACCTCTAGTATAGAGGTCTGGACATATAGCTCAGAGGTAGAGCACTTGTTAGTATACACAAGGCCCTGGGTTCAATGCAGCACCACCCACAAATGATAGTAAACGTGTACAAGGCAAGGAAGTGGTATTTATAGTAAAGACAATGGATACGAGAGGGAGGGCAGAATACTAGCAATTTCACTAGAATGAGCACAGTGTGTGGCTATTGTCTGCAAAGGTCAACTGGGGAAGAAGTTTTTGAAGTTTGAAAGAAAAGGTAAGCCAAAAACCTGAAAGAAAAGAAAAAAAAATGAGGATGTTTCCAAGTTCAAGTTACTGTTTGGGGGGAAGGATAAACAATGCAACATTGTCTCAAAATAAACAAATCCAAAGACCAGAGTTGGTATTTGTCTATAACCCACTAAGACTGTTGCCCTCTGTGAGTGGATGTGAGACCACCCCTGGAGCACAGGAACCCTATCAGAACTGACCCAACTTTACATGCCATCACTGGCATGGTCCTGCCTTATCACCCACTTTTGTCAGTCCTGTTTCCCACACTCACACATACACTGGGAGGAAGAAAAGACTGTACAGCCTTCTTGGAAGGGTTGATATGGTTCTAAGTGTGACCCCTGAAGGGCAACACTTGAAGAAATGAACCTATAGACAGTACTTTCACACACTGGTGTTTGTCAAAAATCCCTTTTCCACCTTCTTCTCTTGAATGTGTCTGGATCCTAGACAGAAATTTGGTCACTATGAACCATCTACAGCTGGATACGGTAGCAAACACCTGGAAACGGTAGCAAACACCTGGAAACAGCACCTGGGAGGCAAAGGCAGGAAGAGTGTTGAAAAGCTCCAGGCTAGTCTGGCCTACGTAGTTCCAGGCCACCCAAGACTACATAGTGTGACCCTGTCTCCACAAAACAAGACTGTCTTATCAAAGATTTTCATTGCTGTCTGAAAAAAGATATTTTGACTAATCAGTTGCCAGTTAAATAGTTGTTAAAAAGTTACAGAAATTTGGTTTTCCTAAACCAAACTCCACACTTGTTTGGTTATTTGAGGCTGGATCTTACAAAATTACCTAAGCTGGCTTTAAACTTGTAATCCTCCTACCTCTGTCTCCCCGAGTGTCAGAATTAAAGATAAGTGCCCAGCCATTTTGTAAGTTTTCAAGGACTAAAATTCCATGTAGTTTATGTGAGTGTGTATTGAGATGATTAGAATTCCTGTGACTTCAGAGGGAATTGGTAGTAAGGCAAGGCGAAAGTCAGTTTTCAGTTGGTTCCATTTCTCTCTCTTTGATGATAAACTTTTCTTTAAGCTCATCATTTCATCTCTGTTGTGAGCTATTGCTCAACCAGAACTTTCCACAAGGCCAGTGTCAATCGGAATGGTTAGAGTGGAGATCTATTCAGTGTGAGTGGGAAGTACAGGTGTTGGCATCAGGACATCCCAAACCTATGACATTACATAGGCGACAGCAAGACCTGAGAACAGCAGACTGGTTGCCAAGGCAACAGGCACCATATTCCCAGCATCCACTTGGCTCATCTCCCACCTTTACCTGCATTATGTCATTTTCCATATAAATAAGAAAATCGCCCTCCCTCACTCTCTCTCCCCCTCGTCTCTTTCTGCCGCCACCTCTTCTCTCTCCCCCCAAGAAAACTTCTTTCACATGGAACTGTCTTGGCCTAGTGTACTGTTGAGACGAGACCTGAGATTCTAACACATCAACAGGGAGCAGAGGTATAAATGTGTCTGGAGACCCTGCAGTGTTATACTTCCTGGTGATTGCTGGACTCTTCTCTTCATAGCAAGGAAGCCTTGTGCTTCATCAGAATAGGCTAAAATCGTCTGCCAGCACCTGCCCTACCCCATCTTTGACCTATGCAGTCAAGGAACCAGACCGACTCATAAAGTTAATGTCATATATGATTGTCCTTGCAGAGTGCAACCAAAAAGCCCAAGCCTGGCCAACTCCCCATGCTATAATAATAAAATCCTACAGGCATTCTTTCTCTGGGTGTTTTTATGTTGGGCAATATGCCAGTCACTAGAAATGAAGAGACAAAGTATGGACCTTACAATCATTCCAGGGAGAAGGGACAAACTTAACACAAACCCCTGTCACGCTGGCTTACACTGCAGGCCCCTGTCACGCTGGCTTACACTGCAGGCCCATCACTTGGGAAGTAAAGTAGAAGGACCAGGAACCCAAGGCCAGGCTTCGGTATGCAAAAAGTTTGGAGGTAGCCTGTGCAACAGAAGACCCTGTCTTAACAAAAGAAAAACAGAAAGAAAAAGTAAATTAAACAAAAAAAACTACCAAAGGAAAATAAGCACAGTCACAACAACAAAGGAAATGAACAAAAACTTCCCATAGATGCTCTTTATGATTTATGGGAAAATAACCTTATTTGGTTTGGGAAGAAAGAGTCGGAGAAAATTTAACAGAAACCATGCTTGAAATAAGTGAGACAGGGGTTTTGTGTTTAAGTTTGTCCCTTCTCCCTGGAAGAAAACAAACTTCGCAGACAACCATCAAAAAAAGAAAAACTTGCTGCTTTAGAAACTAGCTTCTGACATTTCTTCATCACTATAAAGATTTACATCTTTTACACTACAACGAGACATGAAGACTCCAAAGCCACAGAAAAATACCTTATGCCACATCTTGTGTTAGCATTTGACCTGGAGGAAGAAGGGGAGTGGGCTATGACACAAGCCTGTCCTCTGGAGTGTTATGAAAAGCAGTGTTGTAAAAGCCTGCATGGTGCTAATCTGTAGCTCTTACGTAAGTCTGTGCGTGGCCTTTCTTCACGTACCTGGAGGAAGCATCTGGTAGTTCTGAGGCTGCCGCTGCTCTAAGATACTCAGCTGCTGAATGTCAGCAGCCGCTCCTCGGCTTGCTGCTTAGGCTCAGACTTGCAGGGGAGGAAGTCGGTGTGAAGAGCCAATAAGCTGACTTTGATCTTCAGTGTGGTGTTGTCTACAGTTCAATGGAAGAATCATTGCAGTGTGAGGGTTTTCAGGAACTGTTGAGTTGGAAACACTCAGGCATTGTCAGAGCCTCTTCCTTGACTCCCATAACAAAACCCACCAGTTATTTAGAATTGTGTAAATCAGAAGCAGGGGGATCTTGTTGAGTTCCAGGACAGCCTGGTCTATGTAGTGAGGTCCAGGCCAGCCATACAGTGAGAACCTGTCTCAAAAACGACAAAAGGCAAACAAACCCTTACCACCAACAACAAAATGTTTGAACACAGGTGCAATGTGTTCATTAAATCCTACCATTTAGGAGGCTGCAGCAGAAAAGCTAGAAATCTGAGGCCAGCCTGGGCTACTCAGCCCATCCTACTGAAAGGAAGGGAGAGAGGGATAAAGAGAGGGAGGAGTCACTACAAGTCTATAGGTATGTATGAATATAATCCCCATTTTATATATGTATTGGACTTCCTGTGTGCCAGGTCTCTATGTGAAGAGCCACAGGAAGAGAGCAATAAGGCGGAGCTTTTCTCAGGGTCTCTCACCTCTGGCGCACCTCTGATTCCCTTGGTTATTTCTGTCACTTTCAGGAATGTTCTTTTGAGACTACACATCCTAGGCTCTTCTGAAACTTACTCATTAGCCCACAATGTCCTTAAGTTATAAGGATCACAGGCGTGCCTTACCTGTTTCCGTAGTTTTATTTTTATTTTTTTAAAGAATAGTATCCTGAGGTTGTCTGTCTGTCTGTCTCTTCTAAAATTCAGTGTGGAAACTGAAAGCTCTATTCAAGCTGAATAGACGTTTTGACAAAAGATGACAAAGATGAACCGGAGGTTTACTAGTATGTGTGTGTGTGTGTCAGTGTGTGTGTATGTGTGCGTGTGTGTGTGTAACTACTTAGATGGAAACTGAGATAACAATGTACAACGTTTTTATTCATTCAAAATTATCCTTTAGTCTCATACAACATGCTTTGCCTTATCAGCTGTTTGAAGTACAAAATTTACTAACAGATGTGAAAATTCATGTCAAAATTAAAGCAGAGCTGTGGAAACTAAATAGGTTTGCATAGCATCTAAAAGAATTTCAGTGAACCAGCAGGGCAGACTTAGCTAGTTGCTGCTCAGTTCCAGCCCTGAAACCCATCTCTCAGGATTCCCTTGGTCCAGGATGGCTGGCCTATATATTTATTTAAGGCCTCGTGTAGGCTCATCTTACAGGGAAATGTTGTGGTTTCTATCCTAACAGAGAATTCATTTTAGAAGAGGTTAGATCTAGAGGAGATACTGTCTCCCTCAGAACACTATTTGATGAGTACCAAGCCATATAGTGGTATAGCCACCTATCAGGTACCCATGATCCTGGAAGTAACCCCAATTAAACTGGATGGTTTACCACAGTAGACTTTTGTGAAATCATTTCTTCTGTTGTACATGGCCCTCTCTCTATCTGGGTTAAATAGAAGTGACTCAATGGCTTATTGGATGTGCGTAGGAAAGGAAGGGATGGCCCCCCAGGTGTGTCGAATGAGTGGATATGGTTGAGGATGTGGTGGTGACATATAGATGGACACTTCAAATCTGTGAGACACGCAGTCAGAAGCTGGACAGTGAAGTCTGGCAGGAAGGAGAACTAGACTGGAGACAATCTTGGGAGAGGAGACAGAGTAAATGGAGCTCAGGTGCCGCTTGCTGTCCTGGGCAGGGACTCGGAAAGTAACGGCAGCAAGGAAGCTGCTTGGTGGCTAGATGTGAGGAGACACTAGGAGATAACACTTGACAGAGCCCATCTCATGCCCAACCTCAGATCTGGGGTGAGGAACTGGCGAATGCCAGACTAGAAGTAATGTTTTCAGAACAGCAGATTGGGGAAATAGAAGATGAAGGAATTGGTTGGAGATGAGTGACCGAGCAGCAAGGGCTGGACTGACTGGAATCGAGTGGTGTGATTAGGTGCAGGACTGACTGTGCCTAGCAATGTGCTCAGGCGCACCCATCGGGCCTTTTCCCATTATCATCCCTAGCTCCCAAAGGCAGCTAAAACCATAAGGTAGAAGAGGCAAACTGTGTTTTGAAAAAACATAAATAAATCTCCCAACTCTACCCTTTCCCCAATTCCTAAGTGATGATCGATTTAAACTAAACTTGGCTTTGGGAATCGATGGTGGGGGCTACTACAAAGAAATGCTAGAGAGTTTTGGTTAAAGATGAGCTGTAAGGGCTGAGATTAAAGATCAGTGGTAGCCCACTTGCTGAGCATATGCAAGGCCTGGATTCAAGAAATGCAAATCCACACAAACAGCAAGGTTCAGGGTCAGCTGGGGCTACACGGAAAGAGTTCAAATAACCACGGCTATGGATGTAGCTCAACTGTAGAGTGATGGGCCAGTGTGTATGCATAAGATCATAGGTTAGTGTGTGCATGTATGTGTATCATTCACACACACACACACACACACACACACACACACACACACACACACATGGTCAGTAGGGGTAGGATGCTAAGGTTTTGAACAGTAATACCAAGGGAATTGGACCCTTTACCCAAAGGGCAGAAGATGAGCCAGTTCTATTTTGGGGGAAAAGAGGGATGTCAGAGGAAGGAAGAATCAGGAAGCAAAGATGAGTCCAAGGTTAGCCATGTTGAGTTAATAGAGTTTTTTTAAGGTCACTGGAGCTGGTGAGCTGGCAAGCAGGATCTTTATTTTTAAAGAGAGGTGATGACATGTATATTAATTTGAGGACTGAAGAAGACTCAACCGGGCTGACAGCCTGGAGCAGGCCAGAGCAAAGGAGAGAATTATACAAACACAAGCTTCTTCTCTTTCAGGAAAAAGAAACCATGACAGAAAGAGCTGTGGCCCGGCCTCTCACATGCCTCGGGGATCTCTGGTGCTGAGTGACCAGCAGGACTGTGTGGAGAGAACCTAAAGGGAAGAAGAACCTCTGATACCTCCTGTGCCAGCGAACTGAAAGTCAGGAGCAAGGCGGCACACACTATTCACAGGGCAGAGAGCCCCTGTGATGGGCCACACATATGCGGGTGTGTATACACTGACAGTGTGTGCTGCCTGTCACCCGCCCTGTATCAGATCGCCATCCACTTAGAACTGTCAAAGTCTCACAATGCCTGGGTAGAGCAGGTATAAAATCTTAGCGGCTGCTGTCACCCAGTTTGAGGTAAGGCTGACATGAAATGTGAACAGCCTCCCAGCATCTTTATTAGCTATGCACTTGTCCACGGTCCTTGTCTTACTCTTGTACACTGAGTTACAGTAATTGTCTTTCTCAGCTGACCTGGGTCAAGGCTGCTGGATGGATTCGGAGTGCAGCATAACCTCCTGTGTGATATGATCCTATTCTGTGCCCATGCTGAACTCCATATTTCAACATGAATTGTCTGAGGAGAGAAAGTGCTACATCAATTCAAAGGTCTAAAAGAGCCCTGTTTCCCTCTGGCCCTCAGGAGGAGCAGAGGTGAGGCGGAAACTGCTTATTGTCTGGGAGCTGGGAAAGGCGAGCACACTGGTTCACAGGATAACTCGGGAAGATAAGGTACACACAAAAATGCAGTCAGGGCTTGAAGGGAAAGAGTAATATTCTGATTAATGGACAAGGGACAAGAGACAGGAAGCCCTGGCGGGTCTGAATAGGGGGACCTGTGGGATGTGGATGGTGAGTAGAAGAAAGGGACTGTCAGAGGAAGAACAGATGCAGGCGGCTGAGATGGGCACATGAGCAGAGGCTACCAAACAGTACAGCGGGCAGGGTTTGGGAGAAGAACAGGCCATCAAGCCAGGTTGTTAAAGGCCTTGGAACATCAAGGGTGAGTGAGGCCTTTTAACATAGCTGTTTTGGCGCTAGGGAGTTAGAAAAGAATTTGGGAGTCAGTCAGTGAGATCCTGTCTTGAAACACCACCATCACCACCACATGAAGGTGTTTGGTAATCACATTTCCCTTAGTTAACCTTGCTTAAATCGGATGCCAGCAAACCCTTCAGATTTTGAATTGGCTGGAATCAGTGTAAGAGACCTTTTATTGGAACTCATTTAGTGGCTGACTTCGGTGATCAACTTCCGTTGGGATGCATCCACAGCAACATTGTGACTCTGCATCCGGCTCCCAAGATCCTGAGGAGCTAGAAGTGATCAACACTCGAGTCTGGGAGACCGAGGAAGAGGCTGAGAAGCTAAAGGAGCTACAGAGCGAGGTAGAGAAGCCGACAAATGAGTCCACCCCCCAGGCAATGTGGCCCAGTGATTGCGTCTCTTGAGGAGAAGATGGAGGCTGATGCCCGTTCTATTTACGTAGGCAATGTGGACTTTGGTGCAACGGCAGAAGAGCTGGGAGCCCACTTTCATGGCTGTGGTTCAGTCAACTGTGTTACTATACTCTGTGACAAATTTAGTGGCCATCTCAGAGGGTTTGCATATATAGAGTTCTCAGAAAAAGAGTCAGTGGGGACGTCCCTGGCCTTAGATGAAGACAAATCAAGGTGACCCAAACGAACCAACAGACCAGGCATCAGCACATCAGACCGGGGTTTCTTGCGTGCCCGATACCAAGCTGGGACTACCAATTGCAACAGGGGTGGTTTTGTTTCGTTTAAATTTTTTTTCTTCACCTTTTTCCCCCCTTTTATTTGGAGGGAATGGGAAGAAGTGGGAACAGGGTGGTGGAAGTGGCTTTTGTTTTTGTTTGTTTGTTTGTTTGTTTGTTTGTTTTAAAACTCATTTCCAGGGGATGGGAATTTTTTTTTTAAAATAATGTGTCATGAATAAAGTTGTTTTATGGAGAAAAAAAAAGAATTTGGAGCAGGGTAGTTCTGGGTTAGACCTGAATCTAAGAGGCTTCTACTGTTAATTTGATTTTTAAAGATTTATTTATTATTATATCTAAGTACACTGTAGTTGTCTTCAGACATACCAGAAGAGGGTGTCAGATGTCATTACAGATGGTTGTGAGCCACCATGTAGTTGCTGGGATTTGAACTCTGGACCTTTGGAAGAGCAGTCAGTGCTCTTAACCACTGAGCCGTCTCTCCAGCCCCTATTTTTTTTCTCAACTTGATATAAGCTTGAGCCATCTGGGAAGGGGAACTTGAGTAGAGAAAATGCCTCCATCAGTTAGGCCTATGAGTAGGTCTGTGGGGCCCAGACCACAGTGGGCAGTGCATCCCTGCACTGGTGGTCCTGGGTGATATCATAAAGCAGGCTGAGTAAACCTGGGAGCAAGGCAGTAAGCAACGTTCGCAGTGGTCTCTGGGTCAGCTCCTGCCTCCAGGTTCCTGCTTTCCTCCCTCAATGGTGGACTGTGATCTGGATGTGTAAGCTAAATAACCCTTTCCTCCCCAGCCACCTCAGGTCATGGCCGTTCTTACAGCAATGGGAAATAAACTAAAATAAGGTTTAACTGGGAAGAATTCAGAGAGGGGAGAGCAAAGGCAGAGAGACACTTTGGACACGATGAGTTGGGCTTAACACGTCTGTGCATTCTCCAAGTGAATATACTCATTAAGACTTGGGAAGAGGGTCGGGCCTTCTGGAGGGAGGATAGTTGTAGTCTATGCAGCCCCAGTTTCTCCATCTCAAAGGCAGAGGCAAGCAAACTCACTTCAGGTTGTTTTGGGAAACAAACACACTGCTTTAGAAAACACTTAGCACAGCGCTTGACTCAAGCAGGCACTAGGCAGGCTCCATAACGCTGCTGTGGCTGCCTCAGAAGTGATTGCCCTGTTCTTCCCGGCAGCCCTTTTATTCTCTCCAGGATTCTTCCTTAGTGTCAGCAAACAAAAACTCACAGCAGACACACGCTGCAGCCACAGTTGCATTTCATGCAATGACTAAAGCTGGACACATTAACTGGCTCCATTTTCCCCAACAGTCACCACAGTCCAGGATAACTAACTACTCAGCCCCTGGTAAATGGAGTTCTGCTGAATGCCTTTCTAATTTGTCTTCCTTCTGCATACACAAGGGTTCATAAAATGATAACCTTGTATTCATTAATGAATGGGATTAAAGCATGTAATATTATGTATTATGCATTGCTTGTGAATGCATGATATATATATATATATATATGGAATATATATATATATATTCATATACAGAGAACTTTATAGTCTATGTCCATAAACTACAAATACAATGTATATATACACACACACACACACACACACACACATACACACACACACATACACACTGGGAATTGAAGACACTGATTCAGACCCAGTGTGATAGTTCAGTGGGCAAAGGTACTTGCTGTGCAGCCTGGAGACTTAACTTTAATCCCTGGGACCCCAGTAAAGATAGAGGAGAGAACCCACCACACAGATGTGTACTCTGATCTCCACACACATGCTGTGTGGTACATGCACACTAAACACAATAAATAACAGTTAAAGCACACTAAACTCAGTGATCCTGTGAGAAAAGAAGGAAGGGAAATAAGCTCTGTCTGTAATTCTTTACCTGTTTTTTCTAGCTGGATGCTGACTGATTATTGTTCTATCTTCTACATAGTTTGTGTATAAGAAATAATATACTGATATGTGTGTATAATTTTAGATTTTGGAGGGAAAAGAGTCAGGTCCTCTATTTTTGCAATGGTAGGCTTGAGCTGGCATCTGGCTCCGACACAGAGAGAACCAAACAGGAAAGAAGCCTTTGCTGTCTACATCTGATCCCGTCAGAAGACAGGCTGCCAACGCTTAGACACCAGCAGAGGAATCCCCCGAGAAAGAGTGGGATACAGGAAGACAGTCTCCAGAGCCTCCCTGGTGGAGGTTTCTTCCACACCACAGAGAAAGTGACAAGGGGGCAGAGCCAGAGGGACAGACGGGTCACTAAAACGAACACAAGGGAAGTGTGGTTCTTTAGGTTTCTAGGGAGAAAAAAAGTACAGAGGAGGAAGGGAGAGCCTGTTCGTGATGGCAGGGAAGAAAATCAGAGATGACTGGGCCTGAACTATCCAGAAAAAATATTTGTATTGACTCTACCTGAGCAGTACGGAAAGCAACTGCTATGGAGACTTCCAGACACAAATGCTTTCAGGGCGGTACTTCCTGCCCATCAGTCAAGGAGGAGAAAACTGGGGAGGATACATGGAAGAGTTGTTTTCCCTGGACAACACACAAGGAGAGAAATGAGGATCCATCCCCACAGCATCCTCGGCTCTCGGGCACGCATATCGTGTCACTGAGATGAAGATGAAGACATAGGATTCGGAAGGCACAGTGGTGACACAGCCTATAAATGACTCAGCTCAGATCCAGTCACCTGTTCTCAATAAACCAACTAAAAGAGCCAAATTCAAAGCAAGAAGCAGAAAAAGGAGATTTATTCAATGTAGGCACATTGACAAGGGGACAGAAAGATCCAGGAACCCCACCCCACCCCATCTTCAGGGTCCTAAGGTGAGACCAACGGTTAGAGCAGAGGATGCTTACATCTAAGCAATCCTGGAGAGGGTGTGTGCCCGCCCACCGCTGGCCTACCCTTGTCTGGACTGACAAGTTAGAACTGGGTAGAATCTCTTCCGGGACACAGGTTCCCGCTCTGGCTGGTACCTGCTCCTTTTCCAAGCATGAGATTCCTGAGGAAATTCTCATTTCTTTGGGGTTGGTTATTTTAACAGTTTGGGAGTCAGCCTGAGAGATACAGTGTCTCTTTAAGAGTTCTCCACTCCAGCCAGGCCTGTTCTAGAGGCTGGCATTTGTGAGGCAGAGAAGGTACTAGAGAAGGGGAGATGGGGGTGGGGTGGAGTAACGCTGAAAAAGAGCTTCCTTGTGGCTGGATACAAAGCTTCGCAAGGTCCAATCCAAGCAATTGGGCAAAGAAACCCTCGGGAAGCTCAAATCTTAACAGTTTCCTGAGCTTGGCAAGGCTGGGAAACATTTCAATAAGACAGAATGGTCTGAACCCTTGTGGTCTTTAAGAGGGATTCAAGAGTAGCTTGCTACCACATTCTTCTGTAGAAGCACCAAGCTAACACTAAAGCCTGAGACTCTGTAGGGACCGAGGAAGGTGTTCTGGACTTGGGATCTGGATTTGAACAGGGTTGTCACGATTCTGTTGCAGAGACAGTATGGGGCTGTGTTGTCTATTAGCCTCCAGGCAAATGGGGCTACTGAGTCCATGAAGTGTAGTTAGAGAAAATAAACTTCAGTTTAATTAACTTTAATAGAGATTTTCTTTATTGCAAACTGACTGCTAACTCATTATATCACCCAGGCTAGCTTAAAAAATCTTGCTTCAACCTTCAAGCATAGGTATGTACTGCCTTAGCTCTTGAGTAGTGGGAGCAGGAGAATGGGAGTCTGGACTAGCCTGGGCTACATGAGACTGTCTCAGACACTTCCAGTGAAAAGATAGCAAATTTAAAAATAACTTTTCTCCCAACAGTTAAATGAGAACCAATATAGGTTGCCTGAAATTAGAAGTAAATGTTAAATAAATATTTTAAAGTAATTCTTAACCAGGATCGGGTTCATAATGTTAGCTGCTACCAAAGATGCTTTCAATTCCCACACCCAAAAGAGAACCACTTTTAGATGAAGAGGTGGCCAAAAACATTACCATCTTCATCTTAGAAATTCTGCTGGAGAAAATAAGAGAAGATCTGAAAGATATTTTACAACTAGTATAAGCTCAGCACAGCCTTTAGGGGAAGCAGTTTGGAAGTTCCTGAAAAAAAAAAAAAGTTGAAAACAGAACTACCATATGGTCCAACAATTCCACTTCTGGATATCGATCCAAAGGAGATGAAATCAGTACCTTGAAGAGATCCTTACACTCTGCTCTCTCCAGCAGAGGGGACAATAGCCAAGTTACAGAAACAGCCCGATGCTGGTGGATGAAGGGGTAAAGAAAATGTGAGCTACATAGCTATATAAAGACATATGTTTTTTATCTATATGATTTGGCTTTATAAAGAAGGAAATACATTCCCTGCAACATGGATAAACTTGGGAGACATCATGCTAAGTAAGACAAGCTAGACACAGTAGAACAAATGCTGCACCTGCGTCTCACGTGTGGCATTCAAGGAGTTAAAGAGCAGGGTAGTCACTAAGGGCAGGGAGTAATGGAAGTGGAGACTCTCACCTGCTGACTGAAGCCACTTTTAGTTGTAAGCCCTAATTTACAGCCTGGAGATCTGAGAGCCAAAGTTAAAATAATGATTCTAGGGCTGGGCTGGGGGTTCCTCAGTGGGGACATGCTTAATTAGCAAGAGAAATGCCTGGCCAGTCCCTAGCCCAGAAAAAAATAAAATAACAATGTATCAATTACCGATAAAGTTTAGTAATTAGATCTTAAGCATTCAGACCACTGTAAAGGGTACCTGCAGAGATGGTTGTGAAATACCTGTCTTCATTTGGTAATTTTGCCACAGCTTTTATCAGATGTCTGCATCTTAAATATGTACAGCTTTTGTCAGTCATTCCTCAACAAAGCTGGAGGGGAAAACCTGGAAGCTCCTCAATTAAGCAATAATTGTCTTGTTACAAAGTCTTCCTGACAATGTCAAAATCCAATCGATTCGAATCCAGCTGTTCAGGACTTTCTTCGGCTACAGAGAAAGCCGTAGGCTGTAAGGAACACAACCGACTAATGATACGTTGCATCTGCTCATTCCAAGCATTTTCAAACTTACTTTAAGTATTGTTGTTCAGTAGCTGAATATTATTTTCATTGGTATAGGCATTTGCAAATGATACATTTGCCAAAGTTCTCTGCTAGAGAGACCAGGCATAACTTCTGTCACTGTGAAGGGTGCCTGGCGAAAGTCCATCAAGGGCCACACACTGCCTGTGATGCTTGCTTGGCTTCAGTGTCAGGCTTTCACATCCCAGGCAAGTACTCTATGCCCCTGACCCTTTAGAGACACGGCTGTTTCCAGTTTTTCTAGAAGCTGAATTTATATAACCCTGCTGGTCTCCAACTACTCTCCTGCCTCTGGCTTTGCCTCACCACACCTGGCTGGACTGTTGCAGCTTCTAACCAAGAAACTCATCCTATGTCTGTTGATTCGCTCTTCTTTTTTATTTTTTTAAGACTGAGTCTCACTATGACATCAGGCTGGCTCAAAATCACAGAAATACACCTGCCTTTATGTCCAGGCTGCTGCTGGGATTACAGGCAAGCACCACCAACACCTGGTTCTTCATTCCATGGAAATGATACATATTGAAAAGATGCTTGCGCTCAGCTTGCTGAGTGAGCTCGTGGGCGTAGTTCTTAAAGTTATCCTAAAGGTGTACACGTGATATGACTCATCATCTTATGGAATGCAGAAATAGAAGACAGTTATCTGTGCTCTCTGCCAATGCTCAGTATGTGTGTGTGTGTGTGTGTGTGTGTGTGTGTGTGTTGGCTGTAAAACTAGGGAGGTAATCATGAGAGAGGATGAAGAGATCTTAAGGGAGGCAAAATCTTAATAGAGATTATTAGAGATCTTAATAGAATGAAAGAAAGGAGAGGGGATACCCACCTGGGGGAAGAAAAAGAACAAGATAGAGGAGGGAGGGGACCAAGAAGGTCAGCGTGAGAGGGAAAAAATTAAAACTAAACATGGTGAGATATGTGAGCAGAAGATGCCATGAGGACACCCACCATTTTGTGTGCTAATCTCACAGATCAATAAATGAACACTAGCACAGACATACACAAAGTTAACAAATTAGACAGGTTTAAAATCAATGGGATTTAAAGTCAGCTCTAAAAGAAACTAGGCTGGAAATTATGGATGTAGATTGTACTGGCTAGTTTTGTGTCAACTTGACACAGCTGGGGTTATCACAGAGAAAGGAGCTTCAGTTGAGAAAATGCCTCCATGAGATCCAGCTGAAAGGTATTTTCTCAATTAGTGATCAAGGGGGAAAGGCCCCTTGTGGGTGGGACCATCTCTGGGCTGGGAGTCTTGGGTTCTATAAGAGAGCAGGCTGAGCAAGGCAGGGGAAGCAAGCCAGTAAGGAACATCCCTCCATGGCTTCTGCATCAGCTCCTGCTCCCTGACCTACTGAGTTCCAGTCCTGACTTCCTTCAGTGATGAACAGCAATGTGGAAGTGTAAGCCAAATAAACCCTTTCCTCCCCAACTTGCTTCTTGGTCATGATGTTTGTGCAGGAATAGAAACCCTGACTAAGACATAGATATAAACAGAGAAAATTATTTTTGGTACTTAACCCCGATATTGGAAATGCTTTTTTAAGTTTTAGGATGTTTGGAATAAGTCAGGTATGTGAATACTTTTTCAGCTATAAGTTATGTGAAATATAAATACAGATCAAGCATTTCTGATGCAAATCTAGTATTTGAATAAAAACATGCTGTAGGTTTAAAAATACACATAAATTTGGGAGAGTTCTCATGAGAAAACCAAAGTGAAATGAAAAAATTGTATACTGATTATCTGTTTAAACGATATCTTTGAGATACTCGGAGGGAGCAAATGTGTTATTAAAATGAATTTTCTCTCAAACATCACTCCCCTGGCCCCCAGAGAATTTCCACCTGCTTCTCTTTTTACTACATCTACAAGAACATGTTCGGTTCTATATGTGTTCATCCCAATTCTGTTGGCAGCTTGCTTGGAAGGATGGGCCCCAAGGCATATGAGTCCAATTTATGATACTTTTTATTTATGCACAGTGGGAAAGTCTGGGTTTTACTTTTAACATCCCTGTGGGTTTTTTGTTTTCTCACCTAGAACTGAGGGTAACAATGTCTTTACCTCAGGAGTTGTTTTAGGAATGATTGACTCCTGTCTGGCACAGAGTGATAACCCTCCTTAACTAACTAAACCACCTCACCAGTACTGATCATTATGTGGTCCTGACAGTTTCCTTAACCACTGCTTCAACTGACTGAGCTAACACAGGCCAAGCAGCTTAGAGGAGGTAGGCACCCCACTGAATCTTCCAGGGGTGGCTGGTTCTGATTCTTGCACTCCATGGTGGGTGCACCGCAGGAGCTAACTGCTCAACAACTTTTACCTGTTGGTTCCTTTTGGAGTAACTGCCTCAGCCACTTGGCTCTCACTTCTCTTAAGGGCTAGCCTCCAGCCCCAGGGCAATCTCCCTCCCCCTACATTCCTTAACCATTTCCTGTCTGGTGTGTATATTTGACATTTAATTGCCTTTTACTGCTGAGTAAGGGAATGGAGTGTATTTCCTCCCTGGTTATGTTAAGGCTAATGTTTTTAAATTTTCAAATTCCCCAATAGGGCATGATAAGTGCTTAAAATATATGTATTAGGCCAACAGCAGATGGGAATATTTGGAAAAACTGAGAGAGGAAAAAAGAATTTGACTGGGAGACCCTGGTCTACAAGGGACAGGAAGTGCCACTGGAAAGAAGTTTTAGGTACAAGCTTGAGATACACAGGAAGGACTGAGCACAGCTGATGGGGACACAAAGGGCAGAGGTCAGTAAGCAAGTGGATAGTGGCCCTGCAGCACAGCTCAGGGAGGGGGGAACCTCCTTTCCCAACTGCCTCCTACAACTATTTTTGGCTACACTCAATTTTAGAATGTGACACAGGTCCCAATCCAGCCACTGTGGCTCCCAAAGAGCATCCCCAGGGCCCCCTTGCTCCCTCCTGCCCCTGGAGTCTTCTTCCACACCTAAGCAATTAAAATATTTGGCAAGCCTTTCTTCTACAGGAAGACTTTGCTGACCTCTATGTGAATGAAATGAGGTCCCCTGCATTCTGGACTCACTGCCCTCCCTTAACCCCAGCACTCTGTCATCAGAAGACACTCTGCTACCTGGGACACTGCAGAGCTTGTCACCTCCCAACCCAGTGCCTGCTCCAAACAGCATTGAATGAATTATTGTCACAAAGTTGATTCTTGTTTGAGCCACAGGGAAGGAAAACCCCCCGCTAATGTGGAAAGAAAGAGGCCACTGTTTGACTGTGACTCACGGGCTTAATGCCCAATACAGGATTCAGCTTTGTTTTGAACTTTTGTGGCTCTAAATTTATGGCGAATTAGCAAGATGAGAGGGAGCCAGCATTGGGGAGCCCAGGGACGTGATTGTCACTTCTTGTCACCGACTGCAGTGTGAGTTTGGGCTTGGTATATACAAAATGCTAAGGTGACTTCTCACCTCCAAGTTCTGCTATTCTAAAGTTAGACTGTTGTTGGGAAGGAACGCTGAGGGCAGTCACACTTGGATAGACACAGGTCATCAGTCACTATATCCAGGGAAGTAGGATGTAGCTAACGTGGTTAAGTTATGCTGTAGGCTTACAGGCGTAGGAATCACAGAGACCAGTGGTTGGGGACTCTGTCCTTCAGGTGTTGGCGTGGCTGTTGCTTTCATAAATCAGCATAGTCATGATTACCAGCATGCAACCCTCAGAACTGACCGGTTGACACAGGAAGTGGAAGGAGCTTGAGGTGGCCCATGAGAGCCCTCCCTTCACTGAGGTCGTGTAAGTGGCTCACGATGGCTGAGGTGAAGGCAGACTTTTCCTTGATGATGTTGCTGTTTGTAAGTTGTCCAAGTTCCTCTAAAAAAACTCCTCACCCACGCCTCTGTAAGCAACTCCAGTTAAACTTATTGGCTCACTAAGTCAGACTTGAGGGGCAGCATGCTTTGGTCTGTTGTCACACTGTCTGGGGTGAGTAACATCTGTTCATGTCTCCCTGGCAGAGTCAGCCAACATCAACGTACATGGAGAGACCAGATAGCTTGGTCACTGTCTGTGTTCTTTTCATCCAACCAGGTTCTGACACACTATTTCTCTCTTCATTTCTAACTTTATTCTCTGCCCCTAAGCCAAAATCTGATTATATAATGAGGCACACAGTTAGTAATCCCCAACACTGATTTTTTTCCCTATGGAAATATATCTATTATATATATATATTATTATTATTATTATTATTATTATTATTAATTTTTGTTGTTGTTGTTGTTGTTGCAAATCTTACCGAGTATGGCCAGCTCAGCTGGTCAGGAAATCCAACACTGATTTTTAATGAACTTAGTTCCATTTCCTATTTGGAAAGGGATGAACCCATTTAAAGGCTGTTCTGTGCCCCAACAGCTACTATGCATTAGAAATCAGATGAACATTTAAACCGTATTAGAGGAAAACCAAACAGCTCAAACTAGGTGAAAGTTCTCTCAGCAGAGATGCATAGCTGTTGAGGAGAGAGACTGCGGTATCAGGATCTGTCTATGAAATTAAAATCACTGCAGTGGATCTGTCTGCCGCCTGCCACTCACCCTACCTACCTTGACTACTTCTAGCTTAATAGCAAGATGATCATGAACATCCAGGCTCCTTGTCTTGGGTACCACATTATTTCCCTGGAATTTTGGAACAGCTGATAAGAGTATGAGGATTTGGACGGGCCTAGAACTTAGTAGCTCAATGGAGTGCTTCCCGGCTTACGGAGCATACACAAGAGCCTAGGTTTACCCTCCAGTGCCAGAAAGAAAAGGAAAGGCTTTGGTAGCATCTTCCTAGCAAGTCCCATCAGTGCTCCCGTGACGTTGAAGGACACTTTGGATAGGACTGTGAAGATCCATGTGAAAGTGCCACACCAGGCTCATGATACTCTCCAGTGGAAGGGACTGCACTGCCAGCCTTCACAGTATTCCTGGCCAGCATAGTGACCATCCTAAGGGGAGAGGGGAGTGTTGGGGGTAGGCAGGGTGGGAGGGGAGAAGGATACACACTGAGTGCGAGTCACACAGTCTATAAATGCTGCTCTCCCTTCTCACCCGTGCTTACGTGCTTACGACTGCTGCAGAATCAAGCACTGTTATTTCTCTGACCAAGACCTGTCTTCCTAGCCAGGCATATTGGTCCAGGCCTTGTCTTCCTAGCACTTGAGAAGCTGAGGCAGGAGGATTGGTGAGAGTTTCAGGCTAGCCTTGGCCACTGAGTGAGACCCTGCCCCCCAAAATAGAAACCAAACAAAACCCCCTGTTCATCCCTAAGATGCCTCTCGATGCACCCTCAGTTTTAGGTTCAAATTCAAATGTAAAGCCACCAGTATCTCCCAGTTCACCCCTCAGCACCCACCACGAGGCAGCCCACCTCATGCATTCTCCTTCCAATGCCTTTGTGAAGATTCTTCTCTCAATGTCCTCCCCCAACCCCCTTCCATTTACTATTGGCTTTTTCATAACTTGCGTGCTGCCCTCCCTGTCACCCTTCTGACCTTGACCACTTCCTGTGACCTCTGAGATTTCCATCAGAATCTTTATTACAGGATACTATGGTCACATGACTCTGTTTCTCTTTCTCATTAGCAGGCTTGGGCCGAGGTAAGACCACAACCTCCTGTTGTACTTTACCACAGCAGTCTTCTGGGGTAGAAGCCCAGTAATGCATTAACTAAACAAGAATAGGTCAGAAGACAGGGTTAGAATGACTCCAGTCAAATAGCTTTAGCCATGGAACACAATTGGCCTCTCCTCCAAGCCTTTCTCCAGTTCTTCCTCGGGCACTCCAAACACACCAGAGGAGCTGGGGCTGACTCTGCACAAAGTCTTCACCCAGACCAAGTCTTCAGCTCTGAGCTTTCTCCCTCTTTCTTGTTTCAAACGCTCCCGCTCGCAGTCCCTCTCTTTCTGCACCTCTGCACTCTTGTCTTCATCTGCGCTGTGTTTCAGGCACATGTTTCTATGCCTGTTTTATGTGCAGGAGTTTATGTACTGTCTCCTGCACCAAGGCTGAAGTTTTACAAGCTCCCACAGTTCTCTGCTGAGCCCACCCCAGCGCTATGTATGTGTTAACATTTTGTCTAAGCTCTGCCCCAGTTACCTGGCAACAGCCAGGTATGCCGACTCACTATAAAAGGGGCTGCTTGCTCCCTACTCTCTCTTGCTCTTGCCCTGCCTTCCTGCTCCTGTTCCTGCTCTGTCCTCTCAGCCCTTCCCCATTCTCTCTCCAAGTGCTCATGGCCAGCCTTCTATCCCTATCCTCTCTTCTCTTCTCTTCTCTTTTCTTTTCTCTTCTCATCACATCTGCCATCACATCTGCCCAAACCTATAGGGGGTAGATTTAGAATTTAGCCTTTCCAGGGTTGAGATTCACTAAAACTAAAACTAAATAGGAAATAGGTCTTTCCTATTGCAAATAGAAACTGTTTTAAATATGTCTATAACTCCTGGCCATCCATCTGCACAGCCTACGATTTTATGGGTTATTTATTTGAGAGATTAGAAGGTCGAGCTAAATCGTTTTCTCTCACTCCCAGTGGACTGACTTCACTTAAGAAATGTTTGCTAAAGTTAGGAGCGCGCCTGTGACCTTGGCCCTATTACCACTAAACCAACTAGGATTCAGGCCCAGAGGCCTGGCAAACAGGGAACTTGGCGACAGCTCCTTTGAAAAAGAGCAGGCTACCCTGCAGATGACCAATTATAGGTCCCTGAGGTTTCTAGAGCAGTCTCAGCCTGGTTCCTGGCATCCAGCTTCCCACTAAATGCTTCTTGAGTGTCTCTCCCACTTCAGCAGGTGAGAACAAGTCAAGGTAAATAAATTCCGTGAGGGTCAGAGCAAGGCATCTGAGTCAGCTGCACACATTCACGCTGCTTACATCCTGCAAGCCACCGCCATGCTGCTGTCTCATCCTGGGGACAGTTTAACCTCCCTAAAGGGAGACCGGGATAACTTTGAGGTTCTCTTTGTGAGTTAAATAAGAAAATCTGAGCACAAGCTTTGTACTGTGCTTGGGAGCTGGCAGCCTCAGTGGTAGCCCTTCTTCATGTGTACTTAGCAATGGCTCTAACATGGCATATTTGAAGGGACTGCAAAACCAGGCTGGCATTGGCTGAGCTCTCGGGCCACCAGCCCTCGGCACGGCACTCCTGCCTTCTCCCAAGGTGACCCAGCACTGGTCTGCCAGCTCTGTCCAGAGCTGCTGAGTGAGGTAAGAATCCTGGCCAGCATCTGGCTGCCTGGCCATGACCCCTGAGCTGGAAGCTGTGGGGGAAGGAAGGAACAGAAGGACAGGGGAGAAACAGAGCGTTAATGGGTGGGCCAAGACTCGGGAGGAAGTGGGTTTGTGGTGGGGCTCGCACGGGAGAAAGAGAGGAGTTGGGTGGAGTTTGGGAGGGTTTTTAACAGGAAGGAAGGCAGTTGAGAAAAAAAAAAACTACCTTCTACTTCTTTGCAGTCATTTTCTGAAATGAATCAAAAACAGCTGACAAGTGTCTCCTGCAGTGCCACTGAACACAGGCCTTGCCTTTTTCCTTTAATGTTTGTGGGATGGGGGTGGGGACAGCGGGTGTCATTTTCTCACCTGTAGCGCCCCCCCCAAAGTAATAGTGTTTTGTGGACAGTCAGGCCAAGAGAACATCAGCCATGACCTTTCACCCGAAGTCTTCTTGCACAACCTGGTGTTACTTCCACTGGCAATCTGTCTTGAAATTCTCATGTGATGTTTCCACCCCCACCCCCACCCCTGCTTGTTAGTCCCATAATTAAAGAGTCATGAGATAAAAACACCAGTGCCACCCCAGTTCTGTGGTGTGTGGTCAAGGAAGTATGTTGAGAAGGGATTCGGGGTATCTCAGGAGGCTGGCCCCACCCACCTCTGGAGCCAAGGCTGATGCTCATCCTTCATCCACAGCTGTCCAGCCGAGAACTGCTGACCAGACATGGCACACCGGAAGGTCCTTGTCACATCAGGAAGCCCAGAGCACCCAGGCCTGTGGAGACATGCTCCCACTCCCTTACGTGTCTGTCTGCCCATCAGTGTCGTGGGTCCATCCCTGGCCCTCTCCACGCACCACATTTTATTTTCTTTAGCACAGGCTTGAACCTGGGTCTCACTATGTAACCAGGTTGGCTTCATACTCTCAGCAATCCTCTTCCTCGACCTCCCAAATGCTAGGTTTACAGGCACTCAAGTTTATTGCCCCTTTTCTGCCAGCTTCATGAAGAGCCACCAGAGGAGTCTGCCAAGGAGAGGCAGCACCTTAACTTTCAGTCTCTTGCAAACTGAGCCCTTATCACTTCTCAGCCTGGAGGAAACAACAACCCCTACCTGAGGCCATCACGACCACATGAGTTTCCTGGTTACATCACTCATCTGTGCACAGAGGCTCATCACAACCTAAGGCATACACCTAAGGTCCTGGTATAGCATTGAGCTATATTCTCCAGCCTCCAGATTCCTTTGTCATCTGGCTACAGAAATGCCCAAGCAATGTCACCCACTCCTTAAGGCCGCTCACTCTCTGCTCCCCCTGCCTGACAGATGCTTCAACTCTATGCCTTCTGGGCTTATAGGGATGCTAACATAGGGGATGTAGAGAAAGGACGAAAAGGAGGAACAGAGGGAGTGAAGGAGGGGAGAGGGAGGAAGGAGGAAGGGGAGGATGAAGGGGAGCGAGAGTGAGAGTGAATGATCAAGAGAGATAGAGAAGGGAGGGAGGGAGGGAGGGAGGAAGGAACCACACAACGTGGTCTCCACAAATGTCTTCCCTAGGGGCTCTAGTCCTCCTCAGCACCCTCCCCTAAGCCCTTCCGCACACTGGCACACACAGACAAGCAGAACCAAACCCTGAGGTTATGAAAGCTTCCAGCCTTACATCACCAACTATCTGCTGCTTTCAGTGGCCAGCGAGTTTCACCATACTTATTTCTTGTTTCCCTACCTCACCCTCCTTCTCCTTCTCTTCTTCTTCCTCCTCCTCCTCCTCTTCTCCTCCTTCTTCTTCTGTCTGTCTGTCTGTTTTCTTTTACTCTAGTTTTTCTTTTGAGCCAGGACCTCTCTCTCTCTTTTTGATTTTGTTTTTCGAGACAATGTTTCTCTGTGTAGCCCTGGCTGTCCTGGAACTCATTCTGTAGACCAGGCTGGCCTCTAACTCAGAAATCCGCCTGCCTCTGCCTCCCAAGTGCTGGGATTAAAGGCATGCGCCACCAGGCCCGGCTAGCCAGGACCTCTCTAAATTGCTTAAGCTAGCCTTGAACTCACTATACTTCAGGCTGTTCTTGAATGTTTGCTTCTCCTGCCTCAGGCTCCCACATAGCTGGGATCACAGGCCTGTACCTCTGCTTTTCTTTGTCTGTGGTACTGGAGACTGAACATACGGCCTGGCATCATTTAGGGCTAGTTCTGGAACTTGCTATGTAGACCAGGCTGGCCTTGATCTCATATTGATCTGCCTGCCTCTGCCTCTGAGTGCTGATCTAAGGCAGTTCTAAGCCAGTAAAGGCTACACAGTAAAGAGCCTGGAGGGAGGGAGGGAGGGAGAGAGAGACAGACACACAGAGAGACACACAGAGAGACAGAGACAGTCTGCCCTTGCTAAGCATGTGCTCTAGCATTGAGCTATAACCCAGCCATCTTTTAACTTCTTTTAAACGAGGGTTGTCTCTCTGTTTTCTTCCATGCCACTGGCTAAATCAATGCATAGCAAGCCAGGGTGAATACTCTGCCAAGTGTCCTAGCGTTGGGACCCCTGACTGATCCTTTGTGGCATCATGTCACCTACTCCTTCCAGCCATATCCCTCCCTCCCTCCCTCCCTCCCTTCCTCCCTCCCTCCCATGTTCACTACAGTCTCCCAAGTCATGACTGGGTAGCTCAGGTGCACAAACACCTATCAGAAGGCCTCTGCTTAGCAGTCTCTGCATTTGATCTTACTTCATCTATGTATGAATTGCTAGTTCTCAGTGAGAGAACAAGCTCTCAGACAAAGCCTGTCATGTGTCCGATTGTGTATGGCATGCACAGGAAAGGCCTTTCATAACTCAAGTCAGCTCACACCTGCTGAATAACACCTGCTGCACTGTGTTCTAGGGAGAGAAATGAAAACAGGAGCTGGTATCCACCATTGCACAGGGCAGTAGTTCTCAAGCCTGCACAATAGTACATCAGGACCACTGGAGGGCTCAGGGGTAGAGAGGTGGCTCAGTGGTTAAGAGTACATGCTGCTCTTGCAGGGAATCCAGGTTCCGTTACCAGCTTACCAGTTACCAAATGACAGTTTACAACCATCTGTGATTCCAGTTCCAGGGGATCTGACACCCTCTTCTGACTTCCATGGGATTCTGCATGCATAGGGTATGCAGACATATAGTCAGGTGTATGTGTGTGTGTGTATGTGTATACATACATGTATATATTATATATACATTAAAATATGTATGTATATATTATATATACATTAAAATAAATATTAAAAATGATTAGGGTTGCTGAGATGGCTCAGTGGGTAAAATTGCTTGCCACACAGGCTGGACAAGCCGAGTTCGGTCCCCAGAGAACCTATGTAAAAGAAGAGAGAGAGAGCTGACTCCGTACAGTTGTCAGTACAGGCACGTCATGCCATATACACACCTCACCCCACCCCACCCCACCCCACCCCCACTCAAAATGTTAACACATAAAATTAAACAAGAGAACAAACAAGCATACCCAAAGCTGGTTGTATGGCCTACTGCCCTATATTCCTATCACTGCCGAGTCAGGCAGGAGGTTCATAGCAAGTCTGAGACTAGCCTGATCTATGCATTGAGTTCCAGGACAGCCGGCAGTGAGTTATCAAAATAACAAAAACAGATTGGAAGGATGGGGGACACAGCTCAGTAGAAGAATGTTTAACAAGCCCCAGGTTTGATCCCAGAATCATAAATTTTTTAAGTTAATTAATAAGACAGTACAGAGCCAGCCTCTAGAGTTAGGTCTAGGATGGATCCCAAGAACATTTGCATTTCTAGGTTCCCTGATGTCACTGCTGGCCCAGGGCTCACTGTTGGAGAACCACTAACATCACACATGAACTTTACAGTCTTCCACAGCCCAAGGCTGCTGCTCTTGAGCGGTTTCTGAGCTTTGGGAAAAACCTGGTCACCCAACCATTTTGGTGACTTTGAGGACATGTCCTCCAGGCTGTTAGGGAGCTGAGAGTATGCTCTAGAGAGTTGTCTTCCTTGATTGGAGGAAGTGGCCAGCCCACCAGGGTCTTCAGGTCACAGGAAGTTTGCTAGGAGTGACAAGCAGCAGAGCCTTCTCATAGATGACTCCCGAGAGCATCAGCAATGTATGTGGGTACAAAGTATATGCCTGGTGCTTTGCGTGTTCCTACCATTGTAGGATCATCACAGGGCAAGACATAACTAAGGCCACCACTGCCTGTGTTTTATGGCTGCCCCCTAGATAGGGGAAGGAAAGATAATGTCGACAGGGTACGAACAACCGGAGAGAACTTGAGTCTCTTCTGTGTGTCTCCTGGAAGCAAGCGACTGAATTTTTTTTTTTTTTTTTTTTTTTTTTTTTTTTTTTTTTTTTTTTTTTTTTTTTTTTTTTTTTTTTTTTTTTTTTTTTTTTTTTTTTTTGCACAGGGATTCTCTGTCTCCCGATATAGTCATCACCGGCTGGAGATCACAATGCAGACCAGGCTAGTCTCTAACTCCCAGAGATCCAGATCCACCTGTCCCTGCCTCCTGTGTGGGACTAAAGGCGTGCACCACCACCGCCTGGCTGAGATTTGATTTTTAAAATCTTATTATTTTTCTCGATGTTTTCAAGCCTTTTCCTGTCCCAGACTTTTTTTCGGTAGATGACTGCTGCCTATTCCCCGGTGTTTTCTTCACAATCGTCCCTTCTGGCTTATGCTCTCTGCCCCTTATTTCATTCCAGGGCTCACCTTCCTTTTTCTTCTCTCCTCTGTCATATTTGAGCACTTCCTGTGTTCTAAACTCAACTTTGTCTCTTCTTGATCACATATCTTCCTTGAGTGACACTGTCTGTTCTTAAAGCTTTGACTTTCACCTCCTGTTCATGGCTGCACACCAGTACCCCAGCCCAGATCTCCCTCTCCGCGGTGCCTCCTCCCTGCAGGGGACCTCAGCTACCCACCCACTTACGTCATCTACACTGACGTCATCTTACGTTCAGCCCCGCCCTTGCCTTGTACTTTCTCACCACCTCAGGAAGTTCTCCTTAACTCTTCCCATCTGAACGTGTTCGTCACACCCCATCTTTTCATTCTCTGTATGTCTTTATCATCCAGGCTCTCTTTGCTCCCCCCACCTGCCTTTCTTTGACCCAGCTTCAACCCTCATCACCTCTCTCCTCAATCATTTCAAGGAGAGCCACCATGAGCTGCTTGCTGTGCCAGCAACAGGGTTCAAGCCTTTCTGTATCTCATCTGATGTAATCGAAAGCTAAAGATGTGGTTGCCCTCACATTTTACAGATGAAGGCGTTAGGAAACTAAGTTCACCCAGAGCCCTGCTTGCTGGTAGTAACACCTAGAACCTGGATTCTGCTTTTCCCCTTTCGTTCTAGTTTATGTGCCTGGGTGTGTTTTCCTTGTATGTATGTCTGTGCCCTGCATGATCCAAAGGCTAGAACAGGGTGTAGGATACTCTGGGGTTGTGGACTGTAGTAACAGACGGCTGTGTGCTGCCAGGAAAACCAAACTCACATTCTCTGAAGAGCCACCGGTGCTCCCACCCAAGCCTGTATTCTCAACCACTCAAATCCTGATGGGTCCCACACTTGGTCGAGAGCTTTTTAGACCACATTATCCCAGACTAGCTAGATCAAAGAACTCCTAACAACCCGAGGTTAGGTTTCCCTCGGAACAGGGCAGTCAAGGTCATGGATCCCTGAGGTAGTCATGGCTACTTTTCCTGCTCCAGCCCGCCCAACACTTAACTTCCTACAGAATGCTGTCTAGTTCTTTTAAACACTGAGGCAGCCCGGTGTGAAGGCACACACTTGCCATCCCCACTCTTGGGAGGGGGAGACAGGAGGATCCAGAGTTCAGCTACAGAGCCAGTTTGAGGCTAGCCTTGGCTATAGACAGATGACAGACACCGTGACTGTGCCCTGACCTTCCAGACACCTCCTCTATTCCACCCCCTTTGCCTGTACAGGATGACTTTCTGACCCTTTGCACCCTCATGTCTGAGGCTTCCTTCCCATACTCCCAGCCTGGAGTCATACCTTGCACCCAGAGTTCCAGAACTTTCACACTTGCTATTTGCTCCGCCTTAGGACCTCCCCTCCCCCTCCCTCCCCTTTCATCCAACCTTAACATTAGCAAATATTTTCTCCTTTTGCTTGTGCTTGGTTTTGTGACACATATTTAAAATGTCACCTCCACAAATCTCCTTGGGTAATGGTAATTCTTCCTTTTTGTTCTCTTGGTAATTTGCCCAGTAACTCTGACTTGCAGTAATTTGTTTTTATAGTTATCTTCCCCCAAAAGACTTTGAATCTTAAGATCTATGTCTCCTTCATTCTTTAACTCCATGACCTGGTCTGAGGTAGACAGTGAATGAGTGAGTGAATGAAAGAAAGAACCCAAGAGCTCTTCTCGGAGCGCTGCGCACTGTGCCTGCCTCACACTATGCCTGCCTCTGTCATTGAGGGTCAAAGCAGCAACAGGGATGCCAGCTCACAGAGTGACCCAGGCTGGGGGAGATGAAGTCCTGTCAGAGGACAGCACAGTGCCTGCACATAGCAAGCACTCAGACGCCCTGGTGTGAGGAGCAGCTTAGAAAGCAGCCATCTTATGGAATATTCCAGATGTATGTATGAGGTTGGGTTGGGGGGAGACACATGGGAAAATGTTCTCTTGGATGATAGGGTTTATTTTTATATATATATATTTTAAAAAAACCTTGTATTTATTTATTTTTTTCCTGATTGCTTTGATATTTCTCTATAAATATTGGTTTTTAATAGACACTGTCACTTCAGCTGCCAACACACACAAACGTATACACAAACACTCCAACCCCTGGTCTGACCATATAAACCTCAGGAAACCACAGGCACACAGATTCCCTCAGGAGGCAGAAGTTTCGGATGTGACTCAGGGACACTGAAACATGTTAGTGTAGAGGGAATCCTTAGTCCTCGGGCTATCTCTGGCTCAAAACCAGCAGTCAGTCAGGTGCCCAGGCCCAGTGCCAGCTCTGGCACCAGGAAGTGACATTTTTATTCATTCCAGTGCCCAGGGACACCCAGAGTCAATGCTTGAGAACAGACTCCCTGTGAAATGCAGACCTGTGGAGAGATGGTTGCTGGGATATTACATGGGTTCCTGACGATGCTTGTCAGAGGAAAAGCAGCACTGCCCAGTCAGAAAGTGATCCATTCTGAATCAATCAACCAAGTACAGGAACTGGGGTAGGGAGGCTGGGGCGTCCGGATGGAGGAAGCTAAACACTCTTTCTTCCACAATGAGGAAACACAGGCTTTGGATGTGGCTGTGATCTTCATGGATATAATATCGAGGGTGCTATTGAGGTCAGCCCATTCTGTGTTAGAGTGCATTGGGACTGAGAAAAACCAGTCACAATACCCTTCAGAAATCAGAGATACCTTCTTGGTGAAGGGATCAAGTATTGGGGCAGAGATGAGGCAAACCTGTAGGCCTGTGAACCAGCCCTGTGGTTGGAGGGGGACCTGGGAAATTTTCCTGCAAACAGAACAGAGCCCTGTTCAGGCTGAGGATGACACGGGAAAGATGCTGGTGCCTGGTCACCAGTACTCAGACTACACTAGCAAAGAAAGAGGGAACCTCTTTGACTAAAGAGACAGACTGTGTTCTTTAAAAAGTTTACATTTAACCAGGAAAAAAAAGTGGATACTCCTGAGACAATCAAGAAAAGAAAACCTAGAATGTTCTAGTTCGTTCTATCCCATGAAACACATAACTACCTTACTTTCTTTTTCTGTTACTGTGATAAAATATACTGACAAAGCCGGTGGTGATGGTGGCACACACCTTTAATTCAGGACTTGGGAGGCAGAGTCAGGCAGAACTCTGAATTCTAGACCATCCTGGTTGTCTTAGTCAGGGTTTCTATTCCTGCACAAACATCATGACCAAGAAGCAGTTGGGGAGGAGAGGGTTTATTCAGTTTACATTTCCACATTGCTGTTCATCACTGAAAGAAGTCAGGACTGGAACTCAAGCAGGTCAGGGAGCAGGAGCTGATGCAAAGGCCATGAAGGAATGTTCTTTACTGGCTTGCCTCCCCTGGCTTGCTCAGCCTGTTCTCATATAGAACCAAGACTACCAGCCCAGAGATGGTCCCACCCACAAGGGGCCTTTCCCCCTTGATCACTAATTGAGAAAATGCCTTACAGCTGGATTTCATGGAGGCATTTCCCCAACTGAAGCTCCTTTCTCTGTGATAATTCCAGCCTCTGTCAAGTTGACACAAAACTAGCCAGTACACTGGTATACAGAGTGAGTTCAAGGACAGCCAGGGCTACACAAAAACAAAACAAACCACTCTGAGAAGAGCAACTGAAGGGAGAAGGCTTTCTCTAGGCTTATAGCTGGTGGACAGAGTTCATCACAGAGGCAAAGGAGTCGTGGAGACAGGAGCTCAAGGCAGCTGGTCCCATCGCATCCATAGTCAGCACACAGAGGAGTGAGTACTCAGATAGCTTTTTAGGAAGTCTGGGGCCCCAAGCCAGGGAATGGTTGTCTTAGTCAGGGTTTCTATTCCTGCACAAACATCATGACCAAGAAGCAAATTGGGGAGGAAAGGGTTTATTCGGCTTACATTTCCATACTGCTGTTCATCAAAGGAAGTCAGGACTGGAACTCAAGCAGGAGCTGATGCAGAAGCCATGGAGGGATGTTCTTTACTGGCTTGCTTCCGGACCGAACGAGTCGGAGCTCTCTTATAGAACCCAAGACTGCCAGCCCAGAGATGGTCCCACCCCCAAGGGGCCCTTGATCACTAATTGAGAAAATGCCTCACAGCTAGATCTCATGGAGGCATTTTCCCAACTGAAGCTCCTTTCTCTGTGATAACCCCAGCTGTGTCAAGTTGACACAAACCTAGCCAGTACAATGGTGTTACCCACTTTTAGGGTAAATCCTTCCACCTCAATTAGCATAAACAAGCTAGTCCCTCACAGGCATGCTTAAGGTTGACCTCACATAGATAATCCACCACAGCTGTGCTTATAGGTGTGTGTCCTAGGTGAGTCCAGGCTTTGTCACGTCGACAACATCAATCATCACAAGTAACCGGGACTGTCACATAGAGAACACAGCTCTAATAGAGGCAGCATTACACATGACACTTGATGTCTTCAGCTCTGAGACTGTACTGTGCATCAGCACTGGGTACCCCTGGGCAGATGGTCCTGGGCTGTAGATAGAGAAACAAGTGACGATGGGCTGTGACGTGTAAGCCGTGTCCCCCATGTTGCTTTGATTAGCATTTTTGTCACAGCACCAGAGCTGCCAACCAGGACACCAGAGGAGAGCTGCAGCGAGTGGAAGTGCAGAATCAACACCAACAACCAACAGCGCACTAGCCCGCGGCCTCCCCAGTCAATCACTTCTTCAGCCCCTCTGCCACACCAACAATCCCTCATTGTCTTAAAAACTGAGATACTCTGAGGCGTCATGAAATGTACCCTTTCAAGCGTGCATCTCCGAGGCTTTAACTGTCTGTGTGTCACCTCAAGGTGGTCATGCACCATGTGCACCATCTTGTCCTGGAATATTTCCATCACTGAAAAGGAAACTCAGTCTCTTCCCACCTCTACCTCTGACCCTGGCTGCTGCTCCTCATCACGTGCCTGTCCTGGCATTTGATGTAAATGTAACACTGCAGACAGGACCTCAGTGTGATGATTGTCCTCCTCACCAGCTGAGGCTGCTCTCTGGGTGGATCACATCCAGTCCCTTCACCTCTCTGTGGCCCCAGGCAAGAATGGCCCCTCTTCCTGAGAGCTGCTGAGGTGGCTGTTAGCAGTACAAGTCCTGCTGCGTCATGAGCAGAACCCCGTCCAGGGCAGTGCTGAGCTCTCAGGCTTTGTTGATTAGCACTCAGACAGTCAGAGAATCGGACTTCACAGGAGACCTAAAAATAATAATTTTCTTTATGGCCACAACAGTCAACCATTTTGTGGGAAGGAATATTGCTTACTTCTCTGACCCTCTGCTTGTTTGTGGGTGTATTTATTTTGAAACAGGCTCTCACTAGACAACCAGGCAGGATTCATTTTGTAGACCAGGTAAGCCTTAAGCTTGTATTTGGGTCTCCAAATGCTGAGATTCCAGCGTTTGCCACATCCACCCATATCTCTTTTCTACAAGCTTTTCATGTTGACATGTGAGAAAGAAAGCAAAATAGGGCTGGAGAGATGGCTCAGTGGTTAAGAGCACCATCTGCTCTTCCAAAGGTCCTGAGTTCAATTCCCAGCAACCACATGATGACTCACAACCATGTGTAATGAGATCTGATGCCCTCTTCTGGTGTGTCTGAAGACAGTGATAGTGTACTCACATACATTAAATAAATAAATAAACAAATAAATAAAACCAAAATAGGTCTCTTCAAAGTGGTTAATGTAAAAGAGAAAAACATAGATGCCCAGAGAAATCTGCTCCATGATACAGCTGGTGGTGAGCTTGACTGTCAGCAAAATACCCAGTGTTTGAGAAGCCAGGGACTGCAACACCAGAGGACCTCTCCTAGGTCTGCGTCACCTCCTCTGGTGCTGCCGCCTCACCACCGTACCCTTTGTCCTGCTTCTTCAGCTGCTTTGCACAGTTCCCGAGGTGTTCATGAGGTAAGTGGATGTGGAAGGGTTTTGAGAAGCAGACAATTATAAATATGATGATTCTTTTTTTTTTTTTTAAAGATTTACTTATTTATTATATGTAAGTACACTGTAGCTGTCTTCAGACACTCCAGAAGAGGGCATCAGATTTCGTTAAGGATGGTTGTGAGCCACCATGTGGTTGCTCGGATTTGAACTTGGGACCTTCGAAAGAACAGTCGGTTCTCTTAACCACTGAGCCATCTCGCCAGCCCAATATGATGATTCTTAATGACTTGGGTTTTTAAATTGTATGATGGGCAACTGAGCAGGAAGATTTAAGAACGGGAGGGTCCCAGTGTAAGAACGGGAGGGTCCCAGTGGGTTCTCGACAAAGTCTGTCCCAGTGTGAGGACATGCTGAGCCAGACCTGACTGAAGGACTCAGTCATTAAGCCCCCATTCGTGACTATATTTGACTTTCAGGATACAGCTAATTGATAGAAGTCCAGGAAGAGCCCCAGAAAAACTAAGAGATGAAGAGAATGCAAGGGGTGTGTGTGTGTGTGTGTGTGTGTCTGTGTGTGAGACAGACAGAGAGACAGAGACAGAGACAGAGACAGAGACAGAGACAGAGACAGAGACAGAGAGAGAAGTGGAGACACAGGGAAAGGAGAGTGGAGATGAGATGGCCCAGCTGGAGAGAGAAAGAGGATGCCACTGGCCTGTGCCCTAGTAAACACCACAGTATTCCCACCCCGGGCACTGTTCTGTGGGAGGGGCATTTCCCCTAATCTCTTCACACCCCTGTTCCTCACCAGTCAGTTACCTTCCCAATCTACTTAAGGTGAGAAGGTTCCCAGGCAACCTGACCTTGACCTTTATCCCTCTCCTGAGGGCCTTGGGCAGAAGGCAGCAGGGAAGGCCGAAAGCAGAGCCAGATCAGCTGGCACACAGAGGGCCCTCAGTGAGCATGGCAGCCTCTAAATTGTTCTTTTGTTTTTCAGACTTTACCAACATGGTTTTATTCCATGTGACTGCTATTTCAGGAGCAGTAAATATTGCCGGCGGTCTGTTTAAAAAGACCAATGACCTGAAATGTTGTGGTTATTTTTTTTCTTCTTCTTCTTTTCTTTTCCATTTGAATTGTCTCCAAGAGGCAGGCCTGTTCAAGCGGCACGTAGTCAGTCATAACTTACTGTCTTTAGTCTTAGCATTCCCTGTTTTGCCTCATCCCGTGCTGGACTGGCAATGCGCGGGCAGCAGAGGCAAGGATACAGAGGTGGAAAGCTGACCTAGGCACAGGGAAAGCAGGGGTGTCCAGGGTGTACCCGGAAGAGAGTAGGGAACACTCAGCTCCCTGCTGCCCGTCTGCTTCCCGAGCTGGTGTTTGACCTATAATTACCGTCTCTTTCCTCTGAGAAAACAGCGACATTGGGAGTAATCGCGGAGCAGAAAAAGGCATTACATAAAGGATGGAGGGTTTATAAATACAGTTAAAATTATAGGATTGTATCCCCATGTTTAGCTCCCTGAAGAGAGGGCTGGGAAGAGAGGAGCGGCCTTCTTCAACTTGACTCGGGTCCTAAAATACCCAGGTGGGACTCTTTAGGGGCCAAGTCAAGCACTTTTTCCTAACCCTCAGTCCGGATGTGAAAATACTGCTTAAAAAACAAAGAAGTGTGTGCCTGGCTGGTGTGTGTGTGTGTGTGTGTGTGTGTGTGTGTGTGTGTACAACCTGTGGGAGCTGGTTTTCTCCTCTACCATGTGGGTGTGGATATCAAACTCAGGTCATCTGGATCAACTGCAAGAGCCCTTTATTTGCCTTGACATCTTGCAAGTCAAGGCAAATAAAGTTTTTTTTTTTAAAGATTTATTTATTTTATATATGTAAGTATACTGTCCCTGTCTTCAGACACACCAGAAGAGGGCATCAGATCTCATTACAGATGGTTGTGAGGCATCATGTGGTTGCTGGGAATAGAACTCAGGGCCTCTAGGAAGAACAGATGGTGCTCTTAACCACTGAGCCATCTCTCCAGCCCTCTTTTAAGGTTTCTTACTCACTATCTGATTATTCAGTCTCTTTTCATCCAATTTTCTTTTCTTTTTTTTTAAAGATTTATTTATTATTATTATTCATAAGTACACTATAGCTGACTTCAGACGTACCAGAGGAAGGCGTCAGATCTCATTACGGGTTGTAAGCCACCATGTGGTTGCTGGGATTTGAACTCAGCACCTTCGGAAGAGCAGTAGTGTGCTCTTACCCACTGAGCCATCTCACCAGCCCCCCAATTTTCACTAAGAAGACATAACCTTACTTCACCCAGTACCACCCAGCACCAGGCTTGAACCAGGGGCCCTGCACATGAGGCCAGCATTCAGCCACTAAGTTATAGATACCCAGCTGTTGTAAAAGTTTATGTTTTGAGACAGGATCTTCCCTAAATTTCCCAGACTGGCCTAGAATCACTCTGCAGCCCAGACTTGAACTTGGAATCCTGCCTCAGCCTCCTGAGTAACAAGGGTACCATGCCACCTGTCCAGCTGACCTCTCAGGCCTTTGAGAACCTACATCATTCTATGGATCAATGAGATATTATAATCTAGGAAGCTGGTCACAGCTCACTCACACTGGCTCTCTTACCTTGCAACCACGAGAGACAATCACCTGAGTCAATCTGCTGTGATGGAGAATGGCGGTCAGACGGTGCTGTGGAAGCAGAGACAGCTCACCTGTCTGAAACAGAAAGAAAAGAAGCATGAGAGAGAGGCAGAGAAACGCAGCAGCAGAGGCCCGAGAAATCCTTGCTTTTTATGGTTCTCGGAGTCTGGACTCTGGCTTCTCCAACTTTTGCTTAATTTGGAGTCTCAACTATTTCCCCGCAGTAAGTCTTAACCAACATGAGAGCGAACGCCATCAATAAGGATTCTGCAGAAACATTGACAAAGAGTTCATCAGCTCATATTAGCTTCTTGGGGGGCGAGCCTCATTACTGTGCTCTCCAGAAAGGGAAGAAGAATGAAAGGTCTCAAGACAATTGTAAACAACTGCAGAAGAGGAAAGGACTGGAAAGACACCTGACGACGGCTGGCTCTTCCTTCATGTGGAATGAACTTCACGGGAGCAGAACTCTGGAAGAGATGACCGTGATTGCCTTCCCACCGATCACCAGTATATTTTTACTTTCATGATCGGATCTGAAGCTATTCCGCCCATGTTTGCCATTCATCAGAGCCTCAGAACAGCGAAGGCAGTTGGCTTCTCCAAGCAGAGGTCAAAACGGGCCCTGGGGCTGGAAACATAAGAAACTGACCTCCAGACCAGCTTGGCCCCGCCTCTTACAGCCCCTGTCCCGTTTTCTCACCTGCCTGGAATGTTTCTAAAATGCTTCTGGCTCTCACCTGTTGCAGCTGCCCTTTGACTACAGCAGCAGTTCTCAACTGTGGGTCTCACAGGAGTTACATATCCTGCATACCAGATATTTCCATTACAATTCATAACAGTAGCAAAATTACAGCTATGAAGTAACAATGGAAGTAATTTTATGGTTGGGGGGGGCACCATAACAAGAGGTGCTGTATGAAAGGGTGGCAGGGTTGAGAACCCCTGCTCTATAGTGTATTTGCCTCTCTCCATAAACGTCAGGAAAGAAGAAAATAAGAAAGGCGTTTTGTTTTCCAACATTTCAGATCATGTGATTCTTTTTCTGGCTCCAGGTTTCTTCCTACCACATCTCTAGATGTTCTAGGGACAGCAGGAGGTACTGCTCTTCATTAAGGGATCTTGCTGTTCTTGCAAGGGATCCCAGTTCAAGCCATTATCCACATGGGACCCCCACTCACAACCACCTGTACCCCCAGCTCCAGGGTACTCACCACTCTGGCCTCCACAGGCATGTGCAATCACGCGCCACACATCTCCACACACTTTTACAGAGAAATTAAAATAGTAAACCTTTAAAAGCCTGCCAGGTTAATTGCATTTAAATGTGTTTTCTGTAAAAAAAAAAAAAGGGGGGGGGGAAATAACTAAAATAACCTTTTATTCTTCTTGTCAGAACCAGTGTCTATTAATAATGAATATAAATCATTTTTTTTTCTGTAAGTGTACTATGGTTTAAAAATGTTTCCTCATTGAGCATGGTGGTGTGTGCCTTTAATCCCAGCAGGCAGATCTCTGTGAGTTTGAGGCCAGTCTGGTCTACAAAGTGGGTTCCAAGACAGCCAGAGCTACCCAAAAAACCCTGACTCAGGAAGAAAAAAAAAAGTTTCCTTTAAATTTTATGTGTTGGAAACTTAATCCCAACTGATGTTAATTATATTTGGGAATTGGGCCTTGGAGAATTAGGATGAAGTCATGAGGGTAGGCCCACAATGTAATTAGTGGCTTTATATGAAGGTGAGGAGTCTGAATATAGCAGGACAACTCAGTCTCACCATGTGACAGCCTCCATCATGTGGTGACCTATCAGGAAAGCCTCAGTGAATGCCAAGCAGATGCTGGCATCTTGTTATTGGATATCCAGAACCATAAACTGAGTAAATCTCTATTCTTTATAAATTGTAAGAGTCTGTGATTGATATGAAAAATATCATATCTGTATATGTTTTGGCAGATTAACTAAACAGCAGACCAGGCCAAGGTGGTTCCATGTGGGAGAGGTTTATTGAAGCGACTAAGCGGACAGGAGGGCAGAGAAGAGGAGAAAAAAAGAGACAGAGGGGGGAGAGAAGAGAGAGAAGAAAAAGAGAGAGAGAGGAGGAGGTGACTTCCTAATTTATACGGAAAATGATGTCACACCATTGAGGGTGGAGACTGAGCCAGGTGGACTGTGGGATTAAAGGTGGTTGTCCTGGCAACACAGGTCAAGGGTCACATAGTTAAGTGGGGCTTGGATTGTCCTGGTGCTAACAGTAATAGCAAGGTGGCGCACGACTTTAATCCCAGTACTCGGGAGGCAGAGGCAGGTGGATCTCTGAGTTCGAGGCCAGCCTGGTCTACAAAGTGAGTTCCAGGACAGAGAAACTCTCTCGGAAAAAAACAAAACAAAAAAGAAAAAAAAATAGGCGGAGACAACGTTTGCATCCTTATACTCGTGCCTCCCTGTCCCAGCACACATGTGCTTGTCAGAGGACAGCTGCAGAGTTTGTCTCTCCTTCCAGCTCGGGTCATCAGACTTGGAGGCAAGCGCCCCTCCCCACCGAATGTCTTGCTGACCCTGGCTTTAATCGTGTATACTAATGTGGTATTTTTAGAGCACCTGAATTTATTGAATCAATTTCCTGCAGCTAGATAGGTGATCGGTTGGATTGGTCCTTCAGTACTTGCAGACTCATGTATATATTTTGAGCAAACATGTATGTTTTTCAGGCTTGTGAGCAGCCAGCATGGAGGTAGAGCTGCCATAATCTTCATCTGCCTTTCACGCATCCAGCACCCTCTTCCAGGTAAGGGAGCAATGTGGTTCCTCTCTACCATGCACCTCCCACCATCCCTGTCAGAGCTACACAAATTGATATCGTCTACAAAAAACAGCCATCTGGAAATGCACTGAGAGCCTCTGAAGAGGACTCTTGTCACCCTAGGTGGTGACAAGGTAGGCTGAGCAGGTGTCCCTCAGGCACTGCACATGAGGCCTACAAGCGTCTTCCTGGACTAGGACAGGAACAGACACAGGGACACACCTATGGGTTAAAGCCCTACAAGTAAAGTCACCAAGGTGTCCCGAAACTGAGAGAACAGATGTTTTCCAGTGTAGAACCACCCTCCTGGCTCTAAGGAGTTTAGCCGGGAAGGTGAATGTGTAGCCTTCTGGAGCATAGAACAGGTAAGAAGCCTGGCCCTGTCCTTGTTCCCTGGTGACAGGAGTTCCTGCTCCTGTCACTTTCTGATGCTGCTTCCCCATCTGAAAGCGAGAATATGGATACCTGCTCTCCTGCAAAATAGTAAAATTAGGGTAGCCTTTGAAAGAGTGTAGCATGCAGGTGTGCAGCCTTACCACATACATGTAGGCCGAGATAGCTGTCAATGTGGCCCAACACAGAATAATAAAATCACATTTTACATTCAAACATTAAACGGCATTTTCGTAACTTCACTGAGACTTCTCAAATATGAACTCTGTAGATAACAGAGAAGAAAAAGCCTGGGACTATAGGAGACAGAATGTTGGCAATAATAAGGCTAAATCTACCAGCCCCCTACTCCCATCCCCACTCTCACCCCCATAATCCTCCACTGAGCTGACAGAACCTCTCAGGCACCTGTCCCAGCACACACCTGTCCCAGCACACACCTGTCCCAGCACGCACCTGTCCCAGCACGCACCTGTCCCAGGACGCACCTGTCCCAGCACGCACCTGTCCCAGCACGCACCTGTCCCAGCACGCACCTGTCCCAGCATGCACCTGTCCCAGCACACACTATCCCTCTGGCATGCTGGTGAACTCCTTGAGGGTCTGGATGAGGACTTAATGCCATCGTGCCTCTGAGCCCGGCATAGCATGGTACTCCAACCGTGACTGATTCTGCTGACTTGTGAGAGTGTCCTCTCCTTGCAGATCCAGCATAGCCAGTTTGGACCAGCAGCGAGCAAGCAGCTGGGCCAGCAGCTGAGCTCCCCTCCCCCATGGCAGCCTTCCCAAGCACCTCTCCCTGGAGAGCACAAAGCCAGTTTTCAGCCTCAGGGAGCCTTGTTATCTCCTTCCTCTGCTTGCAGGTTAGAAGATCATTCCCTGATAGCTACCCAGAGAACTGCCTCGGACTTTGTCAGTGCTGATGTAACTCAGAGGCTCACTCGGAGTGATAACTCCTTCCAGGGAGCTTTTATTTCCAGGATGACCCAAGTCCCACACCCTGGCTTTCCTGTCCAAAGCACCTTCTGACACATCTGTGCCACAAAACACAGGACTGATGGCTCAGCAGCCACCAAGACACCTTCATATGAGTGTAGAGTTCTGGTCGGCTGCCAGAACAACTTGGAGCAGGAAGCTCCCGGGAATTGGCCAAATGCTTAGAATCCCAGGTGCCACAGGCAGAGATTTGGGGTTGGTTTTATTCCTTTGGCATTCTCCTGGGGCATTGTCTAGCCACATTAACTGCTGGGGTCCTGCGCACACCACCTGTGATCTACAGACAAGCATCTTAACAAGTATTAACTTGGCTACATAAAGAGAAGTCACTGGCCAGGCGTGGTGGCGCACACCTTTAATCCCAGCACTTGGGAGGCAGAGGCAGAGGCAGGCAGATTTCTGAGTTCGAGGCCAGCCTGGTCTACAGAGTGAGTTCCAGGACAGCCAGGGCTATACAGAGAAAGCCTGTCTTGAAAAACAAAAACAAAAACAGCCCCCCCCCAAAAAAAAACCAAGTATTAACTCATTTAGTCAAAGCCCACTGATACAGGTAGCATTCATCTCTGCGTGTTATAGTGCAGGAAACTGAGGCACAGTCATTTGATCAAGACCACACAGCTCCTAATAGGCGGGTATATACAGTTTAAGCAGGAGATGGACACACAAAACCATATCATTTCTACGTATTTTATTTAATTCTTATTTTAATTTTTGGTTTTTAAGACAGGGTCTTTCTATGTAGCCCTGGTTGTCCTAGAACTTACTATGGACAAAGCTGAGCTGATCTTGCAGAGATCTGTCTGGCTCTGCTTCCCAAGCACTGAGATCAAAGGCATGCACAGCTACACCTGGCTTTATTTATTTTTTAATTTGGGGTATGGGGTGCTTTTTGAGACAGGGTTTCTCTCACGTTTCATATTTCACAGTGACTTTGCACACTAGCTTCCAGTGGTCTTGTTTTAGAGACTGGAAGAGTAAAGCACTATGTTCAGATCTCATAGTTAACAACTGGAGGGTAACACACCAGGTCTGTAAGGCCCCATCCCACTCCAACAAGCAGAGTAAACTATAAAAACCACAGGAAAAATGCTCAAGGGGCTTAGGAAAGGACAAGACATGACCACACACACTGGGAAGGGCAAAGCAAGCCAGCTGGAAGTGACACTCGGGACACAGAGGACAGGAGGCCCAGGTGCCAATCCTCTAGTCACCTGCCCTTTTGCTACCTCAGGCTACAGCAATTAGCCAGACTGGGCATTTGATTGAAGTCTGGTGGTGGTTAAACTAGACACTCTTGAGAGCAGAGCCTTGCCTTGCTGAAGAATGGGCCTGAATGCAGACAAGGCTCAAATAGGAATTCCAAAGGTTTTCTAAGGCTCCCCATTCACCTCTTTGGACTCCATTTCTTTTGTTTTGTTCTTTCCTCTCTTCTTCCTCTTCCTCTTCCTCTTCCCTTCCCCCCCCTCCTCTTTCTCCTCTTCCTCTTCTCCTTCAGGCCAGCTTCAAGCTATCTTCAGCTCACTGTTACAACTTTAGGGCTGGGAACATGCCAACTCCATGATAAAGTTCTGCCTTGCATGTATAATGCCCTAGGTTCAACCTCCAGTAGTGCAAAAGTTAAAAAAATAAAAAAATAAATAAAAAATAAAAATTTGAAAGATGACTATAATCTAAAGATGCCCTAGAATCACAGACCTGGAAGGAGCCTTTGAGATGGCTCAGTGGCCCCTCCCCCTCTCGGCCGCTCATCATCAGTTCTCCTTGCCTAAGGGAGGCTTGCCCTTTTGAATGGGGCACGAAGATCTTGGCATTTACCTGGAGCTGCCACACAACAGTGGCAGCCCTATAGACGCTGCCCCCTGGAAGGCAGCTTGTCTACCTTACTGGGAGCATCAGAGAGTCTACCTCATCTTTTCCAGAAGACCTGGGAACACAGAAGCAGATGGGATCTGATGAAGAACTTACGGCAGGTTCCAGCAGGTACCTGTAAGATGTCTTTGCTCATGAGAAGCAGAAATGGTCAGTGTCTAGTGGGACTCAGAAACCTCACCAAAGAGGAGGCCGGGGAGGGACTTGAGGCCCAGACAAGCTGCAGGGCCTCACTGGGAGGCTGCACTGAAGGCAGGCCTTGAAGGTTGCAACCAACACCTTGACTGACCACGGGACTGGACCCAGTCACATAGCGTGGCAGCCCCAGGCTTTCCCTCCACCAAGTAGCTGTCTGGGTGGCTCCCACAGGAAAGAACAAACAAATGGTGGCTGTAAAATAATCACACTTCAGCCGGGCGTGGTGGCGTATGCCTTTAATCCCAGCACTCAGGAGGCAGAGGCAGGTGGATTTCTGAGTTCAAGGCCAGCCTGGTCTACAGAGTGATTTTCAGGACAGCCAGGGCTACACAGAGAAACCCTGTCTTGAAAAACAAACAAACAAACAAACAAACAAAAATAATCACACTTTTGAATATCCTTCTCTTTCTTGGCAGGGCCTTGTTGATCACCCTGCTTTCTTCCAGATTAGGTGAGGGGAATGGGTACAGAACCCAGGGACTCATCCCATGCCAGCTGTGTCTGAGGCCCAACGTTCCCTGGGTGACGATTCTGCTTCACAGCAGCAGCAGGCACCTCAGGACACCAGCAACCCCAGACCCACACCAGTCATTTCTTAATAGAACTTAACAGCACACAGTAATTACATGTCCACTAAGTGTCAGGTACGCTGATGTGCACTCTGTATGCCACCTATTGAGTTGGGTGTGTTATTATCCTACCCCATAGACCAGGGCATCACACTGTAAAAGATTAGATCACTGACCCAAGGTTCCCTACCAAATGATGAATTCCACAAGACTACCTACCTGGTTACTGGCACCTCCCAGGGACCCAGCAGGGAAGAATTCAGTAATCCTTAACCAGGATGTGCTCAGTGATAGAATGCTTTCCTGGCCCGTGAGAGGCCTGGGCTGGATGAGGTGCCAAAAGGCAAAGCAGAGAGGAGTCTGCTCTCTAATTGGAGAACTACCAAAGAAGAAGCAGAAGGGATTCATCCTGCAGGCCAGTCAGAGGAGCCAGGGTCATCCACAGTAATTTGAGCCTTCCTTCTCTCTGATTATGTATCCTACTGCGTGTTCTGAATGGGAACTGTCTAGCTACTCCGTGGGTGTATGCACTGGTTGCTAATTCCGGAAGACTTGTTAATCCTGGGCAGAATCATGACCAAGGCTGGTGAGTCACACGCCCCATGTGGAACATACTGGCTGTCAGGATGAACCAGAAGTTGCTCCCTTTGCTCCAAAGGGCTTTTTTTTTCCCTTCTGAGTTCTTCTGGGGAGGAGGATCAAGATCATAGCAGGCCTCTGGATCCCTTTACTCTGTAAACTGACAGACTACACGGGTTCTTCTGGTGGCCTCCTGGAGAGGTCGGTCCCTCCCCAGGGAATGTCACTGGGTTCCTGGAAGAGGTGGGCAGTACCCACTTGACCTCTCTGGGCAGCTGTACAAAAAGCTGCCACCAGGAAACTAGTTAGCATCTAACAAAGGATGCACCTTAGCTTGCCCGCAGAGAGAACTTGACAGTCAGGTCCCCCAGAGAGAGGAAACACACTGATTTAAAGCCAAACAAAGGTGCAAAAAGGAAACAGAGTTAAAAGGGAAATGAAGCGGCAATGGAGGTGGCCTGGCCTCCAATAGGACTTCCAAGTCTTTAAAACACAACCCACTGACTCCCATTCACACCTCGGACTACTCCATTCCTCTGGTTGACCATGTGAGGTAGCTAACATCCTGCCATTTTCAACTGAGAGCTTCATAGAGCCAAGGAGACAAGAGAAAACCCCAACCAGATCTCTGTACCTGGTAACAACAATTCTGACAAGCATGGTGATGATGGTAAAAGTTGAGTGGAGAATCTCACTCTTCAGATGGAGTGGGCCACCACTGCAGTGCTCCTTTTTCAGAGGGAAGAGAGGGTGAGAGTATGCAGGAATGTGGGAGGTCATGGGGTGAACAGCTCAAGGACATTCCAAACAGTAATTCCCCAGCCTCAGGTTCCTCCATAGTGGCATTGCTTTAGACCCAACAGGATAAAGCTGGTGTAAGACTAGAGAAACATGCTTTAAACAAATAAACAAACAAACAACAACAACAAAAGCAAAACCCTGAAGGTTGACCAGTGGGTAAAGGTCTCTGCCACCAAGTCTGATGAATTGAGTTTAATCTCTAGGATCAGAATACATGGTAGAAAGAGAGGACCAGCTCCTGCAAGTTGTCCTCACATAATAAACATGTGGTAACTTTTGTTTTTAATAGTACTGATAGAATAGACTTCAAATAACCAAGGACTGTGATGGGGAGGGTCTGCTTTGAGCCTCTAGCCCCACTGAGGACAGCATTTGACAAAACGGTCTCAAAACGAAAGAGATTTGGACATACTAAGAATTCTGAAAAGTGGAGAAAGCAGGTAAGCAAAACACCTTTTTGTTTTGTTTTTGTTTTTTGTTTTTCGAGACAGGGTTTCTCTGTGTAGCCTTGGCTGTCCTGGAACTCACTTTGTAGACCAGGCTGGACTTGAACTCAGAAAGCCGCCTGCCTCTGCCTCCCGAGTGCTGGGACTAAAGGCGTGCACCACCACGCCCGGCCAAAACACCTTTTAAAACAGACTTTTTTTTTTTAATTTAATTTTTATTTTAGTGTATGTCCATTGTACAAAATGAATGTGGGTCTTATAATGACTTTTCCAATCCTATCTTGCACAATGACCATATCCTTCTCCCGTTATCTTTCTCCTCCCACTAACCTTTCTCTTCCCAAGTAGGCCCCATCATTAACTAGAATGGTTTTTGAGACACAACCTACCTTGATGCAGAGAGTCAGCAGCCCTCCCTGTTTAAAGTGTGATTCCACACTAGCATCTTCAGCTGCCCTTGAGGTTTGGTCCAAGGCACAGTCAGAGGCCTGCCCTCATCTACGCATAAGAATCTCCTTGGCAACAAAGTTCTCAGATTCAACCCTTGAGCCTGACAGACAGGTAGCACTGGCCTTCAGAATGCGGCAGAGTCTTGCTGGTGTTTGATGAGCCTCCCCTTGTAAAAAGCCACCCCACCTTCTGCAGAGGGCCCTCATAAAAAGGAAACTGAGGCACACTGGAGTTTCTCTTGAGCAGTGGTATGAAAGGCAGATACTTGTTTTCTCATAGGCCTGGAAAAGGAGTCTGGTTAGTTTTGTCAACTTGCAACTAGTTAGAGTCATCTGGGAAGAGGAACCTCAAGTGGAAAATTCCTCCATCAGATTGCCTGTAGGGTCATTCTGATTAATGACTGACGTGTGCCCACTGTGAGCAGTGCCATCTCTGGGCAGATAGTCCTGGGTGGTACAAGAAAGCAGCATCCCTCTGGGACTGCCACCTTGAGCTCCTGTCCTGAGTCTCCTCAATGATGGGCTATGATGTGGACGTAGAAGCCAAATAAACCCTTTCCTCTTCAAGTTTCTTCTGGCCAGAATGTTTTAATATAGCAATATAAAGCAAGCTAAGACAAGGTGCCAGCAGATCCAGTTCTTTTGAAGGGCTTTCTAATTGGATTATTGGTGGTTAACTTCTTGTAATGCCTTCCTGGGACTGTCCTCACGTGCACCTATGGGAGTAACAGAGTAAGCTCTGGTCTACCTGCACACACAAGTACCAGTCTGATCAGTGAAGTACTACATCAGACCCACGTAGCCTGTTCTATCTTACTTTAGAGTAGAACTTTGATGTCTGTGAATATGTGTATGTGTGTGTGTGTCTCTGTGTCTCTGTGTCTGTGCATGTGTGTGTTTGAAAAAGGACCCACAGAACCCAGACTAGTCTCAACCCTACTATATATGTGAGAAAGACTTTGAACTCCTGACTCCACCTCCCAGCTGCTGGGATTACAGGCATGCACCACCATGTCTCACTCTGAACATGTGTATTTTAGGGCACACAAACATTCATTCCCTAGTGATGAAATAACAGACTTCAGAGTTTTTTTTTAGCCTGTATTCCTTTCTTCAGATCTTATATTCTTGGTTAGTATAGCTTGAACACACTAGATTACACATTTGCCATATGACTTTTACTGGGAAAATATATATCTATTTCTAATAAGATACTCAAAGGCACCAAGAGACTTATGAAGAGATTCTGTTGGGGTCTAACTTGGTGAACCACTGGTTTATTGGAGTTACCTACAGAAGCATGGTGACTGAAAGGTAGCTATACTAAGGAGTCTCTATATCCCTCAGCCCAATGAGCCTTCCTTCCCCTTCTTTCTCCAGGAGGGAGTGCTAATAGGCCCAATCTCACCAGGGTCTGCTGAGCTCATCCCAGCTGCTCTGATTCAAGGTGGCAATGGTCATGCCCAGACCAGAGGGAACAGCTACACAGCAATTTTATGCAAATGAAAGCATTCTAATTCTAATTGTGGTATGTATGTGTGTATATATATATATATATATATATATATATATATTGCATAGGTCTCTAAGGCCCCTCTATGCCACCATTTTTGATTGGCTGGGTCCATGGTCAGTAGCACAGTAAGAATCCCTAGTCAGGAGAAGCAGTTTTAATGAAGGGTTCCAGAGTTGGAATGACATCTTTCCTACCCAGGACATTTCCAAACTTGGTTTCCTCCTCTATAGAATGAAGTGGCTGGAGAGATAGTTTAACCAGTAGAGCAATTGCTGTGGAAACACTAGGACCTCGGTTCAATCCTCAGGAAGTCAAGCAGGAACTCAAACAAGGGAGGAACCTGAGGGCAGGAGCTGATGCAGAGACCATGGAGGGGTGCTGCTTAATGGCTTACTCTTCATGGCTTGCTCAGCCTGCTTTCTTATAGAACCCAGGACCACCAGCCTAGGAATGGCACCACCCACAGTGGGCAGGGCTCTTCCCCATCAATTGTTACTTAAGAAAATGCCCCATGCTGGATCTTATGGAGGCATTTTCTCAACTGAGGCTCTCTCCTTTCAGATAAATCTAGTTTTCACCAAGTAGAAACAAAACTAGCCAGCACAGGTTCTCTCCACAACTTCCTCTTACCTCCTTGAGATTAAAAGATCTCTTCTTAGCCAGGCATGTTGGTACATGTCATTAATTTTAGCACTCCAGATGCAGAAGCAGATGGATCTCTATGAGTTTGAATACAGCCACATGTACAGAGTGAGCTCCAAGCCAGTTAGAGCTGTGTAGTGAGACCCTGTTTCAAAACAAACAGAAATCGCATCCTTGAAGAATCTCAGGATGCAGCCAACACTGGGCATAGAGACTCCTGGGTCGCTTGCCTAACCACTGGCCCAAGGAAAGCCCTAAGGGTCCTGAAGTCCTGATAGAGCTGACAATGAAAGGTGGGCCTTAAATTTTAGGAGGCCAGGAATCTTCCTATACCCTCTAGTCCTCAGTACCCCACCCTAGCAAGCATTGATTTTCATTTGAACTTTGGGGGTTACCCACTGCCTGTTCCTCCTGACATGATCCTGAGCACACACACACTGTATTACTCCCGTTGAGGAGTCTGTAGTGTCGTCTACAGATGGCAGCAGCAAGAACACATCTGCATTAGATGTGTTGGGAATATGCATGTGTGTGTGCGTTTTCTCTGTCTTGTGCTTTAGTACTCCGCCTGGGTCTAGCCTGTTGGATAGTTCTCCTTACGTTCAGATTAATTCTTCACACTCAGTTCTCTGACAAACATGCCAGTCTTCTCCAGAAATCATCTCACAGACACACCCTTACCAATTTTCTAGGCATCCCTCAGTCCAGTAAACTTGACCATCACACATATCATACATTATTCTCCAAAAGTGATCAGCCTTCATTTCTACTTATTTTCTACTCCGTCTTTTGAGACAGGGTCTCGTGTATCCCAAGTTGGCCTTGGACTTGTCATATAGCCACAAGTGACCTTGAACTTATTTTGAATAACTCTGGATGACCTGAAGTGTGCTCTGTAGACCAGGTTGGCTTTGAAATCACAGATATCCACCTGCTTCTGCTTCAAGAATACTGGAATTACTGGTGTTTGATGCTTGAACTTCTGATCCCCATGCTTCCATCTCCTAAATGCTGGGATTACAGACATATGCCCAATACCGCATTAATGCAGTGCCAGGGATGGAACTCAGGGCTTTGTGCAGGATACGCAAGCATGCAGCCTCTGAGACCCAGACCCAGCCCCATGCCCAGCCCTAGCCCCATGCCCAGACTCATGCCCAGACCCAGACCCATGCCCAACCTCATGCCCAGCCCCATGCCCAGCCCTAGCCCCATGCCCAGACCCATGCCCAGACCCAGACGCAGACCCAGACCCAGACCCAGCCCAGCCTCTCTTTTCAGCGCCTGTCAACCTAGCTGTTTCAACCTGTGCCTTGAAACAAGCCCAGACATCCAGGAGTGAGTCACCTGTCCTTTCCCAGAATGGAATGGTGCATCTGTGTTAGTCATGTGACTCCTGGTCTCAGAGGCTTCTGTCCTTCATGGCAGGGATGGGCAAGACGTGCAGCTTGGTCTGTGATGGTGGAAGTGTGTGGTTCAAGCTCCCTAACACTGCAGTGGGCCAGGGAGGAGAACAGGACAGAGCCAGGGACCAAGATGTAATTTCCAAAGGCCCTGTCCTGGATGGCAGCTTCTTCCAGCAAGTCCCCCAAGAACTGCCAGATGGGGACCAAATCATCAAAGCATGATGGGAGAAGGAGCAGGTATTTTAGATTCAAACCGTATTACTATTATTCCTACCCTGCCTCTGTGGTCCTGACTGTCCCTAGTGACATCAAGATCTGCTCTGAGATGGCTCCCTGCTTTGTCAACTTGACTACATCTGGAATTAACTAAAATAACCGGACACCTTTTAGGAAATTTTTGTTTTGTTTTTGGTTTCGTTTTTGGTTTTTGAGACAGGGTTTCTCTGTACAGCCCTGGCTGTCCTGGAACATGATCTGTAGACTAAGGTGACCTCACTCAGAACTTGGAGAGTCACCTGCATCTGCTTCCCAAGTGCTGGGGCTAAAGATGTGTGCCACCAACACAGCTAAGGGATTTTTTTTTCCTTTATTAAATCATCCAAAGTGAGAAAAGCCATTTCTAATCTGGATCTTTGAAGTGGGAAGATAAACCTTTCATCCATGTCTTTTGAGGTGGGAAGATCCATCTTTAACTGGAAGCACACCTTCTGCTGGCAGCCTACACAGGACATAGATGAAGGAAGCTCTTGTTCTCTGTTTGCTTCTTCTCATCCTCCCTAGCAAAGCAATTCCTTCACTGGCATTAACCATCTTTTCAGGATTCAGATGTATACCAAAGACCAGCTGAGACATCCAGCCTTGTGGACTGAGCAGCTACTGGATTCTTGGACCTTCCATGCATAGGCAGCCATTGTTGGATTAGCTGGACCACAGCCTATAAGTAATTCTAATAAAGTCCATGTATGTGCGTGTGTGTGTGTGTTCATTCTATAAGTTCTGTTACTCTAGAGAACCCTGACTAATTCTATGGAAGGCTCACGTCCCTAAAGCCCTCCACTTCATCCTCTCCATATGCTGTTCTTAAACCATGTTGAATGTCTTGGTCTGTCGAGAAGGAAGAGCCTTGGGCCCAGCTTCACTTCTAGTCAGTCACTCAGTTATCTCTTTCAAGAAGCTTCCCATGTCCCTCCCAAGCAAGATCAGAAAATCCTCAATGTACTAATGTTCTCTCTTTCTCTCTCTCTTCCTTATTTCTAGATTTTGCTGAGTTCAAAGAGGGCTGAGGATATGTGTTATTAATTTCTTTATCCTTAACACCGAATTAGTTTAAGATATAACAAGCATATTAAAACAGGAAGGAAGAAAGAAGGGGAAGAAAGCCAAATGAAGAAAGGAAAAACCCAAGCATGATGGTGCATGTCTGTAATCCCAGTACCCAGGAGTCTGAGGCAGAGCGATTAGGAGTTCAAAGTTAGCCACACACACACACACACACACACACACACACACACACACAGAGGAGAGAGAGAGAGGAGAGAGAGAGGAGAGAGAGAGAGAGAGAGAGAGAGAGAGAGAGAGAGGAATGAAAATCCTGGGGACATGACATCATGCTGGATCTAGTTTTGAAGGCCTCCCAATGGCTCTGAACAGCGTCTCTCAAATCCATTCACTCTGTGTTTGATCTTTCAGCTTCCCCTCCCTAGTATTAATATAAAAATAGGATGCATTTATATGTGCTAAGTCACCATGATGGCTTTTGGAGCCCTGGGCTGTCAGCAAGCATGTAAATGTCTCTACTGACAGCAAGGCATAAAACCATCAGCAAATACAAACACTGGTCTTTTTCCTGGTCACAGATACACGCTCTATTCCATGGACAAGGTCACTCACTTCTTGTGAACATAAGCTGTCCGCTGCAGCCAAACATGTCCCCACACACACCTTCAAAGAAGAGAACCAAAAAGTTCTTAGCAATTAATCCCCGGATGAGATCATTTATGGTCATCTCCACAAATGGAGAGGGACCGGGCCCAGAAAAATACAGAGAAGAACAAGGAAGCCAGATAGCCAAGCAATTAACTGTGGTGTGTACACGCATAAAAACTCCACAGTGAAACTCCCTAGCAATGTTTTGCTCAGATTAATGATTAAATAGCTGTGTGTATTTTGACTAGAAGCCAACAGCTGGGCAAGGAAAGGTAAGGGTGCCGCGGTCAGCCAGGAGTGAGAATCAGGCCTCTGTGGAGATAATCCAGGGCTTTGCACATGGATTCCCTCTAGGGCTTCAACTTTGTTCTTTTGAGAAAAGTGGTTTCTGGTTTTTTGGTTTTTTGGTTTTTGTTTTGTTTTGTTTTGTTTCTTAAGTCCAGACTGACTTCAACCCCATGATCCTCCTGCATCAGCTTACAGTGCGGGGATAACAGTTGTGTGCACAACATTCAGCTAGCTTCTGAAAATGTTTTGCTCGCCCTTTGACCCAGACCTGAAGTTTGAACATGTTGGTTGTGTCTGGAGGACAGAGCCTGAGGCGGCTCTGAGGTCTACTGCTGAGAATCCTCCACCCTCAGTGGAGCAGGCACATTCTTGCCGGCCCACCCTTTCAACGGCACGCTTATTCCTCTTGATTCATTTTGTGCTCAGAAATGTCATTGCTGTGTGCAAAATCACATGGGAGTCAATTGTTAGGGAGACTAGAGGAAAAGACAATCCAGTGTGGGTTTCTATTTAGACAATGCCAGATGTCCATCTTGTCTCAGAGATGTCTGGGGGAGCCCAGGAAGGAAGACGGACTCTGCGGTTTATGTTAACTGTCAGCTTGACAAGACCTAGAGACACCTACTTACTTACTTACTTTTTTATTTTTATTTATTTATTTTGAGACATAGTTTCTCTGTGTAGCCCTGGCTGCTCTGAAATTGGCTATGTACACCAAGTTGTCAGACTCACAGACATCTGCCTGCCTCTGCCTTTGGCTTGCTGGGATTTAAGCCGTGTGCCACCATACCCAGCAATCTTAGTTACATCTGCTGTTGCTGTGATGAAACCTCAGGACCAAAGGCAACTTACGCAAGGGAGATTCTGGCTTTCGGTTCCAGAGGGCAAGAGTCTGTCACATCACGGTGGGAAGCCATGGTAGCAAGCAGCAGGCATCTGGAGCAGGAACAGAGAGCTTACATCATCATTCAAAAACAGGAATTGAGCCGGACGTGGTGGCGCATGCCTTTAATCCCAGCACTTGGGAGGCAGAGGCAGGTGGATTTCTGAGTTTGAGGCCAGCCTGGTCTACAAAGTGAGTTCCAGGACAGTTTCTATACAGAGAAACCCTGTCTTGAAAAACCAAAAAAAAAAAAAAAAAAAAAAAAAAAACCAAAACCCAAAAACAAAAACAAAAACAGGAATCGGAGAGCAGAGTGGATATAAGTAAGGTTTTAAACTCTCAAAGCCCACTTCTACTGACATACTTCCCCCCAGTGAGACCATATTTCCTGAACTACTTCAAATAGCTCTACCAACTGGGGACCAAGTATTCAAATATTAGAGCGTGTGTGATGGGGGTGGGGGTGGGGTGCAGATGGGGGTGACACATCTTATTTAAGTCACCAGAATCATCTTCGAGCCAAGTCCTCTGGGCACGGCTGTGCGGAGGGTTCTAGATTAGCTTTCCTGAGGTGGGTGATGCACCTGGTGGCCAGAGTAAACAAGCATCCATCCGTATCCTGACTGCAGATGCAACGTCACCAGCTGCCTTCCTCACGGTGGTGGACTGCCGGTTCAAGGCATGAACCAAAACAAACACTTCTCTCCTCAAGCTGCTCTTGTTGGTGTTTGGTCACAACAAGGGGAAAGGTGACTAACACAGTCTCCTTCAGTGAAATGCACTCCACAGCAGGAAACCACACTCCTCAGGTCAAAGGAGGGGTCCCTCTCTGAGTCTAGACTTCTTCCCTTTCTGCCTGTCCTTTTCCATCCACATTTAAATAAAAAAAAAAAAATTTTTTTTTGATGCAGGGTCTTATGTAACACTGGCTAAGGACCTTTCTATATAGCAGAGGATGACCTTGAACTTCTGACCTTCCTGTCTGTAGCTCCCAGTTCCTGAGATTACAGGTGTGTGCTGCCACAGCTGCCCCTTTCATCCTCTTTTACTGACCACCTTCATGTTAGGTTTAAGAACAGGGAACACAAAACAACAACAACAAAAACTAGACAGTGTGAAGCACTGGGTAGTACAGCTAATTAATAACCAGCAAGTTCCATAACCCAGTTGTGCACCTGAATCTCAGGGCCTTCGTTAACAGCGGGGCCTCGGTGGAGGAGGCTGCAGCCAGCAGCTCATGCAGCTAAATCAGTAATAATGTGGGTCTCAAAGCATCTTCACCACTGTGCTCTATAGTAACAGAGGAGAAATAAATCCTAACTAAATTCAGGGTAGGGGTGTTGACTGGATGTGTGTGTGTGTGTGTGTGTGTGTGTGTGTGTGTGTGAGAGAGAGAGAGAGAGAGAGAGAGAGAGAGAGAGAGAGCGCCTCTAGCTATTAGCTGACACCAGCTTTAGCCCACTTGGTAACTGAGGCTGGTTTCAAACTTGAGATCCTCCTGTTCCAGTTTCCAAGTGATCGCATTACAGATACCATGTCTGGTTTTGACTGACTTTTGTTTGGAAAACACAAAAGTCTTCTAGAAGACATTGCTGAATGTCACAGGAACATGTTACATGGCCTGAGAACGGGTGAGCTGAGGTAGCTATTGTCAGGTTTTTTTAAAGCATAATAAAGGAGAGAGGTAGGAGAATGTCTTCATTTTCGAGAGATGTGTAGTCATGTATTTTAATTGACCTCTACATATCTCTACATTGAAATAGTCCAGAAAAATAGATGTATATGATAAGATGTAAGCAATGAGACCACCAAGCAAGGTGTAGGAGTGTCATCCTCGCAGTTCTTCCTCTTGTACATCTGAAATTTTTCATAATGAGAAAATGTCCTGAGCACAATACCTCACATCTATAATCCCAGAACCTGGGAGGCTGAAGAGTGGGGCAGCCTGGGCTACATAGCAAGACTCTGCTCCAACAGACAAAACAACAAAAACAAGACAAAAACCAAAACAAACCATTCTCTGTACTTGCAGCCGGCATACAGAGGCCTTTAATGAGCAAGACCTTCTACATGTTGGTCAGCAGATAAAGGATTGCAGATACTTGTCATAAGTGATGCTGAGTGGCAATATGCATTGTTTCCTCCAGTTGCCATGGCAACACACACACACACACACACACACACACACACACACACACACACACGGGCTTTCCTTTACAGAACAGAAACTGAAGCCTGGTAAAGTGAAGAAGTTTATCCTAAGTCACGCTCTGGGAGCTAGCAGGACCAGACCTAGTCAGGCTTTGATCAGGCTCTGTATTGCCTGCTCTAACTGGTACCCTCTGTTTATAACTGCTCAGTAAGCCTTGAAAGTTAATGTCCAGTTAAATCCTTGTGACAGAGTCCATTGTGGTGAAGGGCAACCTGTCCACCTGCATACATAAACAACCATCGTGAAGCCTTTCTGCTGAGGCAGGCAAAAAGGAGCCCTAGTGGCTGTTGGGGGGCAGGGGTAGGGGTGGGGGGAAGGCCTTGGGAGGGTGAGGGCAAGAATGTGGGAAGAGCATGTAGGAGTGAGGGAATGGGCTTTGCCCTGTGGACCAACAGTTGTCAGAGCAAATGAAGTTGTGCAGCAGGTAGTTCTGAGCCAGCAGCAGACAGAAAGTCTTTTCTGTCATAAGCAGGAAGGTTGTGTCTGCTAGGGCTGTTCCTCACGATGAAGTCACAGCTGACAGACTGGTCTCAAGGTCTTCCCACTAGAGACAGCAGGCACAGAGGGACAGTTCCACATTGCCACCACCAGTAGCCTGAGCACTTCTCTTCATCTTCAGGAAACTAGTCTCAGGTAAAATGGAATCCTTGGTTCAGTGCAGAAAAGATTCTTGGGGTAGGCCTGTATGCAGCAGGGCTGTGCGTTTGTTAAAAGTTGTGTAAGCACAGGCATTGGAGGAGACTAGGGTATGCCTGATATCTCGAAGAAAGCCGCTCTCCTCTGTCTTCAGTGTAGCTGTGAAACCTGTTCTTGGTGTTGTTCAAAGCTGTTACCTCCAAAGGGTTGCTAAGGAACCTAAATGGGGCCACAGGGTGGATCCTGAGGGCACCAGGCCGGATTTCAGTGGATAAGGTAGGGGGGTTACAGGAAGGCAGGCCATCTCTACTGTAAATGAGGTCATTAATCTGTTTCTAGAACACATCCGGGAAAGCAAGGAGGCCTTCATTGTTATTGTCACAAGAACGATCTATCTATGGAAGGATACTGTCTGTCTCTATGTTGGGACCTTCACAGAAAATCTTGATACTTGTGTGGAGATTCTGACTTCTCTGTTGGTAAGGATTCAACCAGATTCTGGATAAGGGACTCCTTTCCCTTCCCATGTCCCCACAATTTCGTTTTCTTTTCTTCATCATCTTTGTCTTCTTTTAAAGATAGGGTCTCACTCTTGGTCTTTAGCTGACCTGGAGTCTACTATGGGCATCAGTCTTAAACTCAGAGAAATCCTCCTGCCTCTGCCTTCTAAGTAGTGGTGTGTGTGTGTGTGTGTGTGTGTGTGTGTGTGTGTGTGTATCTTATTACTTTTTTAAAGATTTATTTATTTTTATTTTACACATCTGACTGTTTGCCTGAGTGTATGTTGTGTGTATCACATGCATGCCTGGTACCTGAAGAGGCCAGAAAAGGGCACTTGGTCCCCTGGAACTGGAGTTATAGACAGCTGTGACCCACCAAAGCCAGGTCCTCTGCAGGAGCAGAGAGTACTCTTAACTGCTGAGCCAACCCTCCAGTTCACCTTTCAGTGTCTTCTTCATGAGTGTTTTATACGCACCAGTGGTTGTGCTGTGACATTTCCATGCATGTCCACACTGCGTTTCAATAGAGTCCACCCCATCACCTCTCTTTCCTTTCCTATTCATCCATGTTCCCTGTCTTCCCACACTGCCTCATCCCATGCTACTTAATCAATGTCTTCCTACACTGCCTCCTCAGGCCTGAGGTCCCTTAACTGACCCATCATTCAGGAGTCACAGTGAAATCTAAGAAAGTGGGCTGTGATGAGCTGTCCATACCATCTCTCCTGGTCTCCTTTACTACCTGAGCAGAGAGAGCAGAGATAAAGGTGTGCCTCACCAGTTGGCCTGTTCATCCAAAACCATGACCTGAGTTGGCCTCTGCTCTGGCCTCTTGATGAACCAGCCCCTGCACGGGGCCAACCTCAAGCCCCTGCCGGCTGGAAGGTTCACCCTGTAATCACCAGGGTCAAGCTGTGCCGTGCTATGTAAGAAGTGGAGAGATTGTGTAAGAGTCAGAAAGACGTGAACACTCCCAGCAAGTCCCCCGGGGGCTGGGCATTAGAGCAGAAGTCACAGACAAGCTTGTCCTGTGAGGACAGTGTTCTCTCACAAACCCTCTGGGACGTGGGCTGATCTGGTAGGTGTCATTCAGGACAGCTGCTTGAGTGTCTCCTCATGCAGGACTGGATTCTTGCTCCTTTGAGCAACTGCTCACGCCACCACATTTCAAACATTTCCAGAAAACTCTCTGGATTGCTACAATTACAGACCTCCCCCAGTTGCTACAGCCCAGAGAGAGTTCGTGGAAGCTGGTCTCAGAAGAGAAGAAGTGCAGCTATTTGTGGTGTACGTGTTGTTTGTAATCTCAGTACTAGGGAGGCAGAGGCAGGAGGATTGAGTATGAGGCCATCTAGGGGCTACATGGATAGACACTGTCTCAAAACCAGATAAAAAGTCAAATTCAACCATGACTCCTACTATATAGACTCCATCCTTACAGAGATAAAAGACAATTTCAACCGCAGGAAATGTCAGCCATTTTATCAGTCCTAAAATAGAAAGTACTTCTTGGGGGCCGAGGGAAAGTGTTTGCTAAAATAAGTGGCTTCACAGGACATTTTTCATAAAGGTCTTTCCAGGCCCAAATGATACTTCCACCTACAATCTTTCTTGTCACTACACAGCTTTGACATGAGCTGCTAACATGTCCTTGTTTAAAAGTATCTGCCCCTTGTCCCCAACTAAATTACCATCCTCCCTGAACTAACCCATCATCTTTCCCCCAACTAACCCACTGTCCTCCCGACTCATCATCCTCCCAAATTAACCCTTCACCTCCCTTCTAGTCTCCCTTCCTCTGACTTCTCTGAGCAGTGAGACTCCCTCCTCCCCCATGATCAGTCTCTCTGGAAACACTTTTCACTCCTCTCTTGCCTATACTAATCCTGGATACCTCTCAGCCTACAAGATGAATGCAGACCAAATATGGCCCACAAGGCGCAGCCTATCTCTGTCCTTCCCGCTTGGCTCAGACTTATCTGCTGCTGCACGCACGCACTGTCACCAGACTTCCCTGAACTCTCTCTATTTGATCCCTGCAGTATCCGCCCTTGGCCTTTTGGTAGCTTTTCCTTCAGTATAGAACTCTGTGGTTGCTAATCTTCATTGTCAACTTGGCTGGATTTAAAACCACCATGGGAACACACCTCTGGGTGTGTCTGAGGGTGTTTTCAGAGATGTTTAACTGAGGAAGGAAGACCCACCCTGAGTATGGGAGGCACCTTCTATGACCTGGGGTCCTGCCTTTTCAGAAAGGTCCCACTGCAAAGACTTCTCCAGCCCTTCAGTGTGGCCCTTACCCTCAAATAGTAAGTGGGGTGAACCTTCACTTCATTAAGCTGTTTGTGTTAGAATAGTGAAAACTGGGATAGGTGCGGGTGTTGTATCTTCTGTACACTGTATCTCTATCATCTTTAGTGCAGTCTCTGTATCTCTCTTCAGTGTAGATTCTATCTTCAGTGCAGATGCAGTATCTTTAGTGCAGTGTGTTTTGAGTTTGACCCGTCCTCACCCATGCTCATCCCACCTGCTTACTGCCCTGCACAGACATGCAGAGTGGTCACCATTTGCTGGAGCGGGGCCTGATCTGTTTCTAATGCCTGCTGTCTAACGACCTTGGCCTGAAGTGCTCATCTTGCTCTCTGGCCTTCACATAATACCTGCTACCCAGGAGATGCTTTGTAGTTAGCACTTAACACTCTGAAAGGCCAGATTCTCCCTTCACATTCTCCCTTCCAAATATCTACTACTTTGGAATCAAGTTGCCCATAAAACTTCTGTCTCACTAGATTAAAAGACATATATTTTCTAGGGTATAAAATTTTTGCTGAAGTCAGTTAAGCTGCCTCCCTCCTCCCATTAGCCTTTGGTGGCTTAAGAGGTGTTGTTGACTAATTAATTTGTCATTAATTAGTTATTGACACCAAAATAATTAAGATTTCAATATTAATTGCTTTCAAATTTCTTAGTTTACAGAAAAATAAAAACAAAAACCTAAAGACTTACTCCATTTGTACCCTCTCAGAGGCCTGAGTCTTTACAAGATGAGCCTGGTACACTTGGGAGATGCAGGGACGTAATGGCCTGTGGAACATTGTGCCCTGGCTTCTTTCCTCGTTGTTCATTCTTCTGCTTGGCCTCCTCCCACGGCAGGCTCCATTTCCCCCTTGCATATGTTCAGAGGCAGCCCCATGCTTGAACACTGAGGTCCTCTCCAGTCCTCAGGGGAATGAACCCTCTGGGCTGACTCTTTGCTATTGGGTGTGTGGTAGTGTTAGTAGCTTGAGAGAATCACCATGGAGATGATGGTCTTCCGGACATGCCCATGAAGATGGGCCCCTGGGGGTGCCCATGGAGGATTATCTTTAGTTTATTGATGTGCAAAGCCTGTTCCCTGGGCAGAAGATGCTGGGATGTACAAAATGGAGAAAGCCAGCTGAGCACAATGGTGCATCCTTAGGTTCCTGACTGTGGCTGTGCTGTGAGTGGCTGCTTCACACTCCTGCTGCTTTGAGATCCCTGCCATGATATACGAAACACATAAACTGTGGAGCCAGAATACACTGTTCTCCTTTTAGTGGCTTTTCCAGGGTATCTTCTTGTAGCAACAGGAAAGCTAAGCAAACTAAGACACAGGGACACTCACCAAGAGTCCCTGGTTCTACCCACTGCAACGTGGTCTCCCTAAGGGGAACATCTACACTGGGTCTTTCAACAGGACATTGGAGAACCACATCCTAACGCCCACTCCCCCATCCTCCTCATTCCCTAACCCTGACCCCCACCCCCACACCCCCATACCATCAAAGCTTCAGGAATTCTAAAATGCAGGTTTACAAAAGGAGGAAGCTACACAAAGGGCTCTCCTTGGTCATCTGCTGCTTCACCATCAGCTATCTGAAGCATCTGTCCGCCTGGAGGCCTTTGGGTAAGAAGGCAGTTGGCCAAGCAGGGTCCCTGGCACCCAGGTAGAATGGAACATTCAAAATGGCCCTGGGGTTGGAGCCACCAGCAAAGCAGATGGTGCCTTCCAATGTCAGCTCTCTCTTCATGTCTAGTCCCAAGACCATTCTTTCACAAACTGTCCCTTAAGACCTTGGCAGGAGGCCAAAGACCTTTGCTCCCAGTGGGAAAGAGGCTGGGTTCACGTCATTCTGACATACATAAAGGCTCTCAAAGCCTTCGCAGCCACATACTTTAATCCTCGCTGAGGGTCAGTTAGCTGGGAATCTAAATCCATGCATTGTCACAGAGTCAAGAAATAAGCAAACGGCAGGACATGAAAGCAAGGTCAGGGATTTGTTACTGGAGAGATGGGAAGGAGGCCAATGTGCTAAAACCACTGTGAGGAGCACCCAAACCCACCTCAGGATGGTCAAACAGCTAACAGCATTTGGAGGTTTCAGCAGCAAGCTCAGGTCGGTGGTGTCTGGGTCTGGTGGCAAGAGGTGGAATGTCTTACCTTGGAAGAGAAATACTGAGTTATTCTAGGCTGGGGCTTGGTCCAAGCAGAACAGGACAAAGCACACAGGGAACCTGGAATTGGGTCCTGAAGTCAAACCACACTGAAGAGCTGGAAATCAACCTCAGCTACAGAGTTAGGGATCTCTCCTCTTCCCGTTTGGATCTGGAGTTTACCGGAGATGTGGGTAGATCTCATTGCAGGTTCTGAGTGAAATCAGGGAACTCAGAGACTTACTAGCTCTCTCCACCCAGTGTGTCTGCTTAAGGGAGGTGCTCCCTAAACACTGAATAAGTTCAGAACAAGCTGCTGGACAGACAGACAGACAGACAGACAGACAGATAGACAGTCTCCCCTAGAAGACCCCTCAATCTTGGCCACACAGGTACTACCCTGGTCAGCTCTTGAGTTTATGCTCTTCAAGAAGTTGGTGTGTGTGTGTGTGTGTGTGTGTGTGTGTGTGTGTTTTGCACTGGCCTCTGCATTCAGAAAGGCCCCTTGCTTTGCAGTTGCCATCTTGAAGTTCCTAATCATCTTAATCTTGGGATTTTAATTTTGCACTGAGCTCCGTTCATTAGGTAGCTTGGCCTTGCCTGTGCTTCTACGTTGTCCATAACAGTTGTCTCAGCTTCCCCTAGCTCTCCCTCTCTTGCCCACAGGAATCCACCTTTTATAATCTTGGTAAATTCTTGACATTCTTGGGAGTTAAGAGAGTGTATGGGTCAACTCTCACTCTTAAGGGTTCTAATCTATTTCTCCTGAGGCTGAGTAGGAATCCTTTTTCAGAAGTTTTGAGGGCTCAGACACTCGCACCACCCCCAGCACTCTCCGAATGTTGATTTCATGCCTAATCTCCAGCTCCCCGGCCTTTTAAGGATGAGATAAGGGCTGTGAAGGCTGAAGCAGGTTGTCAGCAAAGAGAATCTGGCTTTAAAAAAGGCTCCGGATGCTGGAGAGGCAGCTCAGTGGTCAAGAGTATCCACTGCTCCCAGGTTCCGGTTCCACCACCCACATGGTGGCTCACACACATCTGGAACTTCAGTTCCAAGAATCCAACACCCTCTTGTAACCTCCCCAGGCACCAGGCACACCTGGTACAAATATACACATCAGGCAAAATACTCATACACATAAAATAATCTAAAATAAGTTGGGTTTTTTTTAAAGAGCTTCCACAGTTAACATAAAACAGTTCTCAACAGGCACATTAGCAGGGTGGTGGCTCACATCTGTAACCTCAGCTCTTGGGAGGCTGATGCAGGAGGATTGCTATGAGTTCAAGAAAAGATAACAAATGTGACAGAGGCAGAACTTCTGCCAGGAACCTTTCTGCTGCTGTGGGGACAAGCCAGCCTCCTTGAGAACAAGAGGCTCTGGTTGTGTGAGACCCCAGATATAAATGAAACCCTCTTACTTCATCTGGTTTCACCAAGCCAAACCAGTCCAGGCCAGAACCATCCACCTAACCCACAGAGTTACGAACATTAGGAAACTTTATTGTTATGGACTAAATGGCTGTGTCCACCCTCCCCTTCCTCTGATCTCTGTGTTGAAATCCCTCCTCCCATAGTGGAATTGGGAAGAAAGATCTTTGGAACTTAATTGGATTGAATGAAGTTATGAGAGCAGGGTCTCCCGGAATGGGATGGGTGTCCTTATAAAACAGGCCCAAGCAAGTTTCTCTTCCCTTCCAGCAGGTAAAGACACGACATCCATGAAGCAGAGACTGCACACCAGATACTAAAGCTGACAGCATGAGGACCCAAGACCATTCCGCTTCTAGAAATACCCAGACAGTGGCATAGTAACCAGGGCTCAGTTAATTAGCTGTTTTATTTTTAATTTTCAAATATTTATTTTGTGTCTGATTTTTATGTTTGCGTGTTTGTCTCTGTGTGTGCTTGGGCATGTGTGGGGCCAGAACAAAGTGTTGGATGTGCTGGGTCTGAGTTCTACCATGAACTTCCTGGCATGGGTGCTGGGGACAGAAGTGTCTGAAAGAACAGAGAGTGCTCTTGATGGGCCATCCAACTTCCCAGCCATGGCTAGCAATTTAAATGAACACTCTTTGGGATGAACAGTGAGTAGAGGCACCACCTGGCATGAAGGGTCTCCTCTGAACTGCCTCCCATGGGCAGGGCCCATAGCAATCGGTATGAGCTCCTGGTTATAAGCCAGCTGGAGGAGCACTGTGGAAATATGTCAGTGCTTCACTTAAAAATGATAGATTTGGGATTGAAAGATGGGTCCGTGGTTAGGTACACCGGACGTTCTTTCATAGGACCAACGTTAGATTCCCAGCATCTACCCTGTGGCTCACAATCATCTGTAACTCCAGTTCCAGGGGATCTGATATCTGATGTCTTCTGCTGGCCTTGGGGGGGGGGGTATCAGGCACACAAGTGGTACACAGATTTTATATATATATATATATATATATATATATATATATATATATATATATATGCAAAAATACTTATATGTGTAAAATAATTCAAAATGAATTTGAAAATAAAATAAATGTTTGAATTTTTTCCCAAAAACTAAAGTTCTAAAGGTGAAGTGAGTGTTGCCATCAAGTGTGGGGCAGAGAGTGTCCAGGAGTCAGAGGTCAGAGCGTGGAGGCAGACTATGCAGAGGTCAGAGGTCAGAGTGTGGGAGCAGAGAGTGTGCAGGAATCAAAGCAGAGAACCGTTCCTTAGGCCTGGAACTTCAATTTGTCTTCAAGAGACATTAATGTAATATTGAATGTCTGTGGAGGAGCAGAGCCAGGACTTCCCAGTCAGGAAGGATGTAAACACCACATGCAGGAAGCTGGCCAGCACGCTGACTGGATCTGAGGAAGAGAAAGAGCAACAGGAGATCAAGTTGGGGTCGTGGAGGCCAGGCTGTAAAAGCTGGAGAGCTGAAGTTAGAACCTGGAGAGACGGCTCAGTGTGCAATATCACTTGCTGATCTTGCAGGGGACCTGGGTTTGATTCCCAAGACCTCCATGAAAGCTCACAACTACGTGTAACACCAGCTCTGGGGAGTTTAGTGCTGTCTTCTGGCCTCAACAGGCACTAGGCATATATGCAGTACACAGATATTCATGCAGGCAAAACATTCACAGACCTAAAATAAATCTAGAACTGCTAGATTTAATATTAGATGAAAATATTAAATATTCAGCGACATATGGGACATTTTTATACCAATTTTTGCTATCTGAAATTAAAATTTAGGTGTAAGAATTGTTTATCTGGGAGCTCTGGCTGGTTGAAAAACTCAAATGGTCCAGGGGTTTGGGGATAGACTAAGACTAACCCAACAGAGAAGCCGGGACTATTAGGTTTGGAAGTGGAATGTCCCCCAGAACCTCATGACTTTGAGCACAGGGTCCCCAGCTGGCAGTGTTGTCTTGGCAGGCTGTCAAACCTTTAGAAGGTGGGGTGGGGTCTCACTGGAGGAAGTGGTTTCCCAGGAGGCTGCCTTGGGGGCTATATACCAACCCTGGCTCTCTCTGCCCTCTGCTTCCTGACCACTGGCCCAGCGACTGGCTGCATCATTCTTGGCCTGTCTCAGCTGCAAGGGGCCATGCCTTGCTCACAGTGAGAGACTGACGCCCCTCACACTGCGACTGATGCCCCTCACACTGCGACCGACGCCCCTCACACTGCGACCGACGCCCCTCACACTGCGACCGATGCCCCTCACACTGCGACTGACGCCCCTCACACTGCGACTGACGCCCCTCACACTGCGACTGACGCCCCTCACACTGCGACTGACGCCCCTCACACTGCGACTGACGCCCCTCACACTGCGAGCCCAGATTATTCCTTCCTCTCGTGGTCCACGTTTGTTTGTTTGTTTGTTTGTTTGTTTAAAATGAGGTCTTATATAGCCACACTGTCCTCAAACTTGCAATAGAGTTGAGAATGACCCTGGGTTGACTCCCTGCCTCACCCTCCTGAATGTGAGGATTACAGGCATGTGTCGTCATGCCCATCCCTTCAGGTGCTTCTCGTTAGGTATCTGGTCACAGCATTAAGAAAAGTAACTAGTAAGACCAAGGCAGAACATGCAAACACTTGTTCTGCTTAAAAGATAATAATAGCCCCAGGGCTGGAAGGACGCCTCAGCAGCTGAGGATACTGCCCGCTCTTCCAGAAGACCTGGTTTCAGTTCCCGATGCCCACATAGTGGTTCACAACCATCTGTAACTCCAGTCCCAGGGGCTCCAACACACTCTTCTGGCCTCTAGGGACACCAGGGGCACAGACATACATGCAGGTAACACACTCTCACATATAAACTTTAAAACAACCAAACCAAACCAAACAAACAACCCAGCCCAACTTTGTTCATGGTTAGCACATAAAATGCAGGTGAAATGTTTTTCTACTTTTCCATTTTTCAGGAGAAGTTGGAATTTTGGATTATCAATCCTAATTATGTAACACCACTGAGTATTTTCTTATTTTTAAAATACTGTGTAGGCCAAATGAAACCATGCTTGTGTTTAGCCTGAGGACTGCTGGCTTTCAATCTCTGTTTTAGCAGGCAAACATGTCTGGGTGGAACTTTTAAGTACAATAATACATGCCTATAGGAAAAGCAAACATCCAGGGACTAAAGGTCAACAAGAAAGCTTTCTTTCTCCTGTCTCCCTGCATCCTGTCCCTCTCCTGGGCAGCCACCATCATGTGTACACACAGGCTAAGGATCTTGAAATGTATTCTATAGTCTGGAGGATGGAATAAATCTCTAAACTGAACATTCAAGAAGCTCTACTGAACTTTGCATGTTTGTGTGCATATGTGTAGCTGTGTGTTTATAGAAATATATACACGTGTTAGAGTTTGAATTGTGTTGAAGGCTTGGCTTGCAGCTGATGATACTATTTTGGGAGGCAGTGGAAACCTTAGGAGCAGGACGTACCTGGAAGAAATAGGTCATAAGGGGTGTGCCTTTGGGGTGTGCCTTTGAGGGTGTTCTTTTGAGGGTATCCTTTGGGGGTGGGCTTTTGAGGGTGTCCTTTGGGGGTGTGCTTTTGAGGGTGTCCTTTGGGGGTATGCCTTTGGGGGTGTGCATTTGGGGGTGTGCCTTTGGGGGTGTGCCTTTGGGGGTGTGCCTTTGTGGGTATCTTGTCCTTGGACCCCTCCTGTTGCTTTCCCTGCTTCAGGCCGGCTCCAGGTGAGCAGCCCTGCTCCATCACACACTGCCAAAGCTCTTCTTTACTGCCAGGATGGTCATTGTTGTGGAAAATTAGAAATATCCGACACTTGTCTTAGAGTCTGATAGAAACCGTGGGGTGGATGGTCTCAAAACAGAATCTCATTGTGCATTGTTAGATAAAGTTGTTACTGAGATTTCAAAATCACAGGTGCGTAAAGAAAGAACAGAATATGGAATTATCACTTCTAGGGACAAGCATAATGTTGCCTATCTTCAACCCTGAGGGGGAAGAGGCAGGAAAATCCCTGTGAGTTCTGGGCTAGCCTGGTTCCTGGGAAGTTCCGGCCAGCCTGAGCTACGTAGTAAGATGCTGTCACAAACCAACCAAACGACAAACAGAAAGTCACTGTCATTGTCATTTCCTAGTCTAAATATAAAAACACACAGACCACAATCCCAGCTTTGCAGGAGGATGAAGAAAGAGGATGGGATACTTCAATACTAGTCCAGGCTACAAAGGGAGACTCGATCTCAAAAACAAAGCAAAAATAAAACCAACCATCACCACCCCAATGCAATGGGGCAGTAGAAACTCACCCAACTGACTGTTGGTTTCCTGACTCGGCTATAACAAATCAGCCCTCGAACAGTAGCTTGAAATAACACAGCATTGTGATCTGGAATTCTTGAGCCAAAGTCTGCTGTAAGCCAACAGGACTGTGCTCATTTTCGGATCCCTAGGGGAGGACCCTCACCTTCCGCACATTCACGAGGCAGCCTGGACTCTTTGAC